>LT669790.1:20520036-21120036 GCA_900128785.1 Arabis alpina
GAAAGTTACATGTGATCGGCCTCGAGCTCGGCTCTCCCGGCGCTGCAATAGCCGGCACGCTCCATCACCGCGATCTGGTCCAAAGGCTGCACCGCCCCATACTGAGCTACTGGTGGACCACTGCCACGCCAACGGCTGCAACTTCGGACAGTTCGGCTGATGTGCCCCGACTCCCACTGATAGCACGTTCGAGCCGCTCGAACATCACTCTGCTTCAGGCAACTCGCCCTCTACTGGTCTAGACTACCACAAACGTAACAGCCCGACCACTCTGGCCCGATCCCGAAGCGCCATCCCACTTCCTCTTCTGTCCCTGCGCAGCTTGCCGCCGTTGCCAGGACCGCCTGCTGCACCTGCTGCTGTGAGGCCTCCGAGGCTGAATAGCTGGAACTACAATCGCAGCCTGCTCCCTCAGATCCTCCTCGATCTGTGCAGCCACCTCTACCAACTCACTCTACTCGCTACACCCGAACCTGATGCCTCTGCACTGAGTCCGCAAATCTGGTCGAAGTCCTCGCAAGAACCTCCGAACCTGAGCCTGCTCATCCTCCAAGCTCCTACCAGCATAACCCAGGAGTCTGTTAAACTCCACATCATACTCACGCACAGACCTCCCACCCTGAGTCAAGTCCAAGAACCTCGCCTCCAAACGATCCAACGCCTCCTGAGGAAAGAACTTGGAGTTGAACTCCGTCACAAAATCTGACCACGACATCGCAGTCCCGACCCATCTAGCCGCCACACTCCTCCACCAGAGATGTGCATCACCGTCCAAATAATGGACCGCCAAGTCGACCTTGTATCCCTCGGGACACCTAATCGAGCGAAAGTTCCGCTCCAACCTCATCCGCCACTCATCAGCCTCCTCAGGCTTCACACCTCCCGCAAAAGAACCCGTACCGATCCTCGGCATCTGCTCCATCATACGGATATATGACGGAATCTCATCAGCAACCACAGCCCTCGGCTGCACCTCTACCACTCGTGGCAACACTGGAGCCTGCACTGGCACCGCACCCGGTAACCGCTCCAACAACTGTCTCAGCAGATCAGCCAACCGATCATCTCCAGCCTGGGCTACCCTTGCGGCCGCGACCGCACCCCCAGCTGTGCCAACACCACCAGCACCACCAGCCTCAACGGGACCCAAACCAGCCCCTACAGGACCCAAACCAGCCCCTACATGACCCACACTGGCCCCCACACTGGCAGTCACACTGGCGGTCTGACCATCATGAACCAACTGCTAACCTGCCGCAGGCCCATGCGCGGAACTCTGAGCCTCACTCACGACTGGCTCCTCAACGAGTCCACGACCTCGGCCTCGGCCCCCACGACCACGTCCTCTAGCTGCTCTAGCCATCACACTGCACTCAAAAGTGGACCAGCTAAGCACTAGAAAGACTCAAACACAACAATCAACACTTACCGTGGAATCTCTTTGAAGGCTCGAAGGAAGATGATCTAGAACCCCCAAACTCACAGAATTGAAATTCACCAAATTCAATCCTAGCAGTTCTAGCCCGTCCTAAAACCGTAAGGGCTCTGATACCAAACTGAAACGACCCGACACGTTTTTTTTTTTTTAACATTAAACCCTTGGTCTCGGACTAGCATTCCCATAAATGCTATCCTCAACAACCAAGCAACAAATACAAGCAACCAGCGGATAACAATAATAAACCAACAAACCAATTCCATTAAAACACTAAACCAAACCAGTTCAACATAATTCCACAAAACCAGCAACCTAACCAGGTTCTAAACAGAAATGGAAAACAACAAAATCACACAGCACAAAACCGAGACCCTAGATCATCTCCCTCTTCGTTGCCATGATTCCACGATCACAATTTGCCTTTACCTGCATCACATGGACAAAGAGATGCGTGGGTATTATCACAAATACCCAGTAAGACGGTCCTCCCATCTACGACTGCGCACACAGACGCGATGGATCCGCTCAGGCAAACACACATCAAACAATCACACAATCACAACAACGCGGCTCAACCACAGCCCATCAGGCGGCCTGTCGATCGACACTACCACTAGGTGTCGATCGACACCCCTGTGCACACCTGTCGATCGAAACACCCACGGTGCCTGTCGATCGACAGCTCCAGAAGACCATGTCGATCGACACAACCACTAGGTGTCGATCGACAGCTCCTCGATCACCTGCCGATCGACACAACCTCTAGGTGTCGATCGACAGCTCTCGTGTTGCCCTGTCGATTGACACACCCAAGTGTTGTCGATCAACAGGCCGTCGCAGATTCATGAGAAATCGATCATTATCCTCTCGGATCGATTTCCTCCTCTGTGATGACACGAAACCTGCACGAAAAACACAATCCAACACAAATCACAGACACAATCAATCCACAACACAATCCAATCAATCAATTCAACCTACCACCAATCAACCCTAACAAATCTACCGGCCCAGAAGCCATGGTCACGCACTCACCTTAGATTTTCGGATAGAATCTGATAGAATTGGGGCTAGACACGAATCCACGACAATCTCTACAAGAAATCTCCTCCAAAACTCTCAAGAAACGAAACCCTAATCCACAAAACTATTAGGAACAAGAGAACTTCTCTCAAATCTCTTTGTTGCTAATTTTGGGACTTTGGTTCGCTCAAATGCGGCCAAAAACCATTAAATACGAAGCCCTAAGGTTTACCCAAACCGGCCCGGTCCAATTGAACGACTTAAATCGAACCAGAAAACCAATCAATTCGGGCACCTGTCGATCGACAGCCCCTAAGAGCTCTGTCGATCGACAGACACCACGTGTGTCGATCGACAGCCCCTCCATTTTATCAAAAAATGGTTCACGGGCGTCACAACAGACGAAAAGACTTTCCTAAGAAGGAAGATGACTGCCACCAAGGAGACGACTAGACGGTAAATGATGGAATACTTGAATGTACAAACTATACTTTATATCAATATATAAAATGAGGATGAATAATAAGCACCTATTAAGAAATGGCTAGTCTTTATGTCAGACAGTGACATTGTTTAAGATACGACGACTTGTACTTTATACCAAATTCAATCTTTTTGAATCCTTATTAATATTAAAATGCAAAAAGTTTGACGGATAACAAGTTTATATTTTAATATTACAGACCTGAATTTGTTTTACGTATTGTGAATTTATAAAAAAAAAGTACGTAAGGCGAAGAAAGCAAGAGAAAGTGTAAAGATTAATGTGAAAGATAATTGTATGTTTGTGTTATTGATCTTAAGAGATTACTCTTATATTTATACAATAGATTAACCATAATCTAAAACTTTAATTCTTATGATGCTTTATATCACTAACCCATTATTTATTATACCCACATAATATATAATATATGGCCATACGGCTTAGTACTCCCCTCAAGTTGGAGAATTTTGGAGCATGTCAACACAAATGTCCAACTTAGAAAATAGATAGCAAAACCAATATCCACATCGCCTTCAAACTTCCGTGAACCAAAATGCCTTGGTAAAAACATGAGATCATGATCAGAACAATTTAACTTGTACTGTCTCTAAGGCACACACATACCATTGATGAATACCCAAATGCAGCTATGCTTCACAATCTCAATGATTCACAATAACAGAGCGAGCCAAAACGTCCATCTTCTTGCTACTGATGCAGCCCCATAACCATCAAACAACACTCTGAACACGTTCAGTGCTCTGTTCATCTAACAGAAACGTGTTCATCTGAGACATTTTTGTCTCCTTACAACCTCTTGTTGTTCATCCGAGACATCCTTGTCTCCACAACAAACTATAACCAGTCCATCAAACAAACAACCACCAAAAAGAAACCATATTGCATAATAGCCATCTGAATCATAACAGAGCTTTGATGTATAACAAAAAGTCTTGACCTAATTTTTCAGATTAGGTCACTTTCTTTGTGAGAAAGAAACCCTCATAACTTTTGGAGTTTACCTAGGAATTAAGCTCTCTTTAGTTATGTGGAAAGCTCGTTGAGAGATCTTCGCAGTGGTATTAAAATCGTCGGATGGCAACTCCTGAGTCGACGGAAAATTGTCCCGCAAGTTGGCTGGTTGCACAATTTCATCTCCTTTCTTCATCTTTCTCTCATTTCCTCTCGCCTCCGTTCCATCTCCGACCATCACCACGCCGGTAACAGTCTGTAAAATATTAGATCTGACCATCTATGCTCCACTGGAGCTTTCGCACCCGGATTTGCACGTCATCTTCATCACTACCTTCTTCATCTCCTTTTTCTCCACCGGTTACACCGATTACACCACAGTCTTCTTCGCTGCCGTCATCACCACCATCACCATTATCTTCATTGTCACCACCATCAACGATTTTCATGACTTTGAATACAAAACTTTTGCTAGATCGACATGGATCGATTTCGCTCTACTACCATGTAAAGATTAATGTGAACGATAATTGTATGTTTTGTGTTATTGATCTTTGGAGATTACTCTCATATTTATGCAATACAATAGATTAACCCTAATCCAATACTTTAATTTTTATAAGGCTTTATATCACTAGCCCATTATTTATTCTACCCATGGCCATATGGCCCAATATAAAGTCTTTTTTTAGATTGACATTACAAAACTATTCCTAATATGAAAGTATTGTAAGAACAAGAACACACACTATAGGACTCCAATTTTTTTTACTTTGCTGAGTATGAACCTATTCTCAAATTTTGAAGCCGATTAGTAGTCTCAATAGTCCATAGTCTAGTGACACCAAAGGACACGATCTTCCACCGTTGGATCCAATGTTAGAAGCAACTTATATGTTCTATCAATTGGGCAAGATCAGACTGCCTGCAATGGGGAAGGACCACGATTAGTGCACAGCCAGATCAGCTACTTAGGTATATTGCCTGTAACATCCCTGAACCGCCGAACGGTTGCGATGGTTCAACTCGCATCCATTCGCTTAAACGCCAATAAAAGTAAGGCATTAGGGCGGTTTTGGGCATCACGCTCATTAGGAAAAATTTCCCGAAAACGCTAAGGAATAATTTGAAAGAGAAACATTAAGAGAATCGTTAAGACGAGAGGCTTACCAGGAAACACTTGCGGAGATTAAGGATCGGCGAGTCTGATCGGGAGAGATCCTATTCGGTAGACCTAACCGTGTGTAAGAGGAGTTGCGGTGAGGCGTCCCTTCGGAACGCATGGCTAAGGTGGGTGCAGATCCTTGTTTGATGCTTGGAGTCAAGACTGCCGGTGATTCGATGAAGTCCGGTTGGGGCTAAGTGAAGATGCAATATTCTTAGAAAAATGTTGAAGCTGCAAAATTCAAAGCAAAAAAGGTAATTGATATTAGAAGCTTGCAGAAGCTATGAAGAAAATGAAAAAACAAGAAGAAAAAGAATTCAAGAGATAATAACAAAAAAGAAAAATGTTCTTATCTTAGGAAAAGGAAAGTGTAAAGCATGACTCTATTGTGTATAAATAGATGTCATGACTTCTTTAGAAAATCAGAGATTAAGAATTTGAGTTTTCTAAAGAGAGAAAAAGTTTTAGGGTTCCTTGTAAGGAACATGAGAGAAACTATCAAGACTTGTATGGTCTTGAGAAGTTTGTGAGTGATTAGATTTATTAAGAGATACTTGTAAGTTCTCTATTTTGGTAGACTTGTAAGTTACAATTAAAGATAAATCTAATTGAGGAATTTGTTTGAGAAATCTCTGTGTTCGTATTTATTTCTATAGTGCTTGCGTTTTCACTAAGGCTTCCTAAAGATAGACTAGATGATATTCTTGATTCTGCTTGAACTTGGCCGGATCCGGGGCTTAAGCTAGAGGGCGATCTGCGGTAGGCGAGTCACTTAGGGATCTTTACAGATTCACAGTGATTCGGCACAAACTAGAGGCGGTGAACCTCGATGCCTAACCTTGGATTCGCCTAAGTAGTTAGATCGCATATCTAGGCATTATGACACTTCTATTGAGCCGATGTGAGGGAGCGATCCGATCATTTAGTAAACGCTGATTTACTTATGTTCCTTTGCGTTTCAGGAAAAGATGGTGATCGTGAGAAGGATCATAATTAGGTGCGTGAAGACTCGTGGCCGGGATCGATGGGTGGCGTTAATCCGGATAGTTAGGATCGAATATTTGTAAGAGCATAATGCAAACTGATCAATGTATCAAATCCTATCTTGTGATATAATAAAGATCCGGTTTATGTCCTTAAGTCTATTAATATGTCTTTCTATCTATCTAACTATCTATCAAATTGATTATAAGTGAATCTCAAAATTGAATCTCGAAAACAAATTGTTTAAGGAATGACCCATGAAACTAACTAAATGGTTCGAACTCACTTAATAACTCGAGTGGGAACGCTCGTTCCGAAGTTAATGCCCGAGATAGAGTGTTTCATTGCCGCGCTCCCTACTGCCTTGCCTAGTTCCCGATTGTTCCATCACATCTATCAAACGTCCTTCAGACATCCAGTAAATGCCATTGAGAGTTGAGACATCGATAAAATGTATAGATTATAATAATTTCACTCTTTATTGGGTGTTATTTAGGAAAAAAGTTGTGCAAATATTGTCAATTTACATCAAGCTAAAATTCCTAGTAAATAAATCTCACATGTCCCATATATATGCATATACAAATTTCATGTTATGTATGTAAAGCCTGGTTACCTAGTTAACCGGTAGATTTTGTTTTGTAAAAACTTATTATTTGTTTCAAATAGCGTCAGTATTTTGAAAAAGAGCATAACTTTTTTCTTCTTTGTAATTTGAATATATATAGGTTGATTATCCTCAGGGAGGATGCATTCACTCCGATTGCCTATCAAACCAGTGCGGAATTAAAATGTATTGTAGGCTTTACAGTCTAGTTGATATCCATTTGTCACATGTAGAGAGCATTAGAAAACACATATGCGGTTGAAGTTATCTATGTAGGATATACTTTAGTGTTTTCACCTTTGGATATATATTGGATGAGCTTTTTAAAATTTGATTAGTTATTTTTTATATATTCGATATTGCAAAATAAATTATTGGATTCGCCACAGCCTGTATGAATTAATATTGCACTATTAGTCACACGACCTGCGACTGAAGTAAACAACATGGAAGCGAATGGTACCGTCGGTCCGATTGCGAAAACATGATTCAAACTTGAGTTCGATATTAAGATTAACACATATAAGATAAATCACATTGAAAATCTGTGAAAGAAAAGGTTTGCTTCTTGGCTTAGTTTCAGTCAGTTTTAACTTTGGATTGCTTCTTGGCTTTATCGAGTCTATGCTTCATATCCACGAAAAAGAGTAATGCTCCTACTATGGCCAATCCCTTGATGAAGCTTAAGAGATCCAGAAAAAACTCGTTATGCCCGAACAATGAAGAGTGTGTCGCTGCGTGATTCCCAAGCTACACAAAAAAAACACACATTATACTCAGTCATCACACAGATTTCGCAATCTAAAATTATTACACATAGCCCAAGAAATCACCTCACGGAATTTTGATACGACTTGCTCAATGTGCTGCTCGTCAAAGTTTGACTTGTAGAAATTGTTTGCGGTGTCGTAGGACACTGTTTCGTTCAGGATCTACACAAACAAAAACCCGGAGACAAAATATGAAAAATATGAGATTTAGAAGAAAGCATACATTGTGGCAGAAAAAGGAACAAATATATGTTGTTATTACCCTTTTGAATTTGAGATAAAGCAGTCCAAATTCTTCAATGTCAACACGGTGGTTGTAGAAATCATGATGTATCATTGTAGCAATGCCTTGGTGTAGAATCTATATAACCACAAGGAAACAGATTGATCGTTTTTGATTAAGGTATGTTGCTTGTTTCAAATGGTTTGTTAAAGCTCAACGACTCAAAAAGACTTTGTTGTATTCGGAAAATCTTAAACTAAACGAAATAACATAAGAGAAAATATAGAATTAGTACCAAGAGGAAAGCTCCAAAGAAGCTGCCATATATGAAGATTAGTCCACCAAGCGTCTTCACTATGATACTAACGGCTATAAGATGCTTGATCTGGTCTCCTGAGTATCCGAACTTCGGTCTCCAGTAATCCTCCGGTCCTCCCCAATTTGATCTGAGGTCCATGTAACTGTTTAGAACAAAGAAGAAAATGGCCACCTTTTTAGTTGAATCATCAACTCTTTCTTGCTAAAACAGAGGAGTATGTGTTAGGGATCTCACATCGATTTTGTTTTTTGTAATTTGGACATAAAATAATATATATTGGACAGTGGACTAATTACTCATGGAATTTAACAAATACCTTACAATCTTTTCAATATGTTACCATCTTCTAATTTGTTTATATATATTCTAGAAATCATTCTGATAAAATCTCTTTTTGAATTTCAAGTAAAGATAGTAATGATGAGGAAAAGAGAGGAGGGTGGTTGAAAAGTTGTACTCATTCCAAGCAGAGAGGAAGAAGGAGGAGGCAAAGAGAGCTCTTCCAATAGTTTCAACATAAGGGAAAGTAGCAACTTTTCTTCCCATACTGTTTACTTTTCTCTGAACCACATCCATCTCCGATTCTTACTATGTACCCTGATAAACAAAACAAAAAAAGCCAGAGGAGAATGATGATGATGATCCAAATTGGAAAAAGACTTGGAAACTTTCGAAGATTTTGTAGAAAAAATCTTACTCTTTGGCTTATGGTTGAGAAATTGATGATGAAGCCAATAGAAGAAGTGGTTTGGTGATGAAAAAGATGATGGTTCACAAGAGGAAATTGCAACTCGGTTTTCTTCTTGAGGAACAAAAAAAGTGGGTGCACTTTGCACGTTCTAAGCGTTTTTATTTTATTTTTAAACTTAAGCAAATGTACAAAAAGTTTAGGATGAATTGGATAAATACCCTAAATTTGTTTGAAAATTTGAAAACTATACCAAATTTGTTAACATTTGAAAACTACCCTATTTTTAGTTTGAAATGATATTTTTACTATTAGGCTATTAGTTAATCATTAATCTTGTAATTTTTTACAACAAAATAATTTGATTTTTCAGTTTTAAATAAAAATTAATATAATTTTTAAAATTAATAAATATTTAAAATAAATCGATAGTGTAAAATAAATCGATGAAACAAGAAATTAAGTCGACGAACATAAAAACAATAAGTCAATGGTTATACAAGTCGACAAAGAAAAAAATCAACCAAAACAAATATAAATCAACAGCTGAAAAGAAGTCGACGAATCTGAAAATTAAGTCGACGAACACAAAAACAATAAGTCAATGGTTATATAAGTCGACAAAAGAAAAAGTCAACCAAAATACAAATATAAATCCATAGTTGAAAATATATCGACGAATCTGATGATTAAGTCGACGAACATAAAAAACAAAAGTCAATGGTTATATAAGTCGACAAAAGAAAAAATCAACCAATACAAATATAAATCCATAGTTGAAAATAAGTCGACCAAGTTGAAAATTAAGTCGACGAACATAAAAAAAGAAGTCAGTAGTTTAAATAAATCAATAGAGCAAAAAATCAACGAAGAAAATATAAATCAACTGTGTAAAATAAATCAACTTACTTAATTATAATTTTAGTTGAAAAAATTATGATTAATTAACCATATAGTTTTTTTTGTTTAAAAAATAAATATGAGTTATTAATAAATTGAACTTAATTTTAAAATTTACACTAAACAATTTTTAATTATCAACATATTTTATATGATAATTTGTTTAATATTAAGGGTAGTTTTCCAATTTTATAAAATTTGGTATACTTTTCCAATGTTCAACAAGTTTTAGGGTATACAATCCAATTTTCTCAAAATTTATGTAAGATTTTTTAATTGGAAATGATAAAGAAATTACGTAGATGAAGGTAGGAGAGGTGATGTGGGTAGCATATTTCATTCACATTTGTTTAATACCATGTAATTATGTATGATATATATGTACTTGGTGTGGTATCTAGCAAAAAGCAAAACAATTTCTTGGGAAATATAAATGATTTAGATACCAAAATAGTAAATATCAGTTCGAAAACACTCGGCTCTAACAGCTCTTGACATCATAGCGGACACTTGGCTATATTAGAATGCATGACAATGGACACTTGTTAAAACAAATTACAACAAAACAAAATCATTCTTATATATTTTAAGGTGACAAGGAATTAATAGATTGAGACAACAAACTCATAGAAGGGTTTTGGTGAGAAACAAAAGTCGAGAGACAGAGAGTGTGAAGGTACGTATGATATATGTATTTATTTTGGTGAAGAAATTGAGTCAGTAATCAAGGCAGAAGAACACTGACGGTCATAAAATCATCTTTCGTGTGAAATCTTTTATCTGCGGGTTTTAATGTTTTTTGTTTGCTATTTTTATTACAATGATTGATTTTGGTTTAATGTAGTTTGGTATGAAAGACAGATTCCACGTTACACTTATACACATGGTTACTTTAATATCACTACTGTCATGATTTTATGATTCAGTAAATTAATACACATGGTTATTTCTACTACATATTTTGTCCCTCGAGATGGGTTATTGACTTATTGTGTCCATTTATAATTGGTTATGAACAGTTAACAAGTGTCAATAAATTTCCACCGATCGATAACTAATTTACTGAGCTTACAACTATTTTACAATTTATAAAATGGCATCAGTGACAATGTAGCTATAATTATAACGTTTTACGTTTTAGATGGAATCAATCGAGCACTAGGCTGGTAATTACCGTTACTGCTTTTGATTGGAAAGTTACCTATTCGAATTTTACTTTTCGTTATGATGATTAGAGCATCTTTAACAATGATTTTGTGTGTGGAATCTCTTACAAATATAATAATATTTTTTTTAAATAAAAATAAATCATATAATTAAATTAAAAAAAAAAACCAATCACAAGGCTACATGTACATGTTGTAAAGAGTTTCTAATTTCCGTCTCAAGAATTTTGTTATACTGATAGAGCTCTTTATCTCTTTCCTCATTTATTACTTTTTTCTCCTCTTGTAGTATTATTTATCATTTGTTTAACAAAAAGAAACTTGTGAAAAATCATTGTTAAAAATGCTCTAAGCCTGTAATTTATATTATATTCAAAACCGTAGCAGGTAGGGACCTGATTATATGCTGGCAATTCGTTATCATTTGAGCGCCATTGGAGCCAATTTAACCAATAATGTCATTATTTTATGGATGCTACTAAAACTATTCATATTATTCCCAACGACTTGGTCATGCAATGCACATCTCTATCATATATCTTTAGTTAATGATTTACATCATAATACTCGTTTTGTAAACGTTGACTTCAAATACCAAAATCATGATCCTCACCTTCTCCAAATTTAATAACTTTAATCTTTTTATAATACACAAATTATGTCTAAGACAATTGGTGCCAACAAGCCGGTCTTGCTTGAATGATGGTCTTTGTTTAATATGACTAAACCAACATCTTCTTCTTCATCAATTCCATTCCTCTGTTCTATCCATCTGAGAAGTACAATCTTTTTGTTTATAATTGCTTCTTCATATATTATTACCGATCTCATGAAAACTTGAATTATATCCAGTACTATTTTCTTGATCCTAATTCATATTTCGCTTTGGGAACATGTAAGTATCTCTGCCCCAAACCAACATCCAATTCTTGTTTTTGACTAGTTCTTATATATAAAAAGGTTAAACCAAATTTTGTTATGATTCTACGAAAATAAAATCAGTTTGTTTCTAGCTATAGATTTCTTGTGTTAATGACCCTCAAGGTTCGTGTACATACCCTTTATATTTCTCTATAATGATTTGACGTTTTACAGTTTTTACCCCTTTCTTAATCAAAATTAATAGCGAAAACTGACATCAAGAACACAATCTGAGGATGTTGAACGTCAAAAACATGATGTCACTGATGTGCACAACATTAACAAGGTCAATGCCAGCCATTGCATTCTTCGGGAGAATGGCATTTGCCTTTGTCTTTATAATCTCTGCTATCCAAGAGTAAGAAATTATAGCAAATACGCGATTCCATTAATTGCTTCTATATATGTATCAAAAAGACTTGATTATTAACATTACGGACACTATCTCTGTTAGTTATGCTGATCATTTTAGCGATGGTGGACCCCTCGAAAAAACGGTAGGACCAGCAGTGAATGTGATAACCAAATATGGCTCTAAGGTTCTCACATTTTACACTGGAATGCAAGTTGTTGCGTTCGATGTTCGACTTTTAGAGTTTTCGCTCATTACCGCAAAGGCAACCGCAGCTTTATGGTTCATCTTTGGACAATCAATCCCTGCCTACTTCCTGGTAAAACATAAATCTATATACTGAAAAATGTCTATTTCATTTTTTTTTCTTCAAAGATTCTAATCTCAATACATGTTTTGTTGATTCAGCTCACAACGCAAATTCTCTCAACTATTATTCCATTCCCTACCAACTTGAACGACTTCACTCAGGTTATTAGCTTTGTTACAGCGTAAATCAGCACATTGGATCTCATGTGTTTTATTGACCAACCTTGCCCTCAATATTCAGAACTTGACATTAATCGGTGCATTGCTCTACTACATTGGATTGAAGCACACTATTGATAACATCGATGAGAATGAGAATGAGAAGGAGAAGGAAGATGATAAGCCGTCAACTTCCAAAGCTAAAGCAAACTGAGGTCTAAATTTTAAATATTCATTGCTTTATTTTGCTAGTTTCCATTATGTCTTTTCTCTGTTTTTGTTAATCAGACGACTCTTTGAGCTTATTGTTATTAATATTTTTGTCTGCTGGAATGTTTCTTGGCTCATCTTTGCTATATTCATTTTATAAAACGTAGAATAATATATACTATTATTAGCTTGTATCCACCAAAAAATGTTTGAGTTTAATTCAAGCACTAATTGATAAGCCAAGAAACTCAAAGTTGTTATATACAAGTTACATGTGGATAATTGGATCTTAGTGTAGTAGGTTGGATTCAAATCATAACCTGATTAACTAATTTTATATATTGATATGGTCAAGGGCGCTTAAAGACAAGTGTAGAAAGAGCAAATGCCAGAACCTAAAATTTGGTTATTAGCCATATTGGCCCTAAAATAAACTACTTAGTAAGTGATGCTTTTTTTTTTTAACACTCTGTTTTATTGAAACTGATTTAAACCATATTACATGATAGAAAAATTTCAACATGTGAGATACAAAGAGAAACTAATGGTATTTTTCTCACCAAAAATTAGATAAAGAAAAGCAGTTTTGATGACACATTAGCGATACCAAGATAGTCTTGTTTGACATTAGCGATACCAAGATGGTCTTTTTTCGAGTCTAACGTAGACAGTTAGATGTTCCCGAATCCACAGTAGCAGCCGGACTTCCAATACTCTTTACGATAGCACGATAACAATTCTCTTAATTTAAATAAATTCTTTTTCAATTGCCTTCGTCAATTTTGTTCCGGAGAGCTTCGGTGAAACTACCGTTGAACAATTTTGAATTGTAAAACTAAATTAGATAGATAGCAAAAATTAGATAGAAACAAAACAATGAAATCAAACTATAGATCTTCTACGAGGAAAAAAACCTCATAAAAACCTTCACCCCCAAAATAAAAATTGGACTAGAAACAAAACAATGAAATCAAACTATAGATCTTCTACGAGGAAAAAAACCTTCACCCCCAAAATAAAAATTGAACCAGACAAAGAAATTACAATAAATCATAAAACTAGATGCGAAAACCCTCGCATCGTTTTCTTCTCAAAACTTCAAAGAAACCTTATAAACTACAAATCCTGCGTAGAAACAACTAGTTGCAACCTTTTCACGATGCCGGCAAAAGCACCGGACATTGGAGAGGGAAGAAACACAAATCTTTTTTTGTTTTCGCTTTTCGGCTAGGGTTTTTCTCTAAATCTGAAAAAATGGGATGCATTTTAAGAATGCAGTTTAGTAGTAAAAATAATCGTTTGTTACGTGATGCATTTTCATAGTCGGATACAGTGTACATATGAAATATGCCTTAAAATCAATAATTCCTTTTTTAAAATTATTTTATCAATATTAAAAAGAATAGTCGATAATCAATGTCAATGTGTTTGGTGGGAATGGAGTCACTCCGCTCATCTCTTTTTATCTTTTTGGTACATTTAATTTTAAGTTAACCCATCAAACGCAATAGACATGGTGGAATGGTGTCCCACTCCACATGATTTACGATTGTCCCAAAGTGGATGATGTCCTGACGACATCACTCAATGTAATGGAAAATTAATCGAAAGGATTTTCAATTAAATTGTAATGGCTATCCTTACCGACCACATTTAACAAAATTGCCGAAGTATTGGTCGGTTCGCGTCTCAGTTTGGTTGTCTAGTGCTCGTGTGGTCGTTAGAGAAGCAACTTTATCAAGCTTTCAGTGATTACTTCTTTCATTACAAGCTTGTAGTTATCAGCAGTAGAGTATTTTTCTTCCTGTGAGTAAGGGAGTTTTGAAATGAAAGTACTTGACAAGGAATCTCGAGAGTGTATCTTTTGGAACACACATAAAAGAACCCTTAAAAGATTATTGTTAGTGAAGAAACTCGTTGCAGCTCAGAAGTGCTCCATTCATACAATAGTATTGTTGCGGCCCCACTATCAATTGTTTCAGAAGAATAAGTGTTACCACTACTAACTGTGTGTGATCTGTTTTGAAAAACTGTTTGAGAAAGAAGTTCATGAGATACAAGGGAGCAATCCATCAAAACTCATTTAGTGATGAGGACGCGGTTTTCCAGCGACTATCAAGCTTTGAATTGAAGGCTTCAGTATTTCGGTATCATCGTCAGCAAGAAGAGGCAGTACTAGCAAAGAGCTAAGAGAAGCATTTTTCAAAGGGAATATAAAAAAAACTGCACTTCGGTGGAACACCGGAACTATTATATGAGAATCCAAGCTTACTTTTGTAACGAACGTGCAAGAATATGAAAATTCACAAGAGGCTATTTGCTAGGGATTCAAGTATTCTCTTAAAGCATCCTACCAAAGTTTGATCTTGCATTTTACTGTGATTAGGAGTTTTGTTTTGCACTTTTCCAATAAATACATAAAGTCTGCTAGCTACACCAAAAAGAACAAAAATATATTATCAAAAAAGTATTCTATAAATGAATGAAACTGAAAATATCAGTAAAATACAAATTAAATATTATTTTAAATAAAGAAAATCAGCTTGCAATACTAATGTATAGTTGTACTAACTAAGCCGTTATGGGTACATTTTTCTTTTTAGAACACCATCTTTCTATCCGAACTATACGATGACACACATAGACTCTATATATAACTCATTATTGGACAATGGAAAACATACCAGGTAACAAAAACATTATATCAATCAAGTAATTTTATGCTCCTAACACATGTCTTCACAACATAATCATCAATATTGCCCTTCTGGTACCATGATCATGTTCGTCAAATCATAATTTGATTTTTTTCCATTACAATGATAGTGAACATTAAGGTGAAGGAGCCACCATAGGATTTAAATCACGAGAATAGGAAGAAGATGCGAGAGAATATCTACAAGGGATAAAACTATGGAACCACCTATAAGGACAGTACTTAGGTTTAAAAAAGAACTCGGCACATTCTTTCATCGATCTTTGACCTGGCAAGAAAGGAAGGCAATTGTTCCTAACGTCAAGAACACCTATCTCAAACAAACTTCTACACCAAGGACCCATGTGCGTGAAATAGTTATCAGACAACGAGAAGTTCACAAGATTCACCCGGAGTAGCATACACACTGACTCTGGGATGACACCAAACAAGAGATTCCCAGCAAAGTTGAGTTGCTCTACTTTCTCTAGACATGTAAGCGATAGCGGCAAATGACCCGTGAGCTTGTTTCCACCAATATCAATCACTGATGCTCCCCTGAGGAACCCGATCTCATAAGGGACACAACCCGTGAAATCATTATTCAAGAAGAGCACTTCGGTTAAAGATGACATTGATTTTAGGATGCTTCTCGGAAGAGGACCGTTAAACCTATTGTTTGCTAGAGTTAAGAAAAGAATATGTGCTCTACCATCGTCTTCGGGTATATCCGGGAGGCTCGCGGTGAAGCCATTGTCGTTGACGAAGAGAACATCAAGGTTCTTACTGAAGATTTGTGGCGGGATTGAGCCGGAGAAGGAGTTGAACCGGATGTCAAGATATGTTAAACCGGGCATGTCAAGTACAGCAGTTGGAAACTGACCGGTGAATCTATTGTTACTGATGTCTAGTTCGTAGAGGTACTTGAGATTGACGATCTTTGACGGGACAGTACCTCCAAAGTTGTTTGAGTTTACATGGAACAGACCTAAGTCAGGTAGTTGGTCCACGAATCCTTCAATCGAAGGGGCAGAGAGTTGGTAGCCATTGAAGTCGATGGAAGCGACAGTGAGTGCGGTTTTGTTGTCGGGAGGATTGTCACAATAGAAGCCTCTGTAACTACAGATATCTGAGCCGGTCCATGTGTGTGTTATCTTGAAAGGGTCGAGAGTGATGAGTAACCTGAATCTTTGGATGATTGGGTACACCACTGCAAGCCTTTGATCTAAGAAAATGAGCATCTTCTCATCTCGGTCGATTATGGCAGCCTTGGTGAAGTGCACAGTTTCATTTGGGAAGAGACATGTCCCCAAGAAGAAGAGAATAGCCAAAAGCAACGGATTATTCATCTTTGCCGTTTGAAGAAAATTGGTGGGAGTGAGTAGGATTTTGTAGCGTAGGGAATTTTAATGTTCATTGTGCATTATTGTTTTCTTTTCATCCATTTAGTGGGATGTTTGGTGAGAGTTGGTCATACTTTGGAGCGTGAGAAGAGTTAAGTGACCGCAATAAATTTTTGAATTTCGTTTCATTTTTAATGAATTTCTTCCAATGTCTCCATCTCAATTTTGAGTTTAACCCCAATCTGTTTAATGTTATTAAAACAAATTAATCAAAGTATGACCAACTCATCAACTCATTTTTAATGAAGTATTAAACGAATTAATCAAAGCATTTGTAACAATATCTTAAAAACCCAAAATCGTGTTAAAAATAATTTTCCTATCCATCATGGTCTGGGAAGATATTTCTGAAACATTTTCCGCAATTCACAGTTTTTACAAAATAGAAATAATATTGTTCCGACCAAAAAATAAATAAATAATGTTGTCCACACATTTCAGCGACGTTTCACTTGTATACAAAGTCATCAACAATAATTGAAGTCTACGAAACTGAAAATGCTTATCAAATAATTTATTTATTTATCAATAATCTATAACGAAAAATCGCGATGTTCCAACCACAAAACAGTAAAGAAAAACGCGCGTTTGTTAAACACAATAAAACGCGTAATTCTGGGCCGTTAGATTCTACACAGTACCGAAATAAAGAAATCTAAACCAAATCTAAACCGGTACAAACGGTGGAACAAACGTCGATGGTTCGTAACAGAACGGCGCCGCTGGATGCTTCCACGTTTTGAAAACCGGCGTTTTCTCAACCGCCGCAACAGCTTTCGTCTGATTCTCAATCGTCGGTGGTTGATCGACCGTTGATTCTGGAGAAAGAGCTAGCGGCGAGAGGAGAGGTATCGCCGTTTTCCAATCATTCGACGGAGCTGGAACGATTTTTAACGCCGGAGCTCGTTTTTGTAGACGACTGGGCTGCCGCAGATTACCGGAATCAGAGCTGCAGCCCGGTGCCTCCATCGTCGTTGACATAAACGCGAAATCAAAAATTTGGTGTTGAAGAAGACTAAATAAGGGAAGATTTTGAAAAAGCTAAATTGAGATTTGTGGTTTCCCGAGAAAATCTGAGAGAAAATTATATGATTGTTTGAGGTTGAATCTGTGAGTCCAAAGAATCGTGTGCGTGTGTATGTGTATATATACAAATACAAAGGCGTGTGCGTGTGTTTTGCATATAAAAGTGGTTTTGATTTTATTTATGTGGACTAGGCGTAGTTTTGGTATATGGTCAAAGAAAATGAATGAGAGTAATTAGCTGTTTGTTTTCTGTGGCTTTGCTGGATTTCCCAATTCTTCCGTTTCTATTTGAATGAGTACTCCCTCCGTTGCATATTAGTTGTCGTTTTAGGTGATTTCACGTCAATTAAAAAAACATTTTAAAAACTCTGTTTTATCTCTAATTAATGTGTTTTTCATTTGATATGTGTAGTTAATAAGCTAAAAGAGTAGGGATAAAATCGGAAAATCAATAATAAATTTGCATTGAAAATGTAAAACGACAACTAATTTGATACAAAATAAAAAGCGTAGAATGACAACTAATATGAAACGGAGGGAATATAATAAGATTCGAGTTGTTGTTTTGTAAAATTTAGTGAACTTCAAAACTTATTTTTGATTTATGTAGTAAGAGCATGATTACTAATTAATGGGCCATTTGGTTCATCCAAAACAATTTTTTTAATAAATTATATTTAATTTGATTATTTACTTAATAATTAAATTATTAAAAAACTAATTCACTAATGAGAAAGGGACATAACACCAAAGAAAAGTGTTACCCTCTTTACCCATTTCTTTTTCTCTCACATTTTTCTATTATTTTTTATTTTTTAATAAAAAGAACTCAATGATAAACCACCAACGTATATGCTCTTATGTCGAGGGATTATCTGAATATTTTATACAACTACATGTCTTTCCAAAATTAAATCAATTGAACCAATAAATTTGTTTAAAATCTTTATGGCAAATGAATTTGAGTTTACATAAACTTAATTAGTGTATAATTGTGTATCTTATTATATAAAACTTGATGCGTCAAATATAATAATTAACAAGATCATGACACGTGTCAACCAGTTGATAAGATTTTGACACGTATTATTTTATTTTTATGAAATTAAATCACATATTTCAAAAATTTCGTAATCATATTTCAATTAGGTTTTGACACGTGTTATTCTATTTTTGTGTTTTTTTCACAGGTTAACAAAAATTCAACTAAGATTATGAGAATGGAATTCAACAAGATTTTGAAAAAAAATAGAGTAGTGAAGTAGTGAAAATTAAATTACTTAAACATGAAAAGAAAGAAACTAATTATTTTAAAAAGACTTGATCAAATTCAATAGGAAATCAAATAGACAAAAAGATGAAGATAAAAAGTAAGTGCTAAAATTGATTTATTATCATGAGTGATTTTATTTTTTCGTGTATGATTTTTTACGGGTTGTAAAAAAAGTTTTTTTCCTTAACCCGCATATATGCGGGTCCTTTATCTAGTGATTATATAGATTTGTTACACGATTACAGTCACAAATATATAGTCTAATAATATCTACTCTAATCTTTATATATATTGCTTTTGCTTTGTAGTGTATGTCGCAATATTCGTTGTACTCGTAACTCAACCTGAAAAGGTTCTACGAAGTTACATTAGTTAGTTTTTGGTTTTTAAGGATTTAACACAAAAACATGGCATATTATATAGTGGCATAAAAGTGAAAACCCATAAGATTGCTATACCAATAATTCTACAATTTATTTATTAACAACAAAAATGTCTAAATAAATATACAAGTAGACTTGACTAACTCTTCTCAATGGATCTGCTTGCCACCTACAAGAATAGACAACATACCACTATTCTCTTGGATCACCTGGAACATGTGGCTAGTCAAGATCAACATGATCTTTAATGACTGGGCTTTTACGAGGTAGACACTATGAGCAAATCAATTCACGATGCACGATAATTGCTTAAAGCCCAAACGTTTACGAAATACAGTAAAGCCTCAAATGAATTAGAGAATCGAGTATTCTATGATGCAACTTGAAGAATTGACTCAAACCTAGCCAGATTGGGCAGGATAGCGAGAGACAAGGACACTATTATCTTCCGAAGATCAAAGAACGAACCAAGAGTCTCATCACCGCTGATGGCGGAAGCTTTGGCTATGCGAGAAGCACTAATCCAAGAATCAATCCGAGATCTTCACCACTTTTGATTGTTCTGTGACTCTCTGTCCCATATCAACCTTATAAATTCGCATATATTCGAGGTCGAGATCTTCTGAATCATCGAAGGCATCAACAAAATCTCTTTTTTCAATATTTTGTCTTTTGGGTTTATCCCTTGCTAAGAGAAGGAAGAAGCTCACTGTTTGGTGAACTCGATATTGTATTCCGACTCATTAAGCATTAGTTTAGTACCGGTTTACCTTGATTTTTATAAAATCTTTTTTTGATTAAAAACCAGTAATCTAGTAAATGTAATCATTCAAATTAATGCAATTAATAAATTATTACATCTCAACGACTTCAAGTCAGGGTTAAATCAAAGTTACCATGGACCATTGTAGAGTCTGACCCATACCTAAATGTGAACCGTTGCATGGATGACAAGTTCCACCCTATGAGTGGAGAACTTCACCATGCCACGTAAGTAAAGTGATTCGTCTAATGCAAAGAAGATTATTTTATCCCCAACATGTAATATAAAGTTTAACAGTGTAATTTAAGAGAATATAGATTTTTTTGTTATCAACAAAAAATATAGTTCTTTAATTATATTATATATAATGTATTGACATATTAATATTGCTATTAAAATGATTAATTATCTTATTTTAGTGTTATTATTATTGATGATTTAAATTCATCTAATTAAATAATATAATTAAATATATTGGAGATTTGATTCTATATTTAAAATTTTTGTGACAAAATTTTTAAGTTAAAATAAAATTTAAGATAAACGTTTCATATTACAGAAAAAAATAATCTTATACTATAATCAATATATTAATAATATACTAAGGTATGAATTATAGATAAGATTCTAAATAATTATACTAAAAACAAAAACCATATATACAATTATGAAAAAAAAATTCTATTTAAAATTTTCACATAAGTAAATTATGAAAAAGTTTGGTAGTTTGTGTATCTAAAATCAGTATTGAATCTAATATTATTATTATATTATAATTTTTGAATTAACATAGATTGGAATTAAACATTACAAAATAGAAATGTGTTGTGAAATTATACTACTAATAGAGATATA
The DNA here is from genome assembly GCA_900128785.1 of Arabis alpina. Classification (NCBI taxonomy): domain Eukaryota; kingdom Viridiplantae; phylum Streptophyta; class Magnoliopsida; order Brassicales; family Brassicaceae; genus Arabis; species Arabis alpina. Next base: position 20,541,128 of record LT669790.1, read on the forward strand.
ATATGAAGGTATAAATCTACTAAGTTTTGTATTTGATCTTAAATAAAACTTCACAAAAAAAACAATATGAAGAGATAGCTTAAAGAAAATAAAACAACTAGATTTCAATTTTTTCTTATTCAATTTATAACATATCACACATTTGATCCCCTATATATAGTATAAAAGATTACATGAACAAATGATTGTGGTGGTGGAAACCTACACAGTTGAAATAGTCAAATATTCTAGGTTTGAAAGCTCTGAGATGAGAAACACTTAGCGAAGATCTCAAGAGAGTTTGTTTATTAAGCTGTTTTCAAATGTTACAAGTAGTTTCTGTGTAAAAATGCGGATCTCTTTCTCAGAGACGTACAATGTCTATTTATATGAGTCCTAGTTAATCTATATCTAAATCTACGAGATAAGGAAAGATCCTTCATTCTTTGGGATTCTCTCTCACCGTAGTCGGCGACCGTCCTAGGTCTTGACCTCGTCCTCGTCATGGGCCCAAACCCGAGAGCTCATCATCTGGGCCCAACTTGCAGTAGAAGTCGGCGTGACTTGTTACTCGTGGGCTCTTGATTCGGTATCTCTCCAGTGTGGGCCTTCTAAGCTCGGCCCACTCTTTGTCTTGAAGTGAAATGATCATAGTGGTCTCTTCCAGTATAAGGGACCACTATAGACGTCGTCCTGGAAAGATACCAATCCTAGTCCCAGTCACTCTGGAGAGCTGGTCGTAGGAACATAGCTGGTCCAGGGACAGAGCTGGTCCAGGGACAGAGCTGGTCCAGATAACTGCGCGCCCACCTCTGGTACTTAGTCATTTTCTTGACGATCTCTACCGGAGTGAGATCTAACCCCAACAGTTAGCCCCCCAGCTCGGTAGTATCAGTTCTGATGATGCCGAGGAAAAAGAGTCGTAGTGAGGTTTCAAGAAAATGTACTGCTTGACCTGCATCTGATGAGACGAGATTGTGAAACCTTGTTCTGAGGACCTCCTGACGTTACTGAGCTTTCGTGTTCATGTTAATGCCTAGCCCAGTAAAGATTTTCGATAGACTTGTGTTTATGAATTTGTGTTATAAAGCTTTGAGGAACTGGTCCTGTAAAGTTTGTAGAGCTTGTTCTCGTTAAAGCTCGTAAAACTTATTTGTCTTGCCCAACTCTCACATATTCATGTTAATGTTGAGTTGGGCGTCATGTTTCTGTTTTAGTCGTTTTTTCGGACTTAGTAAAGATTTTGGTTCCTTCCGGAAGATGAAAATTCTATTCCCGCCGAAAATTGGAAATTTATATTTCTTTTAGAAATTGGAATTGTCAATTCCCGTTGGAAATTAGAAATTTGATTCCTTTCAGAAATTGGAATTGTTCCCGCCGACTACTGAAGCGTGTCACTCCAGGGTTTTGACAGTAATGCTATAAATACTCCTTCCCCTTCTCCATAACTTCACTCACCAAAAAGAAAGGTATTCTCTCTCCTCTCTCTACTTTCGTTTTAGATCTACGGTTTTGGATATTATATATATATATATATATATTTTTGTTTTCTTCTCCACTGCCGCCGCCGGCTATCCAACCACCATATTTTCTGGCGACGGTTTTAGTTATCAACGGTTCTGCGTCGTCGTCACCGTTACTCCACCGACGAGTTCTCTGTTTTTCCGGTGATCTCTCGTTGGTGCTCAGCTTTGCGACGTCATCGGATTCTCAGTGGATCTGCTATCATCGTTACTTAAACCACTGTTGAGAAATTCTCCGACAAAGCTCACCCTCCCCGGCGAGCTCTGGTTCTGCGTTTTAACTCTTCGCCGATATCTAATTGTCACTGGTTCTGTGCCATTGAGTCTTCGTCGTTGTAGCTGGTGATGCCTCGGTCTCGTCGTTGTTCATGGAGCTTCGCCGAAAAAGAGTTATAATACTAGCAAACAGATTTAGACAAAATTAAGGAGTTACGAAATTCTTTTTCGGACTTTACTCTAACGTTTTGTCCTCAGGAACTGAATGCAAAGGCAGACCTTCTTACAAGGAATGATCAGGGGCGGATCTAGAGTGTTAGAGGGTGTGGCATGTGCCACATGCTAATTTTGATTTTCCATAAGTAATTAAGGAAAAAATTATATAAATGCATGTAATGAGTGTGTTAGTTATAGTAAAAGTATAATGTGTCACATGCTAAATGAGTTTTTGGATCCGCCACTGGGAATGATCGTCTCTTATAAAGAGTGTTTTCTTATATTAGCACTTCCATTCCTTTTTGATTCACTAATACTACTGTATTCTTGTAATCAATAGTTGAAAGTGCGTTCGTGACAAAAAAAGAAGAAGTTAAATATTCAATTTATCATACTTTGAATATAACCACAGTAGAAAAAAAAAAAAATTCCCGAATCTCGTTTTAAATTAATGGGCATAGTCGATAGTTTCCTTAAATTGTGTAAGGGACTTGTTACACATGTTAGCGATATGCTTGTGCAAAAGTTCTAGAATGTTGTTTTTTATTTGAGAAAGGGTTTACTAAGTTCTAGATGTTGTTGAAAATTCGATTATGTCAAGTTTCATAAATATCTATTTTGGAAGCCTGTTGAAAGTTTATGCATTCATTTTTCTTTAAAAATGGTGTTTTTAATAAATGGGAAGTGTTTGGTTATTTTTGATACTTTTAAAAATGTTAAAAGAAAACGCTTGAAAACTAATTTGGCGATTTGATATTTGTGCACTCTGTCTTTTGTATGTACAAAGTCGTTTACAAAGCATGTTCGTTTGGCAGTCATCAGCGACTGCGATCAAATGTTGTTCGTTTGGCAATCGCAGTAACTGGCGACCAATCGCAGCGACTGATCGCAACAACCAGCGACTAAAATTTTTGGTCGCTATATTTTCCAGCGATTGATCTCCGAATCCAGCGACTGATCGCTGAAACAAATCGCGCGATTCTTAAACGAACAACATTTGATCGCTCCGACCAAAAATAAAATAAATTAATTAATTAAATTAAAAAAATATAAATTAAAAAAATATATTTATTTGAAATTGAAATTAAAAAAAAAAGTTTCAAAATATATATTACATAAAATTAAAATTTTTGAAAAAGTTTTAAATTTTGTTATACCAAAACTGTAAAAATGTGTTTTCTCGATAAAATTTTAAAGTAGTGTTTACAGCTAAAACAATAAAAATTTGATTTCCTGCCAAAAATCATATAATCACATTTTTCCCGCCAAAAACTGTAAAATGCATTTTCGGTAAAACCTCGTAAAAAGATTATAGAAACCGTAAAAACATGATTTTCACCCAAAAACACAAAATTTGTGTTCTACCGCCAAAATTGTTTGTTTTACTCCAAATATCAAAATTGTATTTTTGGTTAAAACCAGAAACCTTTGTAAAATCTTATTTTTATTAGTTCTATTTTTTTTATGCCAGAAAATTACAAATATTGATGGTATTATTTAGCTATCGTTGAAAATTTAATTTATAGAATATAAATTAAAATTTTGAATTTAAAAACAAAATTGCAGCGACTACAAAACGAACAACATAGCGATCAGTCGCAGCGACCAATCGCAGCGACCAATCGCAGCGACTGCAAAACGAACAATATAACGATCAGGTAATCGCTATCGCTGGTCGCAGTCGCCAGCGATTGGCAAAAGAACATGGCCAAAGATGATTTGAGTTTTGTTTGAATTAAATTTTTTTTTTTTTTGTACGTGATTATTATACGTATAATTGGTTTAATTTAAGTGTACACTGAAGATGAATTCATAGCTACATTTAGATTGAAAATAGTAGAAACAAAAATTGGAAACCTCTGAAGAAGTGGAGCTAATCCATGAGACATCATAAAATATATCTAGAACATGTGCAAGAGCCTTCCAATGCCTTTGAAAGCGTAGGTTGTGCTTGTTATGATGGTAGGCAAAGACTGCTTACTCAAATGGTACATAGGACCAAAATATGATTTTATTGTGACCACTGAAGGTTTTGAAACTCGTTGAACTCATCACATATGTTTTGATGTATTTTAGATTTATTTCTTGATATAGTGATTTTCCAAACCACTCGGTATTAAGTGTGTTTATTTATATGGTAGACGAGATAGGTGGGCACACGCAAAGCAATATTAGAACTTAACGTCACCATATGGTATTTAGAACCGTGACAACGTTGACAGATAGTATAAACGAATAAAAAATTTTATTTATAAAAGAAATCGTTTACAATAAACCTCATATGTAATATAGTAAGAATAAATAAAGAATTAAACTAGTAATTCCTCATTCTTTCTTTAAAGAAAAAAGATCTTAACCAAGAAAATTAACTTTTTTTAACCAATTCTCTTTCAATAAATGAGTTATCCAAATTAGATTTTACTAGAAAAGAGAGTAACTCATCTTATCAACGATGATTTAGCAGAAAAAACGTGAACTGAAAAAATTGTGTCACTGCTTCAGTTTTAACATTTTTTATCTTACATGACCGAGGATAGAAAAATTTCTTTATTTACCTTAATATTTTCATAATAATTTATTGTTTCTATTTTTTTAGAAAAATTAAATAAGCCCATGTTTCTATCGTGGATCTATATTTTGCTTATCATAAAATTATTAATGTCTAATTTGTAACACTCCGATTTCTGGAAATACGTGGTGCATACGGAGAGGCTTAATAAAATTGATTTAACTACCTATGTCACCAAAGTGCACTTATCTTTTCGGTCACTTGTCTTGAGAGAACTCCAAAGTTAAGCGTGTTTGCGCTGGAGCAATTGAATGATGAGTGACCTATTGGGAAGTAATTTCCAGTACCGTGGGAGTGAGGCCAAAACACAGAGAAAGATCGCGTGGTGATTGTATGGTTAGTAAACATGCATTTCAAGCCTCCCGGACTAATGCACCAACTGTCAGATAAGTTTTGGCCCGCGAGCTGAGAATGGGCGTGGGGCCCACATGAAGGATGGTCAGGCATTATAAGTGGTACCATAGCCGAACCTTGACGGGTATGGATATAACACTGTTAGGGTGACGATCTTGGTACACAACGAGGATGTTGCATTGTGTGAATGGGGGTGACTGTAACACCCCATATTCTAGAAATGTGTGGTGCATGCGGAGAGACTTTAAAGAATTGATTTGGCTACCTATATCACCAAAGTGCACTTATCTTTTGGGTAACTTGTTTTGAAAAAACTTCAGAGTTAAGCGTGCTTGAGCTGTAACAATCAAAAGATGGGTGACCTATTGGGAAGTTACAACTAAATAAAATTTAAGAATAAAAAATGCCCTTAAACTTGTTTTAGAAAATTTGATGCCCTAAGCCAATGCTTAAATTTTGTCCATTATATCACGGCTCTGATGGTATTATCCACCAATCACAGCAAAAAAAAAGGCTGGAAACAATTGAATCACAATTTTCAAAGAATTTTTTTTTTGAATCACAACAACAACATGCTACTACTACCATGGTAATTCTGGCCAACCAAAAACATGATAATACATAGATTATAGAGGAAATTTGAAAATATACTTTTCTTGAGTTTAAAATTTTGAAAAAAACTACTTTTAATTTTGTTTTTTGAAAATTACACTTTTGAACTATAAATTTACTGAAATATAAAGAAAATTTGTATTTAAAAATAGAAAATGTTTTTTAAATTGAAAAATGTCTTTTAACAAATACTAAATACTTTCTTAAATATTTTTTTTAAAATCAATTATCCAATTATCATTTAAAAATATAATTTTTATCGATATTAAAAAAAGTTGACCAGTCAAACTAATAACAAACCAATTGGTAACAAACCAATTAAAAAAAGTTGACCAGTCAAACTAATAACAAACTTTTGTAAGAAAGTTTGAAAAACTCATATTATACATAAACGTAACTTTGAAAACATCTATCGTCGAATGACGAACTATGCATTATAAAATTATGAAATGAGAATAGTTTAACCTAACTTAATAAGTGTACAAAATCTTATATACTTTGCCTCTTTCATAAAAACTTAATTCGACAATCAAAACAAAAATTTTCGTCTCCGTTTTTTAGCAAACAACAAATCATATCAAAAAAGTGAAATGTCATTAAAAATTAAGTTATGATTACAAGAATTATAAGACGACATGGTTTCAGTAACAAAACGAAACATAGAAGTTACAATCGTACTTTACTTGACAAAACGATGTCAACTTTATTAGCAGTAACATTTGATGGTCGGTGACCAATAATTGTTATAGAAAACATAGAAGTTTAAAGAACATCAAATACTTTTTTTCTTAATATAATGCTTTATAGATTTTGTTTTACAGATTTAGGTATAAAATTAAAATATTTTTTTTAAAAAAAGAATTATAATTATTATTATTTATACGTGATTTTAATCTTTATCAAGGTTGTAAATTTTAAATTCAAATTAGTGTAATTTAATTTATCAGATACAATATTTTTAAATTTAAATGGAGTTTAGATAGTCTTATCATATACCTAAATTTAAATGGAGTTTAGGTAGTTTTCAAAAAAACTTTAGAATTAAGGTATTTTACAAAATTGTAAACTCAAATAGTGTATTTTTTAAAAAAAACCCTTATTATATATGATACAATGCTCAAATGCTATGAAACAGAGCTGGAAATAATTGAGAATGCTTTTCTCAAATTTTTTTTTTTGAGAATGCTCGTTGGAAGGCGACTTGTAAAGAAACCCTTGATACAAAAGAATAGCTGAGTGGTAACAGTGGAATCGTGTTACCACTAGAAGTCAGTTTTGTACCTAAAACATATCTCGAAACTTTAAGAATGCAACTTGTTCACTGAAGGACTACCGATCATCCAACAAGTTATACATCCAACAATGAGATTCAAGCAGGGGCGGTTCTATAATTTTGAGCCTTGTGCCAACTTTTATTCATGTAAATTTTAGGTGTAAATATGTAAATAAAAAAATTTAGAGTCCAAAAATCTTTTGTAAATTTTCTAAAATTTTGGGCCCTAAAGTGCAAAAAAATAAACACAAAAAATGGATCATGTGCAATAGATCCTTTCCAGCACCGCTCCTGCTCCTCTCCAGCACCGTCCCTGAGATCAAGAAAAGATATATAATCATCAACTAAATTATAAACATTAATTCTTGGAGTTTATAAACACCATTCCCCTAATCAATATGGTTTTATGGCTAATTTTTTCGAATTCAATTCAAAATTTATTGTATTTTAAACCGAAAAGACAAAAAAAATAAGGGAAACTTTTCTTCAATGATACTTCAAAATGAGAGAAAAAATGAGTTTATGAATATTATTTCCTCGAAATTTGAGAAACCACTATTCACAATACTCATTTTAGTGTAGAAATTTTTTATTACACTTTCATCCCTCAATTTTGTATGTTTTTAATTTACATATTTGTGTTTGGTATCACAATGACGTTATTTTTATAAATCAGCTTATAAAACTTAAAAATACCTTATAAGGGTTTTAATTACGTTACAAAACTTTGACTATATAATATAACTTTTAAATATCTTATAAAACTTTCACTATTAAAACAAGTGGATAAAATTTGTAAATTTAAAAAGTTAAAGGGTGTTTAAAGAAAACATATATACTTTAAATAAATATAATTGGAAAATTCCTTATTGAGAAAAAACATGAGTATAACCATTTGAGTAAAACTTTCTTTCATTTTAGTGTTCTACCATTTTAAAGGAAAATAGTGAAAGAACCCATGATGGTCTTAGCCTATTTATTTGACTAGCCAAAATACAATAAATCCGCGCGTACATGCAGGTGTTCATCTAGTTTGAAATAAAAATTAATCGACAAGTGATAAGAATTAATCTACTGGTTCATGAAATAAGTATTACAGTAGGTTTGTATCTTTTGTAAGTCAGTGTTTTATTTGGTTCAATTACTCAAAAGCAATTACAATTTTAGTTGTATGGATTTTTGGCTTGTACAACAAACCCTAATGATTTGATTGCTTTTAAATCTTGTGTGTCTGCTTCTCAAGTTATACTAATTTGATCGTTTGATGAGTTTAATTGTATAAAGTTTATCTTCTTGGTTCTTGACGGCTGGAACATGACACGTTTAGTGGAGAGGATTGTGAGAGAGCATTTAGAAACCAAACGAGGTTAACTTTGCAAAAAGAAATGTCTAACTACGTACAACCCCGAAATAAAATGTTAAGAATTTATGTCTTAGTAGTTTCATTTATTTTATGGCCTTTACGTGGTTTGAGTACATCATTAATTATCATTTATATGCTTTGTATTATGAGTTGGTTTATTTTGTGAGGATCGCACATTTTTGAAGTAACGTTTACGTGAAAACTTGTGTTTCCAAAATGAAGAAGCTCAGAGATAGTTTTGGAGACTTTACAATCATATGTTTGAATGTATAACTTCTACACTTTCTAACACATTGAAAGTAAAAAAAAAAAGAATCACTAAATACATGCTAGATTTCTAAATGCTTTCACCTCTTTTAAAATCTTATTCAGTTTATAAAAAAAAATATGTAGAATAAGAAAACGATGAAAAATAAAGAGGTGAAATGTAAAACCAAACAAAAAACGGATGTAGAAGACGAAAAAGGTTTAAAAGATATCACTGAGTAAGTCATGTATAACATTTTATGTCTATTTTTACATGTTGCGATATCTTAGCTTTTCATAATTCGTAACTGAAAATACCATGTTATAAGCACCTAGTTCAAATATAAAACTTTTAAATATCTTATAAGGCTTTTAATTACGTTATAAAAATTTCACTATGTAATATAACTTTTAAATATCTTATAAAAATTTCACTATTAAAATAAGTGGATAAAATTTGTAAATTTCAAAAGTTAAAGGGTGTTTAAAGAAAACATATATACTGAAAATAAATATAATTGGAAAATTCCTTTTTGAGAAAAAAATGAGAATAACCATTTGAGTAAAACTTTCTTTCATTTTAGTGTTCTATCATTTTAAAGAAAAATAATGAAAGAACCCATGATGGTTTTAGCTTATTTATCTGCCTAGCCAAAATACAATAAATCCGCGCAAACACACAAGTGTTCATCTAGTTTGAAATAAAAACAATAAGAAAAAAAAATTAGAAGTCAAATATTAAAATCAAGTAAAAAAAGTTTGTTTGTGTAATGAGTAAGTGACAGGTTGGATGCTTTTATATAATAATAAATCTTTTTACATACTTAAAATGGGATATTTTGTTATTACCAACTTGAGTTTTCCAATGGCAACAATAACAATTTTATTTAACTAAAATTAAGCAGATTTGGTTTAGATAAATATTTCCAATAAAAAAGTTAAAACAAGTTTATTATATAAGAAAAATTGTATTATTATTAGACAATGAAAGGAAAGTATATCTTACAACTGTAATTTGGTGTGTTTAATATACATGTTTCTCCTTATGGAAATATATCTTTTGTCTTTTTAAAATATGCCAAGTTCGGATAAAATAAGTAACAACTATTAAAAATGGTTTTGAGAATTGTCATAGGAAAGTAAAATCATTTCTATATCGAAATAATTACATAAATACAAATTTAACATTTTTAGTCATTTTCAATAAATCATTAAAATGTTTTACAACACTAATTTTTAAATGATTGAAAGCATTTTTCGTAATGTTTAATCTGTTGAGTAACGGTTTTTTAAAAAAGTGCGCGCGTTACAGAAGAACATTTTAACGGTTTAAAAAAAAAGTACGAGCGTTATATAGAAAAAAATAATGTTTTTGATATCTCTTACTAAACTAAAATAAATAATGACCATTCTTAGTTTACAATTCTAAACCTATTCTATCTTTTGTTAAGAACACAAAGGGAATAATTCATGAGAAAATCAAAACAAAGGCAAGAGTGGTTTCAAAAGTTAAAACACTAACATCACAAACAAACAAAATCAAGATTTTCAAAAGCTTATAAATAGTTTGTTCTCCGATGAAGCTCTGTAGTCATTTGCTTATCATAAAACACCACATTCAATCTCTCTAGTTCTTTTTTTTTTTAAATCACTAAGTTTTCATTATGGAAACACAAAAATTAAATTTGTTCTCAATTCTACATGATTGCCTGCTCATTTCAATCATCTCTTTGTTGCCTTTCAAAGAATGTGTTCGAAATAGTGTTCTTTCTAAACGATGGAGAAACCTTTGTCTTGAAACAACAACCCTCGTATTCAAAGAATCCGATTTTGTGGATCTCTCTCTCATGTAAAAAAACCAAAATGGATCAGAGGGCTTTGTTTGTTGTATTATATGTGAGTGGATCATGAGATTTACCGGTAAATGTATCGAAAGCTTTGAACTTCATCTTTCTGAACTCGAAGGTTTAGAGACAAATATCATATCTATAATCGAATTCGCCGCTTCCAAACATGTGAAGAATTTAGTGCTTGATTTCTTGGACCCTGTGTCGAGGAATGTTGGTATAATAGACCGTTTGCTCTATCAAATTAACGAATTAGATATTTCTCGTCTCGTTTTCAATCTTCTACATGTTAGGAACTTGACGATATGTTCTTTTCTCATTCAGGTAAATTATCTTTTCACTCTTTTAATTATTTTTAGATCCATAATATATCCATTTTACATTTCCACACTTTATGAAGTCATTTTCACACCTTACAAAATATGTTGAAAATGTAAATTTCATACAACTATTTTAGATCATTAGTGTTATTAGGAGTTTTTTGAGTTCACATATACTTTAGCGTTTGTTTAAATAAATATTTTATTTTTTGATGATATGAAGATGATCCAAGATTGTGACAATCCTATGGAGTTGCACGAGCCAATGAAAGCACGACATTTAGTGATGAAGATAAATATGCACACAGATGAATTTGAGGGGATTAGTATATTCCTAGATTTCTGTCTGGAATTGGAATCTCTCACGTTCGATTTGCTTCCGACTGAGCTTATCATGGTAAATTGTGATTCTTTTGTTTATACATATCAGTAGACATTATTACAATATATATTTAGGTCTTGTTATATGTTAAAACATTTGATTTTAAATGTATTTTGCAGAGAACTTCCTTGCCATTAGATCCAGAAATGTATTGGCGTAATAACAAAACGTACGAGTGTCTGGAAAAAACGCTTAAAGTTGTGAAAGTAAAGAACTTTCGTGCTAACTCGAACGAGTTACATGTGTTTCAATACTTGATTCGAACCGGGCTTGTGATGGAACGATTGGACCTTCATGAGGCAAAGGGGTTGGACGATAATGAAAGAAGGTTGGTACTTGCTGGAGCCGAGGAGGTTCAGCGGAAATTCAAGAGAGGTTCAAACCATTTAAGGATTACTCTACACAATGCTTGATTGAAGCATTTTTCTAGTGGAAAATGTATCTATCTAGTTATATAACTCTTATTTAATATTAATGATGGTTATTTTGTTGTTATATTTAGTTTGGTTTGGTTTGTTTAAGTTTGGATCATTCTGTTTGCTTCATTTGGATATTTGTTGTAGTTTCGGTTTGGTTTGGTTTGATTCCGTATTTCAAAAACTTAAGTTTATCTTTCAACAAATAAAATATTACCTTTTTTTGTAGTGACAAATACAATATTACCATATAGTATGTTTTATTCAAAAAATTTGTTCCATTTCAATGATAAATGATTAATTACTTCATTTTTCATCTATATATATATATATAGGAATTTTTCTTAATTTGTATGCATTTGCTCTAAACATTACGTTTCATCTTTATATCTATATTTAGATACTTGATATACCTCATGTTTTACTACTTTTTACTATATATTTTGCTTATATTTATTAATAATAACACAAGTGTTAGAGATAAAAGTATCTTTTTATTTTTTTTCGTGTTTTAAATCCTAAACAGGAAAAAATGGCCAAATGAGCCTAAAATGGAGAAAACAAGTCTTTTTGGAAAAAGACCGAATATGTCCATCAAATGTCGAAGCCCATAACTTAAGATCACACCGTTGGATCAAGCCCAAATTTAAATACAAGATAGAGACGAATCTAATCTTCAAAACGAATATTCATGCGTCCAAATCCGATGGTTGGATCTCATGATAATTACAAATTACTGGAAACTGTTTGAGCCTATCTGAAGACGAAGTTGCTGCAGCTTTAAAAGATGTGTTCGATCGAACACAGGAGGTGAACGATCGAACACCAACTCTCTTGAAATCAAGTAGGAATCAATTAACACAGTGTTCGATGGAACACATGTGGTGAACGATCGAACACCCCTCTCGAGAAAAAAAGAAATATTCCGATTTATCGAATATTCTCTATATCTTCCAAGGATTTTACCCTAGCCGGCTCACACACCTATTATAACCCCCGATTGGCCTTCCCGTGAGACCTGAAATGCATGTTTACTGACCCTGCAATCACCACACGATCTTTCCCCGTGTTTTGGCCTCACTCGCACAGTACTGGAAATTACTTCCCAGTAAGTCACCCATCATGAAATTGCTCCAGCTCAAGCACACTTAACTTTGGAATTCTCTCATGATGTGTAACCAAAAAGATAAGTGCACTTTGATGACATAGGTAGTCAAATCAATTCTTTTAAGCCTCTTTGTATTCACCACATATTATCATATATGCACCATGCATTTCCAGAATCTGGGGTGTTACAATCACCCCCTCTCACAGTGCGCAACGTTCTCGTTGCGTATTAAGATCGTCACCATAACAATGTATCACTACAAAAAAATGTAATAATTGCCACAATTTTGCCAGAGATCTTCCGTGGCAAATTAAATTTTCACCACAAACATGTCACGAAAACGGAAAAATAAAAAAGGTGGCAGATTCGTGGTTTATTTGTGGTAAATATGTCACAAACCCGATGTTGTGGCAAATACGTGGTAATATTGCCACATAATGCCAGAATTACTTTTGTGGCCCACACTACCACAACTTACCCGGTTTATTTCGTGGTAATTGTTTACCACAACCAAAAATATGACAATTTTGTGGCATAAAATGTTAGGCAATTATATAGTTATCTCTGTTTGTGGAAACGTTTGCTAGTGGTTATGATACATCCCATCAAATAATGGTGTAAAGCACATATTTTAAAAGTTACCGCAAATTGCCATAATTTTCATGTGGGCCATACGCCCAGTCTCGGCCCGTGGGCCGAGACTCATCCGATGGTCAGCGCGTTAGTCCGAGAGATCCGAAATGCATGTTTCTGACTCTGCAATCCCCATGCAATATTTCCCGTGTTTTGGGCTCACTCGCACGGTACTGGAAATTACTTCCCAGTAGCTCATCCATCATGAATTTGCTTCAGCTCAAGCACGCTTAAGTTTGGAGTGCTCTCATGATGTGTGACCGAAAAGATAAGTGCAATTTGGTGACATATGTAGCCAAATCAATTCTTTTAAGCATCTCCGTATGCACCACATATTCTCAAAAATGCACCACACATTTCCAGAATATGGGATGTTACACCTATATGATTGAACACTGTACGTTGTATCTGTTGCAGGGTTCCACTGTTACAGGTTCTGTTGCATCTGAAGGGTTTTACTCATTTGAGTGTAATCACCTCAGTAAGTATGATGGGGTTACACATCATCACACAGTCATAGATATACCACAACAGAGTGGTGTAGCTGAGTGGATGACTCTGGAATTGCTGGAGAAAGCAAGGTGCATGCTCTCGAATGCTGGTATTAGAGAAGGTTCTGGGCTGAGGCTATATGTACAGCCAGATGCGTGATCAATCGAAGACCACAAACAGGTGTTGGCTGCAAGACGCCAAACAGAGATGTGTTCAGCTGCCACATAGGATGATAGCTCTGACAAGAAGGTTTAGCTGCAGGCTCGTCACGAGGACAATGGTCTACAGAAACATAGAGAAGATCACTAGCAATCTGAAGAATCTGATTTACCGAAACAGATACCACCAGGAAATCAAACATCTGATATTATACATTCTAGTATAAGCTGTATAGCTGAGAGATATAGTTTGGAGAATATGGTGGGTTATGCACTGCATGCTGATGACTGCCAGGAACATTTGGGACATCCAGAAGGTGAATGGTCTACTTGGTGTCGAGTTTCACATAAGGCATATGACCCGTTGGAGCATTCAGCCTTTGTAAAGGCATCATGCCTCTGTTGAGGCATTCTGGCCCATTAGGGCATCAATTTCTTGTGAGGGTATATGGTCCTCCAAGGACATCTGGCTCGTGGGGGCATCCGATATTGTGGAGGCATCTGGTCCTACAGACATCTGATCAGTTGGAGCATATGGCCTTGTCAAGGCATCTGGTCATGAATGGACATCTGGTCTGTAAAGGCATCTAGTCTTGTATGGATATCCGACTCCCTTAAAGCATCTAGTCTTGTATTAACATCCGGTCTTCTGAAAGCAATCTGGCCCGTTGAGGCATCATGCTCGTGTGAGGGCATCAGACCTCTTAGTAGAGTATCAGGCTCTTGGTAGAGTATCAACCTTGGGTGGAGCATCAGACTCTTGGTAGAGTATCATGCTCTGGGTAAAGCACCAGACTCTTGGTAGAGCATCAGGTTCTGGGTGGACCATCAGGCCTGTGTGGAGGCATTAGGCTCGTGTGAGGGCATTTGGTCTAGTGAAAATATTTTGGTCTAGTGAAAGGCATCAGGCTCTTAATAAAGCATCAGGCTCTTGGTAAAGCATTAAGCTTCAGGTAGAGCATCAAGCTCTTAGCATCAGGCTTCTGGTGGAGCACCGAGCTCTAGGTGGAGAATCAGACTCTAGGTGAAGCAAGCATCTGGCTAATTATAACAATTGGCTCATTGAAGCATCTGGCTCTTGGTGGAGCATCTGGCTTGGTATACCATCTAGCTCATGTTAGAGCATCTGGCTCATAGTGGAGCATCTTGCTCGTTCAAGCATTCAGCTCCTGGTGAAGCATGTGGGCCTTGGTGAAGCATCTGGCTCGGTCAAGCATCTGGATCATAGTGGAGCATCTGACTCAGTTGGGTATCTGGCTTGGTTAGGGCATCTGGCTCGCGCTAGAGCATCAGACTTCTAATGGGGTATCTGGTCTGAAATGACATCTGAGGAAAATGAGACATCTGGTACATCTGGCACTATGTTGGTGTATCTGCTACATCTGAGGCAAAGGGGACATGTGGTACATCTGGTACTACAATTGTGCATATGGTATGTCTGGCACAAGGATTGTGCATCCGGTACGTCTGGCACTAGAACTGTTCATTTGGTATATCTGTTTGGAGGATTCAAGTCAAGGTGGAGATTTGTTAAATATGCCTTTGGATCCGTTCGGGCTTCTGATGGGTTTCAATCATCTGTTGGACTTTAGTCATATGATGGGATTTATTCTTATGATGGGCTTCAGACATATATTTGGGCCTTCAGCAATCTGTTCTGCCCCGCATAAAGATAGGCCCATAATGAGTTAGGGTTAATCAGGTTCCTCTATAAATACTCTAGTTAACCCTAACGTCTCTTTTGACTAAAACTCTCTGTAAATTCGGTATCGGGTTTCTGAACCCAAGAACTTCAGCCCCCATTAATAAAATATGTCTCCTTTGCCCGTGGAGGTAGTCAACACGTTGTTGGTGAACCACGTTAAATATTTGTGTCTTTCTTATCGTTTTGTTATCTTCTCACGTCCGTCATAACAATTATAAACAAAATGCAGTAAGAAAATATTGTAAGACTCACACGTCAAATCAGTTTCTTTAAACACAAGTTTTGGCCACAAGTTGGCATGAATTCGAAGCCCTGACCACACTTTCCAATTCCTTCAACATCTCAAGTCTCTTTTCCGTATCAATGAATCTTCTGGAGAATGTTGCCTTTTTAAAATGCTTTGCATGAGTTAGGATGTATTTATAAACATCCAAAGGGTTTATATGGTTCGATAGATAGGATGCCGAATTTCATCTACTTCCATGGTCATTTGACTCTCCAAAGCCTCCCCTAAAACGTACTAGTGTATGTGTTCTCTCCAACTCGAGAATATGCTTTAGCATGAAGATATATTGACTTAGGATGGTAATTTTGTTGGAAATTACTCTTTCATTTCAAAAATAGTTCTTGTTAAGGTAAAAAACTTGTTCCAAACGGTATGAGAATTTGACTTAGTATAGTCGTTTTGGTCACTAAACAAAACTCGTAAGAAGATCTTTCATTCCATGAGACTTGAAGTCTGTAAGTTATTCTCATCTATGTTAAAAAATCATTTCTAGTTGATACTATGGAGAAACAATATCACTGATGCATATACGGGAAAAATACTATATCTTTACGCACATTATGATGTCTTGAAGACTATATATGAGAGTAAATATGATGAATTTAACCTCTTTGTGGCTGCTCAAATAATGAGCTATAGATGAAAGTTATAATAATGGTTAATTTATTTAAAAAATATATTTAAGAATGTATTTTAGTATTTGTTAGAAAACATCTGTCAATTTTAAAAACATTTTCTATTTTTAAATTCAATTTTTCTCTACTAGAGAATATTTTAATAAACTTATATTTCAAAAGTGTAGTTTTTAAAAAGGAGATTGACTATAATAACACACACAATATTTTAGATCGCCAAAATAACCTAGCAAGATTTTGAAAAAAACATAAAAAGGTTTTTCATATATTATTATCCTATGAATATTAGTTGTTTACCTTAATAACACCTAAATATTGGAAATAATTATTCAAGAAATAAAACAAAATAAATTAGATTAGAAAAATCATCAATATTTAATTAAAATAATACAACTCTTTTTAAATATAACGGGCAAACAAAAATCAAGGAAGAAAAATTATCTCTATTTTTTCTTTCAGTAATTGAATATGGGGTTAATTAACTTAATAATATATTTTGGATAACAAATTAGAGATCTAACATGTCTTCAAAGAAAATTAGGTGAGTAACATAAAGAAATAATTAGTGGACGATTTTGCCCCTATTAAATTTTATAATTATTGTCAGTAAACCAATATCTCTAAGAATAGTATATTCTTAAATCTGAATAATTGATCATCGTTCCTGACTTTTCCTTTGTATATTTGGATCATAAAAAACAACTTTAAGAAGATGAAGTTTAATAAATTATGAAATTAGTAGCAAATTGTATCTATCTGTAGTAATATTTGCTATAAAACTATTTCGTAATAAAAATTGTAGCTATACTACCATATTCTTGTAGTGGATGAAAAAGCAAAGTACATTGTAATAGTTAACTATTAATAATATAGTTGACGATTTTCTAAACTATATATTTATAGATTTCAAAAGATAGTTAACTATTTTGCACCATTTTGTAATTATCTAAAACATAGTTAACTATTTTCATAATATAGTTGTCTACACAACTTTATAATATAGTTGACTACACAAAATATTATTGTAAAAGTTATTTATTTAAACAAATATAGTTAAATATGTCCATAGGATAGTTACCTATTATAGTTAGGTGTTGAAACAAACATAATTAAGTATGTTCATAACGTGATTACCTATTATAGTTACTTATTTAAACAAATATAGTCAACTATGTTTATAACGTAGTTACCTATTATATTGATTTCCGAATATAGTTAACTATTCCGAGTTCCAACGATTCAGTTTGATTGGAGAGATCATGTCAGTTGAGAGTTTAGCGGAAGAGAAGAAACATCATTAGTTTTATAGATCAACGATTCAAATTAGTTTTATAGATCACGGAAGAAAGATGAGATCGATTGATTATAGTGCTTCTGTTAGAAGCAAAAGAAGAAGATAATGAGAAATATAAGAGAAGAAGAAGACGAGGAGAAAAAAAAGAAGAAGAAAGAGAGGAGGAAGGAGAAGGAGACGTGAAAAAAAAAAGTATTAGGGTTTTATGTTTTTCAGATTTGTTTTTAATTTTGTTTTATTTTTAAACATAAAAACTAAACAATAGATTAAGGATAATATGGTCATTTTAGATATGATCAATGTTAGTTACCTAATTATAGTTTATGGTATGTTAGATATTTAATTATTGGGGTAAAAGATAATATACATGCTAATTTCCCTTGAATCTGCTAGTCAATCATTTTTTGGTAGATTATGCATAGTAAGTAACAAACTTTACAGAGTTTTGGTAGTCTCTACGAAAATTTCCTCATTTAATGATAGACTTGGATCTAAATATGCTAGTCTGGCAATTTTTTGGCAGACTTTGAGTAGTAAGAAGTAGACTCTACAAAATTTTGTTAGATTCTGTGAAAATCTTTCAACTTTATAGGTGATTTTAGAATAAAATGAAGTTAGATTATCTATGGTAATATTGATTTTTTTTTCCAGAAAAAAGTTACTCCCTCTGTCCCATTTTACACGATTTTTAAGGTTTTAGCAAACAAATTAAGAAATCATTTAGTTGTTCATCTATTCAATATAGAACATCAATTCCAAAATGATTCAACCAATGAAAAAAATAACTGCAGAATTCAAACAATCAAAAACAACAAAAACACAATAAATCTTATATAGAAAATTGAAAAAATCAACTTTTCTCCTTCAGGTTGTTCTAAGATTGATACAAATTTTTTCTCCTAGAAGATCATCTAAAATGGGACGGAGGGAGTATTATTTACTTTCTATCTAAATTGTCAAATGTTAAATTTTAATTGAAATTACAAATTTAAAATAGTTTAGTTTTTCAAAAAGTGAATTTAATGCTTTGACCATTGGATAAAGCAAATTCAAAAGAGGTAACATACACTTCATAAGATTCGTAAGATTTCATTAAAAAAATTCGATCAACCTGAGAACAATTGAAGACCTGAAGAGATCTTCCTATTATGAACTCAAATTCACAAATGGAAAAAAAGAAAGTCCAAATTAAGGAAATCGTTGCCAACGACCCTCTTCGATGATTTCACCAAAACTATTCCTCAAAGTGCCTTTTGATATAGTGTGTGTGTGAGAGAGAGAGTTTGATACAGATTTTGCTGCTCTCTGCTTGTCCAGTTCATATTTGAGATACGATATGGTCTGCTCCAACGACAAAACTTTAGCAGAAGTAGTATAATATTTTACCTTTTCGTTGTCCAATTCAACTTTGAGATTCTTGACATGTTCCTCGAGTTGTTCAACTTGAGAAACTTGTTTCTTCCTCTCCAAGGAAACCTCCTCAAGCTTTGTCTTTAACCTATCTACCTTGAATCCCGCTTCTGTTAGCTCGCATAAATCAATGCGGGCATTGCCTAGCTCGGCCTCTGAAAAACTCTTAGGAGGCGCTTTTAGTGTCTCGATGAGGCGGAGGAGGACATTTATGTATGCTGTCTTCACTCCTTTGGTCTTTGGTATCAAATCTACTACAATGTCTCGGTGCTCCATGAAAATCTCGTACAATGGACGAATCTGCACAAGAGAAGAAAGTATGTTAATCAAAATATAAAGGGAATCTTGTGTTCATCATAAGAGGAAAACATTAGTATACAAAATAGGAGGCTCCTTAAAATATACCTGAGTAATAAGAATATGGAAACCAAAGTAGTCTACCATCTCATTCTTAGTTGATTTTCCTTGATGAACAACTTCAAGAACTTTTTCTTGGACTTTAATGATCAGTTTGTTATTCTGTCTAGAAACAATTCTTCTTTAAGCATACTAAGAGGCATCGACTTAGGAAAACCCAAGCCAAGAGACTCAGCACAGAAGAAGTTACATGCTTCTGTAAAAAATGAACAAAAAAATATTATATCGACGTTTCTTTTTTAATTAGCAATAAAATATATAGATAAGTTAATTACCATGTGTAATTATTTTGAGTTCTTTGCCTGATTCATTCATCACGATGAAGCTAAAATTAGCCTTCCTTTTCCAACCAGGTCTCAATGATTCAGAATTCGCAACGAGCAGGTACAAAGACAAGTGATCAGGAGCAAGAGCAAGAGTATCTCCTTTGGGATAAACGGAGAGATACCTGAAAAAAAAAAAATTTAATTAAACCCTAAACTTTTATCAGTGCTAGCTAAAGTACAAAATACAATCAAACCTGAGAGAACATGCTATTGTCTTCAAAGCTAAGTTAAAAAGTTGAGATTCTTACCATTCACATCCACCAAGCACGAATGTGTGAGAAGTTATGTTAGAATCCCTCTCCAACTCCGAGAAGTTATCAATCTCAAATTTGAATCTCGTTTCTTTCTGATTCTCCATCTCTCGATCAAAAAGATTTTCTTAGGGTTTACTTGGAGTAAAAGGAGGACCTTCTTGTAAATTTTTGTTTTGATACTTTGACATATATATTGGAGGTTATCACCAAATTTTATGAAATCCTATCTCAACTAAAGATAGAGAGGAAGAAATCTAGAAATTAAATAAATCAAAAGCAATAATTGATTAACGAAAACTAATCATATTGTTATTTGAACAATTCTTAGGTCCGCCCCTAGGGGTGAACCAATTTAAGGGAAAAATGCCAATTTGTATCGTGCTCTTTTGGATCTGAACTTTTGCATATGGCTAATTTAAACCTGAACTCCAAATAAATTTAAATCTTATACATGAATTAACATAGTTTGTGCCGAATTGTACCTTGACCAAGATTTCGTTAGTCAACATCAATGGAATATTTACTAAAACGACATGCAGGTTAGCTTACTTGGTTTCGTTAGTGAAAAACGACATCGTTTCGTTGTTTTACTTAGATAATGTTGTTTTTACTTAGAGAAAAGTTCAAATTGAATTTTTAATTCGATAAATCTCTAAATGAAAACAAAGTTATTTTATTGAATTAGGGATTCGATTTCGAGTTTTCTCAAAATAAAAACACCATCATTTTACTAAAACAACGAAACGACGTCGTTTTGAGCCAACGAAACCGAGCCAGCTAATCTATGTGTCGTTGTAGTCAATATTCTGTTAACGTTGACTAACGAAATCTTGGTCAAGATACAATTCAGCACAAAATATGTTAGTTCAGGTATAAGATTTGAATTTATTTGGAGCTTAGGTTTAAACTAGCCATATCCAAAAGTTTTGGTCCAAAAGGGCACGATGAAATTTGTTTAGGTTCAAATTGACATTTTTCCCACCAACTTCATTCACCCTTACTTCTTAACCAATTAGAATTTAGATAAAAAGGTTAATTAAATTAAATCATAAAAATAATATTAATTGTAAGGACCACTAATTCTCTCTTTTCTCTCTCATTTTCTTAAATAATCTCATTTTTCCTAAACCTCCAAATACTAAACCCTAAACCCCAAAATAGTAAACCCTAAACCTTAAATACTAAACCCTAAACTCCAAATACTAAACCCTAAACCCCAAAATAGTAAACCCTAAACCTTAAATACTAAACCATTAACCCCAAATACTAAACGTTAAACCCCAAAATAGTAAACCCTAAACCCCAATATACTAAACCCTAAACCCCAAATACTAAACCATAACCCAAGTGTTTAGTTTTTGGGGTTTAGAGTTTAGTTTTGGGGTTTATGGTTTAGTATATGGGGTTTAGGGTTTATTATTTAGGGTTTAAGGTTTAGTTATTAGGGTTTAGGATTTGAGGTTTTGAGTTTTTTAGTTGGGGTTTCGGGTTTAATATTTAGAATTTAGGGTTTATTATTTGGGGTTTAGAGTTTATTATTTAGTGTTTAGTATTTGGAGTTTAGGGTTTAAGATTTGTGGTTTAGAGTCTAGTATTTATAATTTGGGGTTTCGTTAGAATAAACTAATTAGTGGCAAAAAAATTAAAGAACAGAGAGAATGGTGGTCCCCATAATTAATTCAGTTTTATTGATTTATTTTAATTTTTTTTTATCTCATTTCTGATTGGTTAAGAAGGAGGGGGTGGATGAAGTTGGGTGGACCTAAGAATAGTTTTTGTTATTTGGTAATTAGGGCACCGCGCGGGATAATGATTCAAAATTATTTTTTGTAAAATTATTCATATAATAAAAAGCCTAAACAATATCAAATCATAAAAAAAAGAATAAAAACTTATAAAACTACTAAAAGAAACCAGTCTAACAACATACCATAAGCAAGAGCTTTGATTCTCTCGAACTCCTCATACCACTAAAGCATATGCCTTAAGGTGCATAAGAACGATCTAATACATGTGGAGTGGACCAACTACAGACTTCAACTATTGCGTGTGCATACTCATCAACATCCTCAAGTAATCCCAATGCCAACACACATCTTTAAAAACATGATAAACTATACCACAAATGGTATAAACATCTTCAAAACAAGTTAGATGCTATATCATGGTTTTTACCGGTTTTTGACCATGATATAAGTTCTTTTATCAAGTCCTTTTAGTGTTTTTCGAGTCTTTTTAGAGTCTTTGTAAGTTTGTGTACTTGTAGAGCTTAATTGGTGATTATGGAGCGTTATGGAGTATCAAGGGAAGAGCATCCAAAGCTACAAGGTTGAAGCTGGAATTTGCATCTGGTGTCGATATCGACACCACTGAGGAGTGTCGATCGACACCATTGAGGAGTGTCGATCGACACCCCTTATGAAGACAAGGAGAAATAAAAATTTGGAGTTTTGAAGATTTCATTTTTCTTCCAAAAGTTCCACAAGTTTACAAATTAGGCCCATCATGAACTTTCTCCTTTATATATTCAGTTTTCTTTTGGTTTGTAAATATACATCTTCAATTTGAGACTTAGAGATTTGGAGACTTTTGAGAGGTAGGGTGACAAGTTTTTAGACCTTTGACATTTCTTCGAACCCTTCTCTATCTCTTTTTTATTCTCTTATTAATGCAGTATTATTTAGTCATCATGTTTTCTGCATCCATGTCTGAGTAATCCACTTGTTAGGTTTAGGGTTATTCAAGGGATTTAAAATGAATTGTTAGAATTGAAATCATTTTAAGATTATCTTATGGTTCTTTATCTAGATGGATTGATCACTCTTAATTAGACATCCTAGGTTGATTCAATTAGAAGCAGAAGCATCAATTGGTAACCTGAATATAATCTTAGATGAGTAAAATCTCCTATTCTCAAAGGAATGTTGTTTAGGGATTTTGTGAACAATTGAAAACTGAACTTTAATGCTAGCTTAAATTGTTTGAATTCACGAAGGAATTTGGTTTTCTAGGGTTTATGCATAGATAATTAATTCAACGGAAGTTGTTTAAATTTACATTAGAGTTTCGAGTTCGAGAACGAATTTTCACTAAAATCTTGATAGTTTTATTAATATGCAATTTAGCTTTGCCTGAGAATTTCCCAAAAGCCTAACTCTTTGTCCAACAGAAGTTAAAACACAAACCACTTTTAGTTTGTTTACATTAATTTTATGCATTCATTCATACATATTCACTTAGCTTAATTCGAATTTAAAGTTCTACTGTGTGATTGAGATTCCCAGTGATTCGACCCCTACTGCAAACGATCTCTTAATTTGAGAGAGTAACTCAGGGTAAATTTTAACATATCTAATTTTGGCGCCATTGTCGGGGAATCAAAATCACCTTAAGATTTTGATTTTAGAGTTTTGTCTAAGTATTAATTTTATGTTTATTTACTTTTACTTTTTTCTTGTTTTTTGTGTGTTTCAGGTACATGCTTAATTGCAAAACCCGGAGCAACAAGCATCAAGAGTTAGTTGATTTTGTTTCAGTGCTAGGAGTGAAACGACCCGACCCGTTTTTTTTTTTAAAACACTACACCCTTGGTCTCGGACTAGCATCCCATAAATGTTATCCTCAACAACCAAGCAAACGACACAAGAAACAACGGATAACAACATAATCAATTAAACCAAGCATTTCACTAAACCAGATAATTCAATTCGACAATTCCAGAACTACACCAACAACCTATGGCAGTTCTAAATAGCAAATAACAAAAACCACACAACCGAGATCCCAGATCATCTCCCTCTTCGTAGCCGTGATTCCACGATCACACTTTGCCTTACCTGCATCACATGGGAAAAAGAGATGCGTGAGTATTATCACAAATACTCAGTGAGGCGGTCATCCCATCTACTCGACCAATTACCAAGGTAAATGAAACACCTTGCAAACACACAACACAACAAACAACAAGCAAAACAAAATCACATGAGTGTCGATTGACACCACCTCGCAGTGACGCTAGGATCGAGCCATCTCCTCTCTGGCTCGATTCTAAGCCTGCGAAAACACGATCACCTGCAATAAAATATCAACAAACACACAAAAACGATTACACCACACAAACATCTCAATCAATCAATAATCCTACTATCAATCAACCTAACACCAGGTTTCCTAATATTCCATCCACTTGGGACCATGGTCACGCACTCACCTTAGTATATCAGTTGCCTCAGACCTCAACCTTTGGCAACTCTCCTCCTTTGCCTGATGAATAAGGCAAACCAAACCAGTCGGTTAAACCAACCAACCAAACCTATCCGGTTAACTAAACCAATCTGGTTAACTAAACCAAACCAAACCAATCCGGTTAACTAAACCAAACTAAAACAAACCAAACCGGATTAGGGTTTTCTAAAAACAGAAACGACACGCAGACTTCGAAAGCACACTGAGAACGGAGATTACCTTAGAATCATGATCGGAAACCTGATCTGGAATATTGAGACCCAGACCTTTCCAACGATATGCAGATCGTTTCCTAAATTCTTCTGGTTCGACGGGAAAACACCCACGAATTGGACTGATCGCAGATCCAATTCTGCACGAACCTCTCTCGGGAAAATAACAATAAATCTCAGAATACTTATCCAAATGGCAATCTGATTTCGCTAAAGCTAGATATAAGAGTGGAGAACTTACCCTAAAAGTTTCACTCCAATCCAAACAGATTAGGCTATTCGATCCTCTGTTCTTCTAAAACGCGTCAGAGCTGTCTTCATCTCATTCTTTTCTGAAAACACCAAAACAAATCCTCTTCTCTTCTCTTCCAATTTTCAGCCTCTATCACGTTTTATCTGCACAAAACGGAGGCTGCTCTCTTTTATACTCAAGCCCTAAGGTTCACTTAACCCAAACCAGCCAAACCAAACAATTAAAACTGAACCATTCGGTCCAATTCAATTCTCATCTCTCATTCTTGGTTCTCGGGCGTTACAACTCTCCCCCACTAACCTGGATTCGTCCTCGAATCCTAAAACACTGCCATCACAGCCCAACACCTGACCTTCCCGGCCAGTAACACCAGAGATCAACACCTCTTACTGCCAACACGACTTCAACACCTGGCCAACCAGCCAGCAAACCGGAGATCAACATCTCCCAGACCACCTTGAGGTTCACATCCAGTCATATGCTTATAGCCACGTTTTAGACATTGATTGCTCTTAACTCATAACCACACCACTCACACTCTCAGGATCGTCATCCTTTGAGCTATCGGTGCACCACACCACTCACACCCTCAGGACACACAGTCCGTCGAGCTATCGGTATACAGGGGAAATCCTCATCCCCTCGAGAGAAATCCTCATCTCTCCAAAAAAATACAGGGGAAATCCTCATCCCCTCTAGAGAAATCCTCATCTCCCAACGAGTTATTCGGGGAAATCCTCATCCCCTAGAGCGATCAAGTCTTAAACGTCAATATATGCATCTCTTACTAGAACTACTTCCCGTGGCCTTAAACATGACATTCCATTACCCCAGAAATATCGTCTCAACCATGACCAATCCTCAGGTCATCTGAAACAACCCAATCACACGGGGTGTTTCCACTAGTGTTTCTTAGAAATAGACAGTTTTAAATCCTCATAAAACTTCTATATCTAATGACCAATCCTCAGGTCATTGTGAGTGCTAGGTCCTACACAATAAACTTGTCAAAGGTTCTAAGGAAGCAGAGGTTTCTTGGATGAAAACACGTAAGCAAAGATCGAAGTAGTGGTTGTTTTATTGTTGTTTGCGTAAAGCGTATGTGAATTCAATTGTCTCTTTGAATGAGGCTTACAAGATATATTTATACATGATCCTAAGTCGGCTAGGCCTGTTAAAAGATAAGTGCCAGAAAGCCTAATTCCTCGGGATATGATCCTTCCGTAGTCGGCGGCTGTTTAGGGCTTTGGTCCTCGTCCTCGTACTGGGCCTAGGCCTGACAAGTTGTCTAGGCCCAACTTTCTTACTTCACTGCTACGTTGCCCTAGGACTCTTAGCGCGCCATTTCTGGAGCCTGGGTTGTCTGAGCTTGTTCTCCGCATAAGCAATGCTTGTTTTCATAAGCCTAGGTCCTCCCAGAAATTGGCAGCACTCGTCCTGGTGTCCTGCGCGCGGTAAAGAACACTTAGCCATTTTCTTGGTAATCTCACACGGGGTGAGTTTTGACCCCAACAGTTAGCCCCCCAGCTCAGCAGTATCAGTTCAGATGATGCTGAGTTTAAGGAAAAAAAAGGTGAAAGTGAGATTCTCAAGAAAATGTGGCCAAATTCCGAACAAAGTTATCCCCAACAGCACTACTCAAGTTACTAAGCTTTCACGTTTGCGAATGACGCTTGGCTCAGTGTAGACTTAGCAGCTCTGCTTTCTCTGAGAAGATTTGCGAAGCTGGTTCTTTGGCTCGAAAACTTTGATCTCTCTTAATCGGAGAGAAAAAGTTTCTCTCCGATTGCCGAGGGTTATTAATGCTAAGGCGCGGCATTAAATGGCTATATATTCCCTTCCCTTTCTCATTTCTTTCACAACTTCATTCTTCCCAGAAAAAGGTAAACTTTCCTTTCTCTCTCTCTCTCTCTTCTCTCCTTACTTTTTGTTCCTAGAAAACTAGGGTTTTCGCCTCTTAGTTTAAGCGCCGGTGTCGTCCCTACGTCTTCCCGTCGCTTTCGACGACCGCCGGGAGAGCTTTTCCAACGACCATCCCTTACCGTTCATCCCTCACTTGCTCGCGTCCCGGCTCTTCGTCGAAGCAGGATCGAGGGATTTTTGTGAAACGAGGAGCCCTCGGCGTTTCGCCTCGAGGTTGTTCAGAATCATTGATGCTTCGAATCGCATAGAGTCCTCGGCGCTTCGAATTTTCTCGAGTCCTCGGCGCTTCAGATCTTCTCGAGTCCTCGGCGCTTCAGATCTTCTCGAATCCTCGGCGCTTCAGATCTTCTCGAGTCCTCGGCCCTTCAAATTCGTTTCCGAGTCCTCGGCGCTTCAAGTTGCTTCGAGTCCTCGGCGCTTCAACTTCGACTCTGGGACGTGGCCGAGCCTTCAAGACGTGAATAAATCGAGGCCGAGCACTCAAAGCACAAGGAATCGGGCCGAGGCCGAACACACAAGCCGAGGCTGAGCACTCCGGGTCCGGGTTTGAGATCGAAACCGAGGCCGAGCACCCTGGGTATACCTTTAATCGTTGCTCTCCTTAGTCCGATACTTGGTCAATTTCTGCGAAGTTGTCTCCTATGTCGGATTCTTCATCTTTCGATATATTCATGGCGAACGTCCTGAAGCCGAGGGCGGCTGATGTTGGTGTTGCGGTGAATCACGCTGAGGAAGCCTGTTCTGACGCTGGATCCAGCTCTTGGTTGCGCCCTTGTTCCAAGCTGAGAGACGAATCCTTGGTAGAAGAACGTGTTGCGGATGGTTCGGAGAGCCCTCTTCCCGCCGACGAGCCAATCAGTGACGTTCCAATCCGTGCTGATGAGTTCACCAACGAGGCTCCAATCCTTGTCGATGTCAAGGCCGAGATGGAAGAGTTCGATAATGCCGTGGAGCGAAGGAGGCTGGATCGTTTATCCGGTTCGAGGAGACGAGCTCCCCGTCGATCTCGAAAAAGACCACGCCCGAAGAAATTCAAACTTCCGAACCCGCCAGGTTCGACCATTTCAGACGAAAGATCACTTGGTATTTTGAGAAGCAAGTGCTCCATCTCCGACGAAATAGAACTTAAGTTGCCATTGCCTTCTGACCGTGCTGATCGACCTCCAGAAGGCTACTTCACGTTATACGAAAGCTTCTTTGATGCTGCGTTCTTGTGGTTTCCCATTCCACTCGTGATTCTGGAATTCCTTGCGAAGTTCTACGTATCGATCTCGCAGATCACTCCTCGAGGGATCCGTCACTTGGTGGGGTACCTTGTTAGGAGTTATGAGTGTGAGGAGACCCTGACCGTTCATCATCTGCGAAATTATCTCGATCTTCGTCGCTCCCCTCCCAAAGACAAGCTGTTGTACTACATCAGTCCTCGAAAGGGATTTCGGATCTTCAGTGGTTTTGTCAGCAAAGATCGTAAATGGGCGGACTTGTTCTTCTACGTCCCGGTCTGTAGCGAGACCTTGGGAGAAGGGGTAGACTTGATACGAGCAAGATGGACTAGGAAGGGTAGTTGATTTCATTTGACTAGGACCGACCCTGTCTCGCGTATTGCCCCTTTTCCTTGTTTTCCCTTTACTTATTTATTTTCTAACCTTTTTCGTTTATGTTGGTTTTGCAGTGAGTAACGTGATTCTTAAGACTCCCGACAACACGCAGGCTATTCATACGCTTCTTGCATCTCAAGGGTGCAATTGGGACAAGCACTTCTCTTTGCGGCGTGTTGAGAAGGCGAGAGCTTTCTTTGGAGGTTCCTCAGTTTCAAGCTTCTATTTTCCAGATTCCTCTGAAGAAGATCAGTCAGCAATGGGGAAAAGATCTTTCCGAGACTTAGCAGCTGGCAGCGCGGGTACTTCGAAGGCACCTGTACCGCCGAGAGATTCCTCGGCGCCGAGGGCAACTTCTACGCCAAGCGCCGCCCACGGTTTGGTGTCGAGCGCATCTGAGGTTCCAAACCCCACGCCGAGCAATACTGCCTTGTTGCCAAAGAAATCTGCGCGTGTATCGTCGAGCCTTGTCCTCGCTATGCCAGCTAGCGATCCCAAAGCCCCGCGTCCCTCTGTTCCCTTGGCCATTTCTCGTTCTGGAGACGATGTTAGGAGGAAGGCCAAAGGAAAATCTCAAGACGTAGCAGGTGCTGACCACCGAGGGAGCGAGTCCCAGAGTGCGGACGGAAGAGAGCCGAAGAGGCCGAGGACCGATCCTCCTTCTCCTGTAAAAGTTTCTCAGTCGGTTTTTGACGACGACTCTGCAGCTGCGCGTCTCTTCGCCACCCTAGCCTTTCCGGACGATCCTTGTGGTCCTGTTCAGGGATCGTCCTCTTCTAGTACGATGTCTCGCGCCGGACTTAGGGTGAGTCCTTGTTTACGTTTCATTGATCCGATCAATAGATTTTTCTTTTCTCATTTTTCGATCTCTTTTATTTCACATCCAGTTTCTGGCCTTTGTGAACCGCGTGTGTCATGAGCTCGAGGATGAAGCTGAGAGACAGAAGCTTCGCGCCGATGCCTGTGCGAAAGGAGAGTCGGTTGCAAAGGCCGAGCGTAACAAGTATGCTGATAAGCTGGGGAGGCGGAACAAAGAGCTCGAGAAGGCTCTTGGTGATAACGAGAGACTCCGTGCGGAGAACGAGGAGTTGTCGAGGAAGCTTGAGGTTGCTGAAAAGAGCGCCAGTAACTCGCTCAACTGCCTCTTGGACCGCAACGCTCAGGTCACAGCGCTGAAGGCTAAGGTTGGAAAGAAGAGGACGGAACTGAAGACGGCTAAGGTTCTGATCGTGGACCTCTATGAACAATTTGCTGCTGCGAGGGCTAAACTTGAGGAACTTAAAGGCGTTCCGCAAGACAGAATGGTCTTTCAGATCCAGAGGGAAGCTAATCTCGACTTTGTGAAACAGCTTATGGGGCTGATTCCGGAGAGGAAGGTTCCCAAGCTCGAGGACGAACTCGCATCTCTTACCGCAGACGTGGAGGCACACGCGGGCGACGAGGAATACTTTGATAAGCTGATGGAGTCCCTCGGAGAATGCTTAGACGTTGTTCTTCCGGAGGTCTTTTTCTCTCACTTTCTCTTAAGTGTGCTTTTGAGGAATTTTTATTTTTGACCATGCTTGTTTTTCGGGATCCTCTTTCAGTTCGCCAAGCCTTCGACACGGAACCAAGACGTGCCGCTTGAGAAGCTCGCAGCGGATGCTGGTATTGCGGATGTCTCTGGATCGCATATGCTTTCGGAGAGCGCAGGCGGACTCTTGCAGGTTTGGCGCGGATGATTTAATCTTAGAGATTTCTTTAGAATTTTTGTGAGTTTAATCCCAAAGGTTCTCTTTTTTGCAGGAGATGAGAATTGACAGCGCCGGATTGCTGAAGGACCTCATGATTAGCGAGGACGGCCGCATGTCCTTTGCTGGCGAAGACGAAGTTGAGGAGCCCACAGTTGCAGACGAGCACAACCTAGCTGAGGGGGCCGAGACTGTTAGAGCCGAGAAGATTCCTACTGGTGATGATGGAAAAGAGAAGGCTGATTCTGAGAAGGCGGGCGAGGACGAAGAGGCCCACTCCTAGATTCGAGATCGTTTGTTCCATTTTTTTTTTGTTTACTCGGATTTTTAGGACTTTGATTTTTTGGACTCCTGCCCTTTTTGTTTCTTTTGCTTTGTTTCATGGATGTATATTTCCAGATGTTTTCGGACCAGGCTTTTTTGGTAAAAAGAACGTAAGTCTTTTTTGTTTTGGTTAACCGCGTTGCTGGGTTTGCAGAACAGTTGTGTTCGGATTTAAACATCTGTTGATTTTTGACCAACGTTGTTGGGTTTTTACGGAGTAGTCGTTTGGGTGTACAAATGCGCACCTCTTTGGACGCACCTGCTCCCGAATGAACACTCATTATTTCTATAGCGCGCTGTATCCGAAGTTGGATGTTTGTGGGTAATAAGAATCTGCAGATTTTTGTTGCGTTTGAGGTCTCGCCACTGTGGCCAGCAGTGGCGGTTGGCGACGGCATGGTCTGTTTAGTAAGACTTTTATCCGATTCGAAGGAAATGCCAAATAAGAAATGTGACAAGTAAAATTTCGAAAAATGCGAATGCATTGAACTCTTACTTTCACGAAAGTGTGTTACAAGAAAGCGGGAGTATATAAGCATACGCACCCCACTCCCCCCCCCTTTTTTTTGGAGGGGGGCAACTGAACCCATCCGAAAATAGGCTGCCTACGTACCCTTTGCAGGGATCAAGTCACTCGTAGTTCATGTAGAGATCGCCCTTTTTTTTTTTTTTTTTTTTTTTTTTTTTTTTGAAGCAAAGTCTCTAGTATAACATTGTACTAATGGTAGTATGTCTTCAAGTGCTTTGTGTTCCACGAATTTGGAATGGGAGCGCCTGCCATGTTCGCTAGTTCGTATACGCCAGGTCTGACTACCTTCGTAACTTTGTATGGTCCTTCCCAGTTGGCTCCGAGTTTGCCAGCATTGAGTTATGCGGTGTTCTAAAATACTTCTCGCAGGACCAGATCGCCTTCGTGAAATCGTCTTTCCCTGACGTTGGAGTTGTAGTATCGAGCGGCTGCGTTCTGGTAGTTCGCGATTCTGATTAATGCTTGGTCGCGCCGTTCGTTGATGAGGTCCAACTCGTCACGCAACAACAAGTGGTTTAACCCTTCTTGACCGGGGAGGAGGTAACGCCGAACCCCTGGGAATTGGACTTCGGAGGGAATGACGCACTCTGTCCCGTAAACCAAGGCGAATGGTGTTTCGTTGGTGGCTCGTCGTGGCGTTGTGCGATGAGACCATAAGACCCCTTCAAGCTCGTCGACCCAACGACCTTTTTTGGCGTCGAGACGTTTCTTAAGGCCGTCAAGGATCGTTTTGTTGGCTGCCTCAGCTTGGCCGTTGCCTTGGGGATATCTTGGCGTAGATTTGCTGAGCCGGATCTTCCATTTTGCGCAGAATGTTTCGAAACGGTTGGAGATGAACTGAGAGCCGTTATCCGTTACGATTTCGTATGGCACACCAAACGACTGATGATGTTTCTCCACACGAAACTTTCTACGTGTTTGTCCTTTATATTAGCGTATGCTTCGGCTTCGACCCATTTGGAGAAATAGTCGGTTAAAACCAGTAGAAAGCGTTTCTGTTTGGATGGATGGAGTGGCCCAACAATGTCCATGGACCAACGCATGAATGGATAGGGAGAGGTGACAGATGAGAGCATCTCGGCAGGTTGGTGGATTTTCGGAGCGTGGCGCTGGCATTTCTCGCACTTCGCTGCGAACTTCTCGCAATCTCGTACCATTGTAGGCCAATAGTGGCCATGGCGTTTAATCTTAATAGCTAAGGCGCGTCCTCCCGAGTGGTTGCCGCAACACCCGTTGTGGACTTCTGCCATGATCTGCCTTGCCACCTTGCCTTCGACGCCAGCAAGCAAAGGGCCGGATAAACTCCATCTGAAGACATTGCCGTCGAGTAAGATATATCGGGCAGCCTGCGCGCGTAACTTGCGAGCTGCCCATTTATCTTTCGGTATCTCGCCTTCGTCAATGTATCCCCGGATTTGATCCATCCAATTCTTGTCGCAGCCGTACTCGGGCTCGGCAACGATTGTCGAATCTCTGTCCGGGTCGGTTGTTTCGATCGGAAGTCGTGATGGATCCGGATCTGTTTGGGTTGGTGGAATATTCCCGTCCGTAGTGGCTTCGGTCATCTCAATATCCTTGCTACTTTTTTCTTTTGTGTTTCTGGCTGCTTGAGATCGGGTGGTGATAGCGAGGGTTAGCGCGGGCAGGATGCTGGGAAACTCGATGAACTCTACTGGTATGATTCTCTTTAAAGCCGGATCCGAGGTGGATGCAAGATTCGCCAAGGCGTCAGCGTTAACGTTCTCTCCTCTCGGAATTCGCGTGAGCGTGAATTTCGTGAACTGTGCGGATAATGCTTTTGCTAAGACTAGATAAGCTTCCATACGTTCGTCTTTTGTAGCGTACTCTCCGCTGAATTGGTTGACTACTAACTGTGAATCGGAGAACACGCTGATTTCTGTGATGTTGAGTGCGTGGGCCAGACGTAATCCGGCCAGGATGGCTTCGTATTCGGCTTCGTTGTTTGATGCCCTGAAGCCGAGTCGAAAGGATTGTTCGAGGATTTCTCCGGTCGGGGATGTCAATCGTACCCCAACGCCGGAGCCGCTTTTAGATGAAGAACCGTCTACGTGGAGTTGCCATTCTCCAGATGACGCTACTTCTTGGGAGGTGCTCTCTTTGGCGGTATCTCCTTCGGGGAGTTCGACGAGAAAATCGGCTAACACCTGGGATTTAGCGCACGATCGCCCGCGATATTCGATGTCGTATTCGCTAAGTTCAACTGCCCATTTGGCTAGCCGGCCTGACTGACTTGGGCTATGGAGAACCGAGCGTAGCGGGAATGTGCTGAGGACGATGATTGAGTGGGACTGAAAATATGGCCTCAGCTTTCGTGCCGCCATGACAACAGAGAGTGCGAGCTTCTCTAGCTGAGGGTACCTTGTTTCTGCGTCCGTTAGTGTCTTGCTAACGTAGAAGATAGGCTTCTGCTCGCCTCGCTCTTCTCTTACAAGTACTGCGCTGACGGCCGTGCTAGATACAGCGGTATACATGAAGAGAGGTTCACCGTTTTCTGGTTTAGATAGGACTGGAGGGGTTGCTAGGTATTCCTTGAGTTGCTTGAAGGCGTCTTCGCATTTTTCTGTCCACTCGAACTGTTTGTTGGCGCGTAGCGTATTATAGAAAGGGAGACATTTGTCGGTAGATCTTGAAATGAACCGATTCAGCGCTGCCACCCGTCTGTAAGTCGTTGGACTTCTCGCTTGTTTTTTGGGGAGGCCATCTGGATTAGTGCGCTGATTTGCTTCGGATTGGCCTCGATACCCCGATGAGTGACTAGATATCCCAGGAATTCGCCTGAAGTGACTGCGAACCTGCACTTTGTGGGATTCAGCTTCATGTTGTGTAGATTCAGTTGTTGAAAACACGCCTCCAAATGAGAGACGTGGTCCTCTTCCTTCAGGGATTTTACCAACATGTCGTCGATGTAAACCTCCATGGTCTTCCCCAGCTGGTTTTCGAACATTTTGTTTACCAGTCGTTGGTATGTTGCCCCTGCGTTTTTGAGCCCGAACGGCATTACTTTGTAACAATATATGCCGCGATCGGTGATGAAGCCGTCTTTTCGCGGTCGTCGGGATGCATCATGATCTGGTTGTAGCCAGAAAAAGCATCCATGAATGATAACAACTTGTTACCGGCCGTCGCCTCCACTAGGCGATCGATGTGCGGAAGTGGGAAGCTATCTTTTGGACAGGCTTTGTTTAAGTCGGTGAAGTCGACGCAAACACGCCACTTCCCGTTCTTCTTCTTTACTACGACTGGATTTGCGAGCCAGTCAGGGTATTTTACCTCGGTGATCGAACCAACGCGTAAGAGACGTTCTACTTCGTCGTTTACGGCTTTTGCTCTTTCTGGTCCGAGTTTCCTTCTCTTCTGCTTGATTGGTTTGAAGGTTGGATCCACATTGAGTTCGTGGCCAGCTATATTGATGTCGATTCCAGCATCCGTGCACTATGCTTTCCTGATGATTCCAGGCATATCCTCGGCTGCCCACGCAAAAGTGTTGACGTTCTTTTTGAGGAGGGATACGAGCTTGTCCCTGATTTCTTCGTTTAGCTCTGATCCGATTTCCACGCAACGTTCTGGATGATCATCGTCGATAATAACTGAGATTACCGGTTCGCAGAGTGGTCGTTCTTCTTCCTCGCGGTCATCTCTGGTTTGCATTGATATATGACGTTTGACAGACCCTTTGCTTCTTCGCGGTTGGTTTTCATTTTCTTTCTTTTGCTAGGGGTAGAGGAAGTATCCCCTGTCTCCGGGTTGCGTAGCCTGTGCTCGGCCATGAAACACATTCTAGATTCCTTCTGGTTCCCCCATATGGTCTTCACGCCAAGAGGTGTCGGGAACTTTAGGCATAGATGATAGGTCGATGGAACAGCTCGCATTAAATTGAGCCATGGTGTACCCATAATCATATTATAGATCGCAGGATGATCAGACACTGAGAAGTCGACCATTTTCTTGACATTGCCGGCCTGTACAGGTAGGCGAATTGTCCCCATTGTCATGGTCGTTTCTCCCGAGAAGCCTGTGATTGGTTTGGGCTGTCTCTTGATTTCTGCCAAGTCAATGTCCATCCTTTCCAATGTGTTTTTGAAGATGACGTCGATTGAACTTCCCGTATCAATCAGTACGCGTGCAACGCTATAGTCGTAGATTGTTAGGTTGATTACCAGGGGATCGTTGTGGGGACGATCGATTCCTTCGGCGTCTTGTTCGTCGAAGGTGATCGGGAGTGATTGGTTGGCTGATTGTTTTACTGGTGCGGAAAGGTTCACGCTAACTTCGGCGCGTCGTTGGTACGCTTCAATTGCTGAAACGTTGTCAGCGCAGTATTGCGATCCTCCCATTATCATGTTAAGAACACGCTGGGAACCTTGGTGGTCGGGATTGTTGTCTCGGCGTGGTCGTTTGGAGTTTTCGCCTTCTTCTACTGCCGGTGTTTGTTCGGTGGCTGGAGCCTTTACGTCTTCCAATTTAAAGTCGGATAAGTTGAAATCACCTTTTAGATTTCCAGTGGTCAACCTGGTGGCTAGTAACTTTCCCAGTTCTCGGCACCTTATGGTAGTATGCCCAGCTGCTTTGTGGAAGTCGCAATACAGCTTTTCCTCGTAATTGCTCTGGTCTCTGGTCCAGGTGTTGTTCCAGGTTCCTCTACCGCGTCCGCGGCCGCGGCCTCGGCCGCGATCAGATCCTGACGATTCTATCTGATAGTTGTGAGATCCGGTAAATCCACCCTCGTGCCGAACGAAGCCGGGATTGTTCTTTTTTGGCGCGGGGGTGATCAATTCATTGGTCTGTTTCGGCTTTGAAGCCTTCGGGGTCCTGGCCAGAATTGCGTCCTCGACTCGTACGTAATCGGCGGAGCGATGAAGAGCGTCTTGGATGGTGGTCGGTTCCCGTACCATCAACTCCTGCCAGAAGGCTGAAGGGCATCAGAGTGCTTCTTTTAAAGCAGCTAGCGCAGATTCGCTGGTCACTCCTTCCACCTTTGAAAGCATGGTTCTGAATCTCTTCATGAAATCGCCCAAACTTTCGTTTTCGCCTTGTTTCGTGGTCCACAGCCCTCCGTCGTAGACTCTACGCTCTGCGAATATACTGTAGTGTGTCACGAACATCTCCGAGAGTTGATAGAAGTTGTCAATGGAGTTTTTCTTCTGTCGATAGAACCACTGGAGCGCGGGACCCTTTAAACTTTCGACGAACATCTTGCAGTAGCCGGCATCTTTCTCATGTTCTCTGAAGTTTGCCCTTCCCATGGAAACTTCGAAGGCCAAGAGGTGGTTTTGTGGATCGGTGGTTCCCTCATAGAACGGGAGCTTGACCCTTCCAGGGTCGGAGATTTTTGTTTTTGAGACGTGCTCAGCGAACGGCGTGTTGCGTGCCTCCTGGAGGACACGATCGACGTCTGGTGCCATTCCGGCGGTGTAGTGTATTTGTGATTTCATGTCCGAGAGCTTTTGTTCTATGTGTGCTCGCATCTGGGTCATCTCGGCCTTGTGCGCTTCGAGTAGCGCTCTCCGTTCTTGGTGAAAGTCGGATGGCTCGGCCCTGAGGGAGTTCTCCTCTTCTGCGACGAGGTGTCTGGCGTATTCTGCGTCCGCGTCTTCTTGGTTACGTGGTCGAACTCTTTTTGTTGGTGTATCGCCAGCGCCCCGTGTGCGAGTGCCTTCCCTTGAAGGTGGAGGGTTGTTGTTTCCGTGGGCGTCTACGCGTTCCGGAGTCTGATCTCCGGCCTGCAGCGTCGACGGCGGGGGTAGATCTCGGGTCCTCGGCTTAGTACACGGAGTTGAGAAGCGGAGAGCATGTGGTTTGAACTGTCGAGTCGAGCGCCGAGGTCTTGTTGTCCTTCTGCGGGCGAGGAGTGTTTCAAACATCTTCTTCACCTCGGTTAAAGGTTCCGGGTTTGCAGCAGGGTTTGTGACAGCCTCCTCTCCTTCGGGGTTATCCCTGCGAGGCGCAGACTCGTTCTCTCTTTCCGTTTCGCTGGACATCTTTCTGGATCCGATGCGTAACGTGGTTTCGGTTTGTGTCAGAAAGTCTCTTGTCCCCTTAGTCGGCGCCAATTGTGAGTGCTAGGTCCTACACAATAAACTTGTCAAAGGTTCTAAGGAAGCAGAGGTTTCTTGGATGAAAACACGTAAGCAAAGATCGAAGTAGTGGTTGTTTTATTGTTGTTTGCGTAAAGCGTATGTGAATTCAATTGTCTCTTTGAATGAGGCTTACAAGATATATTTATACATGATCCTAAGTCGGCTAGGCCTGTTAAAAGATAAGTGCCAGAAAGCCTAATTCCTCGGGATATGATCCTTCCGTAGTCGGCGGCTGTTTAGGGCTTTGGTCCTCGTCCTCGTACTGGGCCTAGGCCTGACAAGTTGTCTAGGCCCAACTTTCTTACTTCACTGCTACGTTGCCCTAGGACTCTTAGCGCGCCATTTCTGGAGCCTGGGTTGTCTGAGCTTGTTCTCCGCATAAGCAATGCTTGTTTTCATAAGCCTAGGTCCTCCCAGAAATTGGCAGCACTCGTCCTGGTGTCCTGCGCGCGGTAAAGAACACTTAGCCATTTTCTTGGTAATCTCACACGGGGTGAGTTTTGACCCCAACAGTCATCTGAAATAACCCAATCACACCGGCTGTTTTGACTAGAATCTCTTAGAAATAGACAGTTTTAAATCCTCATAAAACTTCTATTTCGAATGAACCATCCCCAGGTCATCTGAAACAACATAATCACACAAGTTGTTTCCACTAGAATCTCTTAGAAATAGACAGTTTTAAATCCTCATAAAACTTCTATATCTAATGACCAATCCTCAGGTCATCTGAAACAACCCAATCGCACAGGGTGTTTCCTCTAGAATCTCTCAGAAATAGATAGTTTTAAATCCTCATAAAACTTCTAATTCCAGATTCTCTAACACCAATTCATCTAGAGTATCTCAGAAATAGACAAGTTTTAACTCTTCATAAAACTTCTATTCATATATCCTCTAAGCACAAACTCATGACTACCTAAGCCATCACATAAGAAATACTCATCTTATAAATATGAAAAATGTCATAATCGTTACAACTCAAACGAAGATACATAATCCAAAAACAACATCACCACACATGGTGAAATACAATAAAATTGAAACTGGAAACCATGAAAAACCAGTTCACTCCTCGGCTTGCTTCTCAAGCCATTTCTTGAACTTCGTTTTCATCTTAGTCTCCGGTTCCCAAGTCTCCTCCTCAGCACCGTCATAGTCCTTCAAGACTCTCAACAACGGCACCTTCTTCCAGCGCTCATCCTTGACTCACCCCTCAAGGATCCTCACCGGTCTCATCTCAACAGCCAAGTTAGGCTGAAGATCTGCAGGAGTCCTTACCACTACCTTCCCAGAATCATGTAGACACTTCCTCAATATCGACACATGAAACACTTTATGAAGCTTCTGCATAATGTGAGGTAGCTCCAATTGATAAGCAACTAGTCGCACTCGCTCCACCACCCGAAATGAACCCATAAACCTCGGACTAAGTTTATCCTCTGCAATGGATCTGTTAGAACCCTGCAACATCTCCACCTTAAGATACGTTCTATCTCCCACCTTAGACTCTAACTCATTTCTCCTCTTATCGGCATAATTCTTCTGCCGATCAAGAGCCTCTTTCAGGTTCAGCTTCAAAACACGGCTCATTTCCATCATTTCTTGAACGAAGTGTACACCATAATGCTCCTCTCCTCCACTTGGGTAAAACATAGGGGCGTACGACATGGCCTCCATACAACTCCTCAAATGAGCCATACCTATACTGGCCTGAAAGCCCTCAATAACTCAGAGGTGCACCTCAGATCTCTGTCTGACACAAAACTCGTTGGCACTCCAAGCAACTTCACTAACTTACTCACATATTTCATAACCAGAACCGCTGCTCCCTCGGTTTTTCTTGATGGTCAGAAAATGTGCTGACATAGACAGACGACCCGTAGTCACTCCGATAACATCATGAGTCCAAGAAACTGGCAACCCTGCCACAAGATCCATGGAAACATGTCCCACTTCCCCCCTGGAACTGCATAACAACTCACTCGAACTGACGCTCAGCCTCCACCAACTGGCAACATATCGCAAGTTGCGACCTAATAAGCCACATCCTTCTTCATCCTAACTCAGAGATAGTACCAATTCCGATAACTATGCCTCTTAGTCGCTTCCGGATGAATAGAGAAACATGCTCACATGAGTCTCTCTAAAAAATCTCCTGCCTCAAACCTCATTCTTAAGGACACAGACTCACCCGTGCCCTTAGATAGTCCTATTAGCCGAGACCTGATAATCAGAACCTCCAACCTTAGAAGAATCAAACCAACCCTGATCCTTCTCCTGAGCTACTCGAAACCTGCTCAGAAAGTTTGCTTGATTAACTGCCTCCAGCCCCAACGGCTCTCGTGAAATAACGCATAACCCCAACGTACCAATCTCACTCAACCATACCTTACATCCTACTCTTGAGCCAAAGCATACCGCATCCGACTAAGAGCATCCACTTCTAGATAAGTTCACCACGATGGTAAACTATAAACAGTTCCCAATCTGCTACAACTCTACCCATCGCTTTCGCCTCCTAAACCAAAGACCACCCAAAAGGAACCTACTCCTCTAACCGCTTGGTCATAGATTGAGCCATACTCGCAAAACCTTTTGATGAAACTCCTGAAATATCCTGCCAACCCGAGAAAACTACTAATCTTAGTTGCATTCCTCGGTCTAGGCCCGAATTCAGATAGACTGAATCTTAGCTGGATCCACATAAACTCTATCTGTCGAAGCAGTAAGACCCTGAAAACCCATTTCCCTTGCCAGAAACTGCACTTGCTCAGCTTCTACTCTTGCAACTTCCCCAAAATTTCCCTCTCCTTGCTCATGCTCCCCAGGACTCTTCGAATACACCAAAATGTCATTGATGAAGTTAATCACGAACTCATCCAGATACACCTGAAAGGCTTCGCTCATCAACCTTATAAACGCAGCTGGTGCATTCGTTAACCCGAAAGGCATCACCACTAACTCAACACTGCTGATGACTCGTCAAGAAAACCGTCTTCCTGACATCCACATCATCCCTAGGAATCTGGTGTTAATCGGGTGCCAAGTCAACCTTGAAGAACCAAGTAGCCCCTCACAATTGATCCAACAACTTAACAATTCTCGGAAGAGGATACTTGTTCTTCACGGTGACTCGGTTAAACCCTCGATAATCGATGCACAATCGGAAACTACCATCCTTCTTCTTCATACACATCAGCGGTGCTCCCTACGGTGAAGTTCCCTGTCAAAAGAATCCTTACTCAATAAATCTTATAGCTGCCTCATCAGCTCTACCAACTCTGCTGGAGCCATCCTGTAAGGTACCTTAGATAACGGCGTCATCCCAGGCTCTAACTCAATCGTGAAAGGATCCAACCACGACGACGGTAATCCCGGCAACGACCGAAAGACATCCTCACAGTCCTGGACAACACGAATATCCCTCACTGCAACCTCACTTACGGACTCCGCCAGCACAATAGTCTCCAAGTAAGCCTCGTAACCCCTCAGTCATAGCCTCAGCCTACACCCGAGAGATCACGAGACTCTCATAAGTCGGTTTTACTTCCTGATAAACCAACCTTCCTCCACCATGCTCAAACACAACACGACCCCGGTGACAATCCAGATGAACTCTGTATTGATCAAGCCAATCCATACCCAAGATCACATCATACAACTCCACTGGACTGTTCACCAAGTCTGCTGGCACCAACTCACCAGCCCCTAGAATCTCCACGCCTCTCGCCCGGCCATGAGTAACTAGAAACTTCTCTCCAACAACCATAACCGGTCCAAACCGCTCACCAGCGCCACTCCGAACACCGCTCCACTCAGCACGCTCCAGAGGGATTAAGCAAGAATACTCCAGACTCAAACCACACGTGGAATTCACTACTGCCCACTACCAAGGTCTCCACACAACTCCCATGTGCTAAGAAACCTAACAAGCTCGCCAGCTGCTCTCGTAGCATACTTAGACACTCCGCACCGTGTCCTCCAACCTGGTCGAAGTCCTCTCAAGAACCTCTTATCTTGGGCCTCCTCGCCCTCCATGCTCCTACCAGCATGTACCAGCATAAACCATGAGTCGATTAAACTCCAAATCATACCCACGAACTGATCTCTCTCACAGATCCAGTTCCAAAAACTTCATCTCTAAACGATCCGCAACCTCTTGAGGAAAGAAATTGGCTTCACACTATGCCCAAAAGTCCGCCCAGGCCAACTCTGCCTGAACCGTCCTAGCTGCAACACACCACTCGCAAAGAATCCTATATCAATCCTCTGCACATGTTCCCTTATCCGCAGATAAGACGGAACCCTACCAATAACTGCAGCCCTCAGCCGCACCTCTGCCACTCGTGGCATCACCAGAGCCTAACTGGCACCGCACTCGCTAACCGCTCCCATAACTGCTGATGCCAATCCACCAGACGATCATTTCGACCCTCAGCCCCACCCGCGGGCGCACCCGCACTACCAACCTCACGAGGACCCACACCAGCCCCTGGTAGCCAACCTGGGACCACACTATCCCCACCAGCCCTCATACTGGCGCTAACACTTGGCAGCACGCTGGCAGTCTCAATGGCGCTCAGGCCATCTTGAAGCGTCTGCGGATCACTCTCAGCCACATGCGAAACACTCTGAGCCGCACTCACGGCTGACTCACTCATTGGTGCCTGCCACTATAACTACTGTAACAGATCTGTCAGACGATCATCTCGTCACCTGGACTCCTCCTGCGGGCGCACCCGAACAGCGAGCCAATCCAGCACCAGCTCGAGTACCAGCCCTGGCCCCCACCAGCCCTCACACTGGCTATCACACGGGCACTCCAATTGGCACTCCCGCTAATACACATACCCTCCTGATACGTCTACGTATCTATCACAGTCTTAAACGTGGAACCCCGAGTCGCATTCCCAGCCGAGTCACTCATTAGTCCCCGACCACCATCCTGACCTCCACGGTCACCCCGACCACCAAGGCCACAATCTCTAGTGACTCTAGCCAACACATTGTACTACCAAAGCACACGCTAAGCACTAAAGAATAAAACACAAAACAAACAACACTTACCGTGGAATCTCTTTGAAGGCTCGAAAGAAGATGATCTGGAACCCCCAAACCCAAAGAATTGCTAATTTAACCAAATTACAATCCTAGCAGTTCTACCCCGTCCTAAAACCGTAAGGTCTCTGATACAAAACTGAAACGACCCGACCCATTTTTTTTTTTAAAACACTACACCCTTGGTCTCGGACTAGCATCCCATAAATGCTATCCTCAACAACCAAGCAAACGACACAAGAAACAGCAGATAACAACATAGTCAATTAAACCAAGCATTTCACTAAACCAGATAATCCAATTCGACAATTCCAGAACTACACCAACAACCTATGGCAGTTCTATATAACAAATAACAAAAACCACACAACCGAGATCATAGATCATCTCCCTCTTCGTAGCCGTGATTCCACGATCACACTTTGCCTTACCTGCATCACATGGGAAAAAGAGATGCGTGAGTATTATCACAAATACTCAGTGAGGCGGTCATCCCATCTACTCAACCAATTACCAAGGTAAATGAAACACCATGCAAACACACAACACAACAAACAACAAGCAAAACAAAATCATATGAGTGTCGATTGACACCACCTCGCAGTGACGCTAGGATCGAGCCATCTCCTCTCTGGCTCGATTCCAAGCCTGCGAAAACACGATCACCTGCGGTAAAATATCAACAAACACACAAAAACGATTGCACCACACAAACATCTCAATCAATCAATAATCCTACTATCAATCAACCTAACACCAGGTTTCCTAATATTCCATCCACTTGGGACCATGGTCACGCACTCACCTAAGTATATCAGTTGCCTCAGACCTCAACCTTTGGCAACTCTCCTCCTTTGCCTGATGAATAAGGCAAAACAAACCAGTCGGTTAAACCAACCAACCAAACATATCCGGTTAACTAAACCAATCTGGTTAACTAAACCAAACCAAAACAAACCAAACCAAAACAAACCAAACCGGATTAGGGTTTTCTAAAAACAGAAACAATACGCCGACTTCGAAAGCACACTGAGAACGGAGATTACCTTAGAATCATGATCGGAAACCTGATATGGAATTGTGAGACCGAGACCTTTCCAACGATATGCAGATCGTTTCCTAAGTCCTTCTGGTTCGACGGAAAACACCCACGAAGTGGACTGATCGCAGATCCAATTCTGCACGAACCTCTCTCGGGAAAACAATAATAAATCTCAGAATACTCATCCAAATGGCAATCCGATTTCGCCTAAAGCTAGCACTACAAGAAAACTGGTAATTAGTGACACCCATATTCGTCACTAAATCGTCACAAATGGTCCATTTGCGACGATTTAGTGACGTTAAACGGGCGTCGCAAATTCATCGTCGCTAATTTCTGCAGTCGCAATTCAGTCACAAAATAGCGACGCAACAGTTACATATTTTAGGTCGTCACAAATAAGCGACGAATTAGTGACATTTATACAAACGTCGCATATTAACGACGAATTGGTGACATTTAAACAAACGTCGCATATCAGCGACGAATTAATGACGATGACACAAACGTCGCATATTAGCGACTAATTAGTGACAATATTACAAACGTCGCATATTAGTGACAATGTGTGGGGTGGGAAATAAACGACTAATTTGTGAGGGTTTTTGTAGTGGTGAAATTAAGACTAATTTGTGACGATCTAGGTAGTCATTAATTAGCGACAGATTAAAGACATTCTTGGTGATGGATCAAAGTCGTTCTTAGTCACAAGTTAGTCTTAAAAGTGTCACAAATTAGTGACTAATTAGTGACGCCGAATGTATATATAATCAATTACCAGTTTTAATTAGTTACTAATTTGAAACGGAAATAATTTATATTTGAGTGTTTTCAAATGCAAAAATTAAAAACAAAATGAAAGATAAACATCTTACAATTATATGTAAGTTAAGTTTTGAAGCATTAAGCTTCACAAAAGAAGGTTTAATATACAGAAAAAAGAGTTTTAGAAAACCAAAATCATAAACTTAGATGCATAAGAGAGTTTTTTTAGATAGAGTTAGGTTGCTTGTGGGTTCTGCAGCAGGTTCCAGAGCAGCGGAGTCGATTGAGTGGTCGTTGTTCTGCATCAACGTGTTAACCATCTTCTCCAGTTGAGCAATTCGAGACAGACTGTCC
Organism: Arabis alpina; assembly: GCA_900128785.1. Taxonomy (NCBI): domain Eukaryota; kingdom Viridiplantae; phylum Streptophyta; class Magnoliopsida; order Brassicales; family Brassicaceae; genus Arabis; species Arabis alpina. The sequence goes on from LT669790.1 coordinate 20,585,296, forward strand.
TTTAACTCGTTCGAAAGACGCAGATTTTCTGCATCTCGACGCTGGTTATCTTCATCTTGTTCAGCAATCTTTTGACGAGCCTTCTTAAGGTCGTCCTGGATCTCGAACAGCGATGACGTAGATGATTCAACGTAGCTGCTTTTCCTTTTCCCATTCCCTTTCTCAAGCTGATATGTCAGTTGACCCATTCCATAAGGGTTACCCTTGGGATCGAACCTAGTACACTGCAACATACACAAATAGAATATATTCAGAAGGTCAAATCCAAGCTATAACAAGTTCACTTCTAATCATAGACCTAAATCAAGTTCAACACCAATATATTTGAGGAACAAATAACCTTAGTGAGAAATAGTAATAAACAATGAATTCAATGGTAGAGACAATCATTCTGAAGCATAAAACACATACAAAACAAAAACAGAGAGCAAGAGAAAGGATAAAGAATCAAACATAAATTAGGAGAGAAGATTACCTTAAGGAAGATTTCGTTCTTCTGAGCGACAATGAGATTGCGGTGAGTAGAATTCTCAGAAGCATCTGAGTTTTCTGGTGCATCTGCGTCCTGTTCCATAACCTCTTGCAGTGCGGTCTCATAAGTGTGTGCGACTTCCTTAGCTTTTTGATCAATGAAGGATCCATCTTTATTTGTATGAGTCCTCACAAACACTTCTCCCCATGAGACAGGACGGCCTAGTTCCTCCTCCTGCACCAGTAGAGAAGATTGATTAGGCTGATAAAGTTTGTAACAGAGAAAAATGAAAAAATGTATTACCATGTCTTGTTGAATGATCAAGTACGATGATTGGCCTGATCTATGCCTGTGAGCTCCTAGGCCGTTACGATGCGACATACGAGAGTTTGCAGCAGTAATGCTCTTGGCCTGAACTTCTGGATTGTTCCAATGGAGGCACATATGATCCCAAAGTTTTCCACCGATCCAGATTGGCCTCACCCCTTTGGTCTTAGCTTGACTCACAATTCCCCTCATCCGCTTTGTAGCAATCGCGTTGAAATGAAACCTAACCAGCTGAGTGATCCCTATATCCCAATTGTACATGCTCTACACAAGAAAATAGAGAGTTAAGCATGTATATAAGTGTAATAGAACAAAAATTGTAAATAATAAGCATGAAGCATGAAACATTACCACAAATGTTCTGAAGTATCTTTCCTGCTTGTTGATAGGCGTCACAGTCCAACTATAAAAAGGACCATCGAATTTGTGACGAAAGATTCCAGCAATGACACGGGTCAGTTTGCCTTTGTCTCGAGTAAACCTATCAAATAAAAATAAACAGAGATTAAAGAATCTACTGAAAAGAACCATGAACACACATTGATCCAAAGAGAACAATGATTAAACAACTTAGCTAACAGAAATTAGACAATGATGCAATAGGTATAAAAATACTAAACAGACATTGAGACAGTGATGAACAACTAACATAAATCAGATAATTATATATATAAAACACAAAGATGAGACAAGAATTAACATACCACAAACTCTTTCTCACTGTGGGTACTTCACTCAGGAGAGGCAGATTCTGGCCACCTGGAAGAGCCAAAATATTATCCAGAAGCTGCTGGTAGTCTTCCTCTTCTGCTTCCTGATCACCAACACCTTCGTAGGAACCAGGAACGGGTTCAACCTGCTGATCATCACCTTCAACATCTTCCTCATCCTCATCTTCATCTTCATCATCATCATCATATTCCATCTGTAAGTCTTCATGATTTGGTTGGAGGTTTAGATTGAGGTTCGGAGATGGATTAGCCGGTAGAGCAGGAGACGCGACTCTCTGAGATGAAGACCGGTTTGCTGTAGGAGGGTACTGAAGGGGAATACTCCTGGTTCGAGAACCTGATACATTTCCTTCAGACTCCGGTGTACGCTGAGAAGGAGGCGTATTACGGTTGGAATTAATAGAAGAAGTCTGACCGCCGTTTGACTTACCTCCGCCGGTTGGTGAACCTATGTGGTGTTGGTTCTGCTCTCTGGTTGAAACATCTTCACCACCTGCTACTCTCTTACCAAAAGACTTTGAGAGTGTCTGTGAACTGGCCGCAGAAGCAGAGGGATTCGCTTGAGCAGGTGAGAGTCTGAGAAACCATCGACTGCAGCAGAAGGCTTCGCTGGAGCCTTTGAGAGTCTGAGAGCAGCACCGCATGAAGCAGGAAGCTTCCCCTGAGCCTTTGAGAGTGCGTGGTTACCATCGCCTGAAGCAGGAAGCTTCCCCTGAGCCTTTGAGAGTGCGTGGTTACCATCGCCTGAAGCAGGAACCTTCCGTTGAGGCTTTGAAAGGTTCTGAGAACCACCGACAGAAGTAGGGACCCTCCGTTGAGCCTTTGAGACGTTCTGAGAAGCACCGCCTGATTCATCTCCGTTAACCACCGACGGTCGCTTAGAAACACCGGTCTTGGCGATTCCACGGCCACGGCCACTTCTACCGGCACCGCCACGACCACGTGAACCTCCTCCTCTAGTTGTAGGCATATCGTAGGTTTAGGGTTTTGCTGACTCGAATGAAAGAGATGATTCGATTGAAAGAGAGATCGAATATCGACTGCAGAAGGATGGAAGAGAAATCAAAGAGAGATTGGATGAAATTTGATGGTATACGAAGAGAAAACGGAAGATTCGAAGCTATGGCATGGAATCGCCGTCGCTCGAGAGAGAATTTTTTTTTTTAGAGTTTCTGTACGAAATGAATTTGGGAATCAGATGTGGTTTCGTTATTAAACAAATTCGTCGCTAATCAGTCACAAAAGCGTCGCAAGAACATTGTTTTGGAGGGAATATAACCCGCCTAAAAGCCCATGTACTTTATGGGTAGGCCCACACAAAATTCACTACAAAACAAAATAAAAATTAGTAGCAAAGTAGTGGCTAATTTATGACTATTTTGTGACACCAATCTGGTAGTGACAAATCCAAACCCTATACCCTAAACAATTTGTACCAAAAATAAGGCCAATTATATTTCCAAACATTTCCAAATGCATTTTGTGACTGATTGTTTGCTTATATGAAGCAGAGTAATAGATTTGTTGAGTTTTGTACTAAAACATCACATATAGTAAATGTTACATTAAACAACCATGTCTTTATACAAACAAAATCAATTGTGGAAACAAAGATAATTGAAAAACTTAGTTCAAATTTTTTCACTCCTAAATTGTCTCATTAGTTATACATTAGAGCTAAGTACCTTGTATTTACGAAAAAAGTAATATACACTAACATTATATGGTGTTTACTTTGCAAAAGATGAAACACAGAGTAGGGAATACGTCGCAAAGTAGTCGCAAATAACTAGATCGTCGCATAAGCGTCACTAATAAGTTGGTAATTTATGACGATTCTGTGACGCAGATTTATGTAGTCACAAAAAAATAACCCTAAACACTAAAACATATAGTCTCTAAAGAGTCGCAGATTAGTCACAAATATTTCCAAAAATAAATGTTTTTCCTACGGTTCGAACACGCCACCTTTAAGTGTGTGGTAACGTTTAGATTGTTCCAGTGTACCATAGAGCTATTGTGTTTAATCGGTATTGTATACCATTAGCACCTATATAACTCAGTCACAAATATTTCAAAAATAAATGTTTTTCCTACGGTTCGAACACGCCACCTCTAAGTGTGTGGTAACGTTTAGATTGTTCTTGTGTACCATTGAGCTATTGTGTTTAATCGGTATTGTATACCATTAGCACCTATATAACTCGGTCACAAATATTTCAAAAATAAATGTTTTTCCTACGGTTCGAACACGCCACCTCTAAGTGTGTGGTAACATTTAGATTGTTCCAGTGTACCATTGAGCTATTGTGTTTAATCGGTATTGTATACCATTAGCACCTATATAACTCAATAAATAACAGACACAAAAATAAATGTATCAAATTTATAATACAAAACCAAAAATACCAACGAAATAACATCAAATTTATAATACAAAACCCAAAAATACCAACGAAATAGCATCAAATTTATATTATAAAACCAAAAATATAATTAAAATTACAAAATCAAAAAAAAATACAATCTCACGAAATATTACACATAATTTGGAATCAAGGTTCAACTATCACCTTCCTCATCCGAAGATGATAAATTACATTGAAACTCATCTTCTGGATCATCGTCTCCAATCTCATAATCGATGTTTTCCATTGGTTGTACTCGATCAACTAAAGAATCGACATTGATTTCCCCTACCGTGGACGACGTAAATCCCTCATCAGAAGTTTGTTGCAAAATGACGAGCTCTTTCTCTTTATACTTTCCTTGAATACGATTTCTTGGATTTACTTTCAATACAGATAGCCATACTTTCCGAGGTCGTTTAGTATTTAGGTATGTAAGATAACAAACCTGATCGGCTTGAGACCCTGACATTAAATAATTTTGTGATTAATAAATATATATCTATAGATAAATTAATTGGGATCATGAAAAATATACCTAGTATGAATGGCTCGTAGTTTGGATATCTCCCTGTTTTAAGGATGTCGACAACGCCTGCCGAGCTCTTTCTTGTCCCAATGCATGGCGTAGGATCATACCATTTGCAATTGAAAAGGACAATTTTCAAATTCAAAGATCCGGGATATGTGAGCTCGATAATATTATGAACTTTTCCATAAAAATCATCTTCCTGAGACGCGTCAGAATAATTTTGCCCTTTCACACATACCCCATAATTCATTGTTTTCCTGTGTTTTCCGTGTTCCTCGGTGTGAAACATATACCCCCTTGTAAAATACATAGGCCACGATGTTGCCATGTTTAGCGGACCTTCGATTATATCGTAAACCCACAATGGAAAATCCTGTTGACTTCTTGTTGCATTCACCTGCATATTATGGTTACGTTATCCAATGCTTGATGCAGAAGAACGATTAAATAATTAATTCATAGAAAATACTTACATATTGGTAGATCCATGTGTGAAATTCATCATCTTTTTTTGCTGTGACCTCCTCATCAGTTAGGTTAGGATTTTCCAATCTAATTTGTGTGTCCACCATTCTGTGTTGCCAAAACATGATTATAACATAAGGATGGAAAATGAAATAAATATGCTATACGTTTCCATTGGATGAATTATATTTACCTCTCAAACGGCCAAAAATACTCACAATTACGCAAAACATATGAGTGAGCGCTCTGATATTCCGTATCTTTGAACCAGTGATTACTACTTTGGCCACTTACGACCCACTTCTTTGAATATATCTGGTACATCTACATCGTATAGGGGCACTTCACCTTCGTCATACCGAGAGTTCCTGAAAACATGAACATGATATTGATATGATTGGAAGAGGAGCATAATTAACAAACATGGTAAGGTAAATTATTAATTACCTTCTTCTTCTAGCTGTGGAAATGTGTGGCGGAAAGTAGTGTTCTGAAAAGTAAGATATTTCTTCCTTTATGGACACCGCAGGATATCTTTTGTTCTTCAAAGAAGATAGGAAGATGCTCCATTACATCAAAGAAAGACGGTGGAAATATTTTCTCCAGATTACAGATAATCATCACTATGTTCTCCTTCAAAACTAGGAGGCGGCTTTGATCCAATGATCTACTGCTAAGATCACGGAAAAATGCTCCGAGTTCTGCAATTAATTTTTTTTACATAAGCCCAACATTGAAATCTTTATCTAATACGAACATAGGGATGATTGTAATGTAAATATACCTGATATTGCTTGGTGAACATTACGTGGGAGAAGTTCTGCAAATATGAAGGGAAGCAAACGCTCCATAAAAACATTGGCGTCATGACTTTTTATTCCTGAAAACTTGCCACCTTTGATGTCTACACAGTTTGCTAAATCTGATACATAGCCATCTGGAAATTTAACTTCATTTTTCACCCACTCTAGTAAGGTAGCTTTTGCTTTTGATGTTAATCTCCAAATAGGAAATGGGGCTTCGCCACTAGCGCTGAGATGAAGTTCCTTCCGAGCACAAAACGTTGCGACATCTACTCTTGACTTGATATTGTCTTTCGATCTGTCTTTGACATTCATAGAAGTATACACGATGTTATCATGGATATTCTTCTCGACATGCATCATATCCCGACAATTTCGTAGATTTAGATCAACCCAGTATGGAAGCCCCCAAAAGATGCTTTCTTTATGCCAATTATGCCAATTCCCATAACCACCAGGTTTAGTCTCATGTCCATTTCCACCGCATTGTGATGTTTTTTGCGCCCCGTTATTTAGTATACGCTGGTAAATTTGTTCACCCATCCACGTATCTGGCGGACTATCGTCTACGGCGTTTTTTCCCTTTAGAAAATTAACTTTATTCTTTCGTAACGGATGATTCTCCGGTAGAAATCTTCTATGGTTGTCGAACCAACACGTCTTCCTACCAGCCAGTAAGTAAAAAGCATTTGTATCACTCATACAAATTGGACATGCTAAATTTCCATGTGTTGTCCATCCCGATAACATCTCATACGCCGGAAAATCACTTATCGTCCAGAGGAGAACAGCCTTAAGGTTGAAGTTTTGATTTAACGACACATCATACGCCTCCACTCCATGATTCCATAAGTCCTTTAACTCCTCGATCAATGGTTGGAGAAAAACATCAAGACTGCCTCGTGGATGATTTGGTCCTGAATTCAAAATTGTTAGAAACAAATACTCCTTTCTCATCGCCATGTCTGGGGGAAAGTTGTAGGGTGTCATGATCACAGGCCACAATGAATGGTTTTTCGACATACCAAAAGGATTAAAACCGTCGGTACATAATCCCAAATACACGTTTCGCGTTTCCTCCGCAAATCGTGGATGTATTTGATTGAAATTTTTCCACTCTGCCGCATCAGATGGATGAACCATTATTCCGTCTTCTGTCTGGTGCTCAGCATGCCACCTCATCGCAGCTGCAGTCCTCTCAGATTGGTACATCCTCTTTAATCTATCACTGATAGGTAGATACCACATCTTGCTAAACGGTATTTTAGTACGTCCCCCACTAGCCTTGTATCTCGATTTTTTACAAAACCTACAATGCTCCAACAGCACGTCTTCTTTCCAGAAGAGCATACAATTATCTACACATACATCATATGTATGGTACGGCAGTCCTAACTTTCGCATCAATGTTTCTGTCTCATAGTAAGAACCAGTTGCATTATTAGGTTCAGGCAAAAACTCCGTCATCATTTCCACGACTGAATCCATACAAACTTCAGCGACATTGTGATCCGCCTTGATATTCATTTGCTGAGCTGCTAGCGATAACCGCGAGAGACCATCACGACAACCATCATACAACGGCGTATTTGCTGCAGCTAACATGTCATAGAACTGTTTGGCGTCATGAGTAGGTTCTTCATAAACATGATCATTTCCACTTTGATCATGTTCATGTTGATAATCATTAATTGGCACAGAACCACGAAATGCATCATGAACCATTTCACTATAAACATTTGCGCCATCATTATTAAACTCTTGATTACCGCCACTAAAATCACCATTCTCATAATAACTACTGGTTCCTCCGCCATCGTAATTTATTTCTTGGTTACCGCTACCAAAATCAACATTTCCATAATTATAGTTACTACTTCCTACCCCAGCCCCAACTACATTGTAATCTTCACCGTGTGCCGTCCAAACATAATAATTTTCCATGAAACCTCTACTATGTAAATGGTACCGAACAGTTTTAGCTGCTTTAAAACCTTTATCATTTTTACACTTCGCACAAGGGCAGTATAACATACCTCCACTACTGAGTGCCGAACCCTGCATAGCTGCGAACTCCAAGAAATGTTGTACTCCCACCAAAAATTCATCTGCCAGATTATTTGTCCGAGGATCAATCCGGTTGTACACCCACTCTCTATTAGAATTGAACATAATTTTTTGGTTTTTTTGATATTTTTTTCTTTTGGTTTTTTTTCTCTTTGATGTTTTTTTCTCTTTTTGGTTTTTCGTTTCTCTGATTTTTTTTTGTAGGAATAATATTTTTTGGTTGTGAATGAAATATGAGAGATGTTGTTGTGAATGGAGAAAGAGAGGAGCGTTGTCTCTTATATAGGGTAAATTAGTCACTATTTTGTGACTCCAATATTTAAGTCACAAATTTGTGACACTTATATGACTACCTAGCGACGCATTTGTGACGATTTAGTGACTACTTCAAGGCGTCACAAATATTAGGTAACTTACCAACCAACCCCATTTAACACGTGTCCACCCACTTGCGTCAGTGCCGACATGCATACCGACATAGCTACCGACATTAATATTTGCGACTGATTTGTGACACTACCGAGACGTCTCCAAATAGTCACAAAAGTGTCGCTAATTTGTGACTAAATTGTGACTACGGTTAGTCACTACGACAGTCGTCACAACGTCGTCGCTAATTTGTGACGTCGCGTTATTAGTCTCTGTTTAGTCGCTATTTAGCGACGATTTAAGGACGGATATATAACGTCACAAATAGGTGACGAATGTGCGACTGTTTTTATTTAGTCGTCAAAGCGTCACAAATTAGTCATTAATCAGTCGCAAAATTAGTGACATAAAAATCAGTCACAAACAGTAGTCACTAATTACCTGTTTTCTTGTAGTGTAGATATAAGAGTGGAGAACTTACCTTAAAAGTTTCACTCCAATCCAAACAGATTAGGCTATTCGATCCTCTGTTCTTCTAAAACGCGTCAGAACTGTCTTCATCTCATTCTTTTCTACAAACACCAAAATGAATCCTCTTCTCTTCTCTTCCAATTTTCAGCCTCTATCACGTTTTATCTGCACAAAACGGAGGCTGCTCTCTTTTATACTCAAGCCCTAGGGTTCACTTTACCCAAACCAGCCAAACCAAACAATTAAAACTAAACCATTCGGTCTAATTCAATTCTCATCTCTCATTCTTGGTTCACGGGCGTTACAAGGAGTACTAGAACGAGCCATCATACGAGCTACTAGACAAGCACAAATTGTGAATCTAGCAAATCTTCCATTGGTGCTTATTCCTAACGAAGTTGGGGCGTTGGTTGATAAAGAAGGCAACATAAGGAACGAGATGGGTCAGAGGTTGGATGTTGTAGGCAATGCCATCATTGAGGCAGTTGAAGCTGTTGGACCAGTTGATCAGCGTGGGCGCGCTGAGGTTGCTGAACAAGCTGCAAGAGAACAGCGTGAACGCGCTGAGGTTGTTGAACAAGCTACAAGAGAACCGCGTGAGCGCGCTAAAGATGGTTATCAGGGTCAGCATGTAGTTGCGCGTGTTCGCACTTTGGGAGACTACAACCGACCACATGAATTATATGCCAATAGGGCTGCGAATCATCCACATACGTTCCAGAGGAACGATTTTGAGTTGAAGACTGCTTACTACTCGTTTGTGGCTCAGCATCCATTCCATGGATTCCCATCTGAGCATCCTATGGATCCTCTGAAGAGGTTTGAGAACTAGGAATCTAGCATTAAGGCTAATGGGGTGTCAAGTGACTATCTGTTTTGTAAGTTCTTCCCCTACTCTTGTTGGAGAAGCTGCTTACTGGCTAAAATAGTTGGCGCCAGGATCACTGACTACTTGGCAGACACGAAGAATGTTAGGATCGGATTTCACCCGCTGAACTTCAACGTTCAAAGTTATGGGAAACAACGAGCATACCTCTGCGAGGAGAGATAATATGACCCCTAGGTCACTTCACCTGCAAGAAAGGGTGAAGACCTCTTGAAACCCGTAAGTCCCCTGAACCTTCTACCTGGTGAAGGAACCTTCGAAGCAATCTTCACCTCAGGAGAAGTCATGAATGCAGCGTCAGAGAGGTCACCAAGCCAACAGAAGGCGCTGCAGAGGCCCAAGCTGCCTGGCACCAATGTCACTGAGCAGTGACACCGATGACAGGCAGTGGCACCGATGTGACTGCCCAGTGACACCGATGTGCCTGGCCTCATCGGTGTCCAATCGGCTGACATCGGTCCCCAAGCCATTTCCATCGGGTTCAGGAGCTTTGTCACCCGCCAGAACATCAACGAAGGTTCCAGAAGGTTCGACACGTTAAAGCCTAGTAACGAAGCCCTCGTAGGCTCAACCGACATAGGGAAAAAAGGCAATTCGCGAGGGTTTAGGAAAAAGGCTTAGCCGACTTAGGGGGTTATATATAGGAATGCAAAAACACTTGTAAAGGATTCATTCACAATTTTTATCATACAAGCAATACAAAGCAATTACAAACCCTAATTTCTCTTTGCTCATCATTGTTCTTCATAGTTTATCTTCAGAAATCTCTGCTTCCTTTCGAAACCTTTACAAATCTAATTGTGCGATTTCCGGCCTACACAATTTGGAGCCGACCAAGGGGAACTAGAGAATTTCTTACACAAAAAGCTACGTTACATACCAAATCAAGAATGGTGAGCGGCGAGCAAAACACGTCTCGCAGAGACAACCAAGAGAAAGAACTTTCGGTCGAGGCTACTACTACCAAAACTAGTGCTCAAGGTGACATAACCGAGGTGAAGAAGATGCTAGCAACCTTCCTCATAGAGCAGAAGAAGTAAGCCGAGATCAACGAAGCCACTTCGAGGGAATTGAAAGCTCTTTCGCGAAGAAAACGCGGAAGACCCGACACAGCAAGGCTTAGGGCGCGTGTCGACCCTCAACGCCTCGACTTCTCCGCACCTCGTACCACTCGGGGAAACCCAGAGGACCTACCACCACCACCCCCGCGTCGAGAAACGGACAAATCTCCCGAACGCGTCGTGGATATCCCTGACGGAGAAGAACCAGCTCCCACAAAGCGTACACGAGCGGGAGGTGCAGGAGGCAGCCAACAAGAACCACGCGCCTCTGACACTTAAAGCGCGTCAGACTCTTCCAAAACGTAGGTTGTGAAAAACACCTCGGAGTACACCAACTACTCTAGTGAAGAGCGGTACAAGAAGGAGCAAGAGCGTAGAGCGTTCAAACGATCTTACAATGCAGAGCTCGCTGCAGTAAAGGCTTAGATGGATTGGGTATCCTCAGACCTAAAGCGTACCCAATCGCAGATACACCACGGAACAGGGAAGGCTCCTGCCATCGCTCAGGTCCTAGAAAAGGCAAGGAACACACCCTTCGACGAACGAATCGCAAGGACGAAAATCTCCGATCCCGGAAGGATTAAGTTACCAATCTACGAAGGAACTACAGACCCTTCGGATCATCTGATGGAATTCGAAGTGGCCTTGGGAGAGCAAACTTCAAAGAAACGAAAAAAGACATCGTCTACTGCAAGCTGTTCGTACAAAGCCTCAAGGGGCCTGCCCTTCAATGGTTCTACAAGGTGGGGAAGAATTCAGTTCACACTTTCCTCCAGCTTTCCGAGTTGCTCGTGCAGCATTACAACATCTTCATGGAACGGAAGATCTACGACTCGGAACTATGGAATAACAAACAAGGCGAGACCGAGAGTCTTCGGCCTTTCATGACAAGGTTCAAGAACACGCTGTCAAAGGTCGAAGGTATCAGCAACAAGCCAGCCCTAGAAGCTTTGGGAGGAGCACTTCGGTGTCCATCTCCATTCTGGCAAAAGATGAGCCTCAACACGCCAACAACAATCCAAGACGCCCTCCACCGTACTGCTGACTTCGCTTGAACGGAGGAAAAAGTCCAAGCCAGGAAGGGCAGAAAGACCAAACAAGTAAGCGAACCGGACAAGGTCAGTGTACCTAAGAAAAACAACCCCGCCTACGTCCAATACGAAGGAGGATCCGGAGGGGCTCACAACTATCAAGTAGAGTCATCGGGTCGCGGACGTGGAAGAGGCCGTGCACGCGGTCGCGGCAGAGGAACCTGGGCCAGAGAGTTAAAGGACTATGACGAGAAGCTGTACTGTGATTTCCACAAAGCAAGTGGACACTCCACCGCAAGGTGTCGCGAGTTAGGGCGACAACTCATTGCCAAAATCACAGAGGGCACCTTGAAGAACAACAACAGCTTATCAGACTTCAAGCCAGAGGAGAAAGCTCCTGCCAACACCGAACAACGAGAGGATGCTCCCAGACGCCAACGTCACAATGATGGCATGGAAGACGAAGACCAGCACGAAGTTATCAACATGATAATGGGAGGCTCGCAGTACAATGAGACAATGAGACTGCGATCGAAGCTTACCAACGCCGCGCTGACGTCTGCGCGACCATGTCAACGCCTGCAAAGCCGAGGCTCTCCAACAACCCTATCACCTTCGACGAGCAAGACACTGAGGGTCTCGATCAACCACACAACGATCCCCTGGTAATCAACTTGACTGTTTACGACTTCAACGTCGCTCGCGTTCTCATTGATACAGGAAGCTCGGTGGATTTCATCTTCAAGAAAACACTCGAGCGAATGAAAATTGATCTATCCACAATCAAAGGAAGGCCTAAACCCATAACAGGTTTCTCTGGCGAAACAACCATGACGATGGGAACAATTCGCCTCCCCTTCCAAGCTGGCAACGTTAAGAAAATGGTCGATTTCACCGTCTCTGATCATCCAGCAATCTACAACATGATCATGGGAACTCCTTGCCTCAACCTGATGAGAGTTGTGCCTTCAACACACCACTTATGCCTCAAATTCCCAACACCCATCGGTATAAAAATAATATGGGGAAATCAGAGGGATTCCCGTACGTGTTTTCTGGCCGAGCATAAGATGTGAAACATCGAGAAAAAGAAGGACGACTATGAACCTCAAGAATCACATAAAAGAACGAAAACCAGCTCTGAGCAGGTCAAGAACCTGACCGACCTCTTATAGCAATTACAAACTGCAGAAGGTCGCGTAGAAGAAGAGCGACCCACCTGCGAACCTGTAGTATCTATATGCATCGACGAGCAACATCCTGAAAGATGTGTAGAGATCGGAGCCACACTTGATGAATACCTGAAGAAAAAGCTGGTGGCTTTCCTCCATAAAAACATCAACACTTTCGCCTGGGTAGCAGAAGACATGCATGGGATAGACATCAGCGTCGCCAGCCACGAGCTCAACGTTGATCTGACTTTTAAACCAATAAAAAAAGGAGGAAGCTCAGTCCCGACCGAGCAAAAGCGGTAAATGACGAAGTTGAAAGGCTTCTACGCGTCGGATCAATCACCGAAGTCAAGTATCCCGATTGGCTCGCCATTCAGTCGTGGTAAAAAAGATGAACGGGAAGTGGCGTGTCTACGTGGACTTCACGGATCTGAACAAAGCGTGTCCTAAAGACAACTTCCCTCCGCCTCACATCGATCTCTTAGTAGAAGCAACAACATGGAATAAACGCTTGACATTCATCGATGCCTTCTCAGGCTATAACTAGATTTTAATGCACCCTGAAGATAGAGAGAAGACCGCCTTCATCACAGACCGTAGAATCTACTGTTACAAGGTTATGCCCTTCGGCCTAAAAAACGCTGGAGCAACATATCAAAGGCTCGTGAACAAGATGTTTCAGGACCAGCTAGGAAAAACAATGGAGGTGTATATAGATGACATGCTCATGAAATCTCTTGGGGAAGAAGACCACATCTCTCACATAGAAACATGCTTCAAACAGCTGAACCTTCACAACATTAAACTAAACCCCACGAAAAGCAGATTTGCGGTAACCTCCGTGGAATTCTTGGGGTACTTGGTCACTCATCGTGGCATCGAAGCAAATCCAAAGCAGATCGACGCGCTCATCCAAATAGCATCTCCAAGAAACAAGTGTGAGGTGCAGAGACTGACTGGATGAGTCGCTGCGCTCAACCGTTTCATCTCGCGATCAACTGACAAGTGCCTACCTTTCTACGACACGCTGCGAGGTAACAAACAGTTTGAATGGTCAGACAAGTGTGAAGATGCTTTCAGGCAGCTAAAGGAATATTTGGCAACCCCGCCTATCCTTGCTAAACCAGTAACTGGAGAAACTCTCTTCCTCTACATCGCTGTTTCCAAAACAGCAGTCAGTGCTGTATTAGTACGAGAAGAGCAAGGCGAGCAAAAGCCTATATTCTATGTTAGCAAGACCTTCACCGACGCTAAAACAAGATTTCCTCAGCTGGAGAAGCTAGCACTTTCCGTCGTCATGGCATCAAGAAAGCTAAGGCCTTATTTTCAATCTCATACCATCATAATTCTCAGCACTTTCCCTTTGCGTTCGGTCTTGCACAGTCCAAGTCAATCTGGCAGGTTGGCCAAGTGGGCTGTAAAACTCAGCAAGTATGACATTGAGTACAAAGGACGAACGTGTAACAAGTCACAAGTGTTGGCAGACTTCCTTATCGAACTCCTGGAAGACGAGACCACAAAGGAGGTTTGACCAGGGATCTGGGAACTACACGTCAACGGCTCGTCCTCCAAAAACGGGTCTGGAATAGGGATACGCCTGGCCTCACCAACATGCGAGATCCTCGAACATTCTTTTCGTCTTGGCTAAGAGCCTCCAACAACGAAGCAGAGTATGAAGCCAATATCGTCGGAATGAGACTCGCTCAAGGACTTAACATCGAACACGTTCACGACATCTGCGATTCACAACTAGTCACGAGCCAGTTCAGCGGCGAATACGCAACGAAAGACGATCGGATGGAAGCCTATTTAAAAATAGTTAAGGACCTCGCCTTAACATTCAAAGAGTTCACGCTGACACGAATTCCCCGAGGGGAAAACGTTGACGCAGATGCCTTGGCGAACCTTGCCTTCGCTTCAGCTCCACCAAAAGATCCAGCCTTGAAACAGGTTATCCCCGTAGAGTTCATCGAATTTCCAAGCATCCAACAAGATGTTACGCTCGCTATATCAACACGATCACATACTGCTAAATAGGTCAAAGCCGTGGCTGAAAGAGGGGTCAAGGACATCGAAATGACAGAAGCTGAGGCTGACACAGAGCTTGCGCCTTTGACAACGACGCCAGCAACAGACGCCGATGTCACCAGAGCCAAAGTCATCAAGGCTGACGCCGAAGTCATCGAGGCCGACCCCGATTTTACCGAGGCCGAGGTCCCCGATGACCTAGGGCAGCCCGAAGACCTCTTCTCGCAGTACCTTCCTTTTGAACCTAAAGACAAAGGCACGACTTTTGGATATACAACTGGGCCTCCAAGATTTACCTTCGGCCCATCAGAAGAATAAAGCTAAAAGCCCATCAAAGGAACAAAGCTTAAGGCCCAACTCATCAAAGGGTTAACTAAAGTGCTTTACTCGTGTAGTTACTTTATGTAAACCATAGTTTATATTTAACTCTAAGTATGTACTATATATAGTTGTCACATCACTTGATGGGACAACTCATGCAATTTTATTGAGAGTAATACCGATCACTTCCGAGTACTTTCACCCATGTTATTTTACGTTTATTTCCTTCAACCCGGTTCGTTCTTATTTACAGAAATCTTGACCCCTCTTTTTACTTCACACATTCTCCTCCACCCGGCCTTGGAAACAAAAATTTGCGCGCAAGGTAGGGGGCTTAGAGATTCTTTTATACACCAAAGAATGAACCCGGTCATCGAACCCGGTCCTTAACCCCGACCGTAGAAAATACAACTCCGGGCCCGTTAAACAGGCTCCCATCAATGACCAGATAGTTGTTGTCGATACTCCCAACCTCCAGCGGGGGGCTATCCAGATTGCTGACGAACAGGTCGACCTGACCAGAATGATGGGCGCCATTATGCGACGCCTCGACGACTAGGAGCAGCTGGCTTGACAGACCAACTCTCGAGTTGAAGATTTACGAATCTCCAGAGCAACAACCCGCGAGCGGGCTGAGGTCGGTAATAACCGAATCATGTTTTGGCAGAAACACAACAAACGCCTTTCACCGACCGAATCAGTCGGTCCCGATTAGAGATTCTAGCAACCTTCGCATTCCGCACTACACTAGAGACACCGACCCAATGCAGCATTTAAGGGAGTTCAACTTAGCAATGGGACGCACCTACTATCTCCCAGAAGAAAAAGACGTAGGCTGTGGTCAACATTTCGTCGAGCATCTCCCGGGACCAGCCCTTGAGTGGTTCGCCCAGCTCAGTCCGCGATCGATCAGCAGTTTCCCACAACTGTCCGAAGCTTTCCTCAAGCACTATTCGATGTACCCCGAAGAAGGAATTTCCAACGCCAACCTCTGGTCCCTGGTCCAAAAGGAAGACGACACCCTACGGGAATACATGGATAGATTCAAGGAAGTGCTCTCAAGGGTTACGGTCAGCGATAACTCCGCGATCTCAGCGTTAAGACAAGGATTGTGGCATGAATCAAAGTTCAGAGAAAACCTTGTCCTCCTCCCACCGTCCAGTCTAGAGGACGCGATGCATCGATCTACGCGGTATATCCACCTCGAAGATGACAAGACCGTCAACTCACAAAAGCACTCTCCTGCAAAGCCCCCGGCGCAAGCATAACAAACGAAAAACCCACGCGGGTCAAAAGCATAACAAGTTCATACAGAATAAAAGACTAAGTCGGATACGACCAAAAAAAAAAGTGAGGAAACAGCGACATCAAGTCTCCGCACAATCAAAGCCTCGCGGAGGCTGGGAACCCGGGTCAGAACCACGAGGAGATCTCCCAATACCCTGGTCAACAACGGCAGAACGGTACCAAGGGAGATCCGAGCACGCGGGATGTGAGAGTCGGCATCATCCTCCACCTCATGACCGGCCAGAGCCCTACTCTTGACCGACTCCCATGAGTCGCATATCCCAAATTTGTCCCCTCGAAGTGCAATATATATATAGACATGCTAACAACATCATGGGAGGTCATAGAAACGGTCGGGACGTATCGAAAATCCTCTTCGGTAACTTCTAGGACATCAAGTTCGTCGAACTCCCTCTCAAAGCCACCAAGGTCCTCCTTAAGCTTCTCATAAGTCCCCGCCGGAACCTTGTACCCGTCTTTTTCCACATTCTCATATAAGGCGATGCGACCCGTGACTTGGCTGATCATAGAAGACAAGCGATTGACTTTCGCATTCTCTTTGACATGCCGACTCAACCGAGAAAGGTGATCCACAAGCTTGACCCCCATACGACGCTTAAATTCCTCCTTCAAAGCATTGCCCACCTTCGACATCATAGCAACCCTAGACTTCCTTAGACGCGTCATTTGCTCTCTCACAAACGAAACCATCAACTTCCTCCGGACGACCTCCTCCTTGAGACGCCCCTCCGCATCCGCCAATTTCCGTTGCAACTTCTGAAAGTCCTTGGCTTTAGCAGCCCCCGACTCGGTCAAACTGTCAACTTGGGTTTTCAGCTCCTTCTTCTTCCCAACGAGACCATTAGGTTTGTGCAAAATCTTTTCGTGCCTCACCATCATCAAGGTGTAGTCGGCAATCGCCTACCAAAACAAAGAGGAAAAGGATCAAGATAATTCGTTAGTCATACGAACGAACCCGGGAGGAAAAATGAGTGCGCATAGATAAGAAGATTCACCGCCACCATGTGACTGCCAAAACCCGTGTACACCGGTTTGTCAACGAAGTCGTCAGTCGGCGGGAGGCGAATGGTCCTGTGACCCTGAATTGAACGAATAAACTCGCCACACGCCTCCTCATCTTATATGATATGCCGATCCCCTCCTCTATATCTATAATCAAAGTCATAGCTATCAGGCATCACCACAAGAGTCCCCTTAGTCTCAAAAGTCTTCTCAGCAACGGTCTCTTTATCAACCGTCTCCACACCAGCAAGCCCGACCTCGTCAGCAGCGTCAACCAGGGTAGCTTTGTCAACACCTCTCTCACCCTTTTCCCCTCTTGCCCTCTTACCAGCAGCACTGCTACAAAATGATTTACCAAAGGATAATGAATCTCACCTACAACCAGCTGTCTCATCCCGACTCCTTTTCTTTAACACATCTAGACCCTTCTTAAACTGGACGACCTTCCGCGTCACCACATCGCCATCGACCCCCCTTCTACTTCCCTCTACTGCCGACCTTTTCCCCTTCGCCTTTTCAATCCGTGATGTAACCAAAGCCGGGTCAATAACAGTAGTAGGCGACACTGAATGAGCATGAACCGCGTCAACATCGTAGACGTCAAGGTTGAGACTCGGATGACCCATTTCTCCTCCTTCCTCAACCGGTAAAACAACTCTCTTCCCCGATCTCGGTTTCCGCTCCTTGATGTCTTTAAAGGTGTATGGTCTAAGTCGGGGAAAGGGCAGCTCGTAGTCGCCTATCCAAAGAAAGCCACAACGGTAAAAAAACAAAAGACAAAGACACCCGACTCACCTGTGGTTACCCGACGACAACACCACTGAATTCGTTGCTCAATAAACTCGCCCCACCGCTGGTACCCCAACTTCTTCAAATCCGCTTGCACAGGAACGACTTCTTTAAGACGATCGATGACACCTAGATCGGGTGCTCTACAAAACAAAAGAAAAAAGATTAAGGATCAGTCCAAAGATGAAGAGTAGAGTTCACAAAAATTCGTACCAACTAGAATATTCCATCCAACACGAAATTCCCCAGAAAAGTCGCCAACCGAAGCCTCGTTAATCTCTACGATGAAGTACTTCAACTTCCATTTGTCCTCTTTTCTTTTAAACTCCCTCAAAACCCTACAATTAGTTCTCGTCGCGACGTAGAATCGACCTGAAGTATCCATGTCTCCAAGCTGCACAATCTGCTCTAGCTGCCGTCGGCTAACAGCCCGGCCAAGCTCAGCCGCCCTTATCAGAATGACGCATATATTGCGAAAAGCAGGAGGGGACAACTGAGAAATCGAAAGACGACGCTCAGCATAGTACTCCAGGATAACTTTCGGGATCGGGAACCACAACCCACCATGACTAAAGAAGCTCTCATACAAACACATGAACCCCTTCAGGCGGCAGCCACAGTCTCTCGTTCTCCTCAGGAATCAAAATTAGTATACCAGACCAATCCTGGTCGGCGTACCTATCAATAGACCTCATCACAAAACTCGACTTAATATCCTCTTGAGGACCGAGAACCACCCTATCACAAAGCCCCGTGTTTTAAACCTTAACTCCTCGAGGAACACGCCGTCCAAAATCATCCTCCCCTCGAGCACTGGAAAAGCCACGCTCTAACGCCACTACGTCGTCGCTCCGACCGTTTTCCTCACCGCTACTTTCGGAGTCGTGGATCGATGCATCAATGGCCGAGATGCATAAAATCCTAACCCTACAACAATAACATTCGACCAAGAATGAGGATCACCAAAATCGAAAAGAAACGTGTTTTGGATCGGCGCAAACATAAACAAAAAGTAGCAACAAAGGAAGAGAAGATACCTCGCTAAGTCGGCTCAATCAACCCGACCAAAATTTCCTCCAATCCGAACAAGTTTTGTTCGGGAATATGCGGTTGGATCGGCGTGTTCCACCAACCAAAAACCGACCCAATCTCAAGCGAACACCGACCCAATCTCGAACAAAACCGACCCAATCTCAACCAACGCCGACCCAATCTCAACTCGACGCCGACCCAAAACCACCACTAACGCCGACCGAATTGAAACTCAACGCCGACCCAAAACCACAACCAACACCGACCGAATTGAAACTCGACGCCTACCCAAAACCACAACCAGCACCGACCCAATTGAAACTCGACGCCGACCCAAAACCACAAGCAACACCGACCCAATTGAAACTCGACGCCGATCCAAAACCACAAGCAACGCCGACCCAATCTCAAACGAACCTCAATCAAACCACAACCAAAACCGCAATAAACCCGACGCAATCAAACGCCAACCCAATTTCAAACAAACCACGACCAAACCTTCGCGTTATCCGAACCCGACCAACATCTCTACATGTAAGAAACTCGAAGCAATTGAAGCCGACCCAACGCAACTACAAGCGCCGACCCAATTTCAATCAAACCGCAACCTAGACCCGATCAAAAGTGACGACGAAACAGAGTGATGACGGAACAAAACCCAACCACTACTTCCGCGTTGACAGCCGCGATTGAAGGAGCAAGCTTTGAGCCGGCGAGAAGGATTCGGGTCGGGGTTAGGATCAACAACGACCGGTTTCGAAGGTAATAATCAAATCTCGAACAAGTTTGCAACTACCAAAACTCGTAGTTGTCAAAGAATCGCGTCGGCGTGAAGGAAATTTTGTGTCACCGAAAACAAAAAAATATCAAGAGGAAAAAAGAGAGAGTTTTACCTTTGGAGTCAGCAAGGAAGTAAAGGGGGAGAAAATTAGGGTGATGAGAGTATATATATGGGGTAAAAATCAGGTCACTATTCACAAAAAACCCTAAAAGCCCACTAAGTAAAATAAAAAGGATTTTAATCGGGCTTTATTCTTCTTGGACCGGTCAACTACTCAGTAAACGCGACCCCCTCGATTTACAGACTTGGGGGGAGTACTGTTGGATATACATCTGGGCCTCCCAGATTTACCTACGGCCCATCAGAAGAATAAAGCTAAAAGCCTATCAAAGGAACAAAGCTTAAGGCCCAACTCATCAAAGGGTTAACTAAAGTGTTTTACTTGTGTAGTTACTTTATGTAAACCGTAGTTTATATTTAACTCTAAGTATGTACTATATATAGTTATCACATCACTTGATGGGACAACTCATGCAATATTATTGAGAGCAATACTGATCACTTCCGAGTACTATCGTGAACGACTGCGTTAAGTTTTCAGCCAAGTGCGAAAAGTGTCAACGACATGCTCCAAAGATTCATCAACCAACGGAGACACTTTCATCTGTCACCTCTCCTTACCCATTCATGAGATGGGCCATGGACATCGTTGGACCCTTGCATGCCTCAGAGCTGAAGCGTTTCTTACTTGCTCTGACAGATTATTTTTTCGAAGTGGGTAGAAGCTGAAGCTTACGCAAGTATCAAGGACGTCGAAGTTGAGAGTTTCATCTTGAAAAACATCATATGCCGCCATAGAATTCCATTCGAAATTGTTACAGACAACGGTTCCCAGTTCATCTCCAACAGGTTCGAGACCTTCTGTGCAAAGTGGAAGATTCGCCTTAGCAAGTCTACTCCTCGTTATCCTCAAGGGAATGGTCAGGCAGAAGCAATCAACAAGACAATTCTCGATGGCCTTAAAAACGCTTAGATGCGAAGAAGGGACGTTGGGCAGACGAGCTAGAAGGTGTGTCATACCCTCCGAACTTACTTCTCCAGGACCACGACGTCGTCTCTTACCAGAAAACGAAGATCTCAATGATTCGCTCCTCTTTGACGAATTGGATTTCCTTAACAAAAGACGCGATCAGGCACTCATCAGAATAGCCAACTATCAAAACGCAGCCGCACGCTACTACAACTCCAGGGTTCGAGAAAGAAGTTTCAGCGAAGGTGACTTAGTCTTGCCCGAAGTCTTCCAAAATACAGCAGAGCAGAATACGGGCAAACTTGGGGCTAACTGAGAAGGACCTTACAGAGTCACCACCGTGGTCCGTCCCGGCGTCTATGAGCTCGCCACCATGGCTGGCACGCCAATACTCCATTCATGGAACGCGAAGCACTTGAAGAGGTACTATCATTAGTCCTCTTCAAAGGCTCTTGCCTTGAACTACGAGGCGACTTGATCCCTGCAAAGGGTACGTAGGCAGCTTGTCTTCGGACGAGTTCAGTTGCCCTCCTCCGTCTCAAAGGGGGGAGTAAGTATTTTAACGAACTACGGCTTGATCCCTACAAAGGGTACGTAGGCAGCTTGTCTCCGGACGAGTTCAGTTGCCCCCTCCGTCAAAAGGGGGGGGGGGGGGAGTGGGGTATGTATACTCCTATACTACCATTTTTTATCAAGCTCTTTGCTTCAAGTAACAAGCACTTGACACAAGTCTCATGGACTTCATCTGTTACATCCTCTATGGATTATCAAAGCCTTGTTCAAGCAATGTCATCAGCTACATCCTCTATGGATTATTCGAAGCCTTTTTTAAGCAAGTTCAATCCACTGTCGTTGCTGCTAGCCACAGCAACAATGTGTGAACCTGAACGTATTGACATCCATCATCGGATCCTAAGCGCGCTATATAAATTATAACGATCAATTTCTGGGCTTTTGACTCCGACTGATTCTAATGTTCAGTTCCTGGGCTTTTATGTAACACCCGCATCTCGGACTATGAATCCAGACCCAAGTGTTAGACAAAAGTGATATTTTCATTGCTCTAAAATTTCTCGATTACATTGTGGGGTAAATTACAACGTATGGGTACTAGATTCAATACGCCTCGGGAAAGTCTTCCTCCATTGCCTGCTGCTCCCTCCTGCCCTGCCGTCCTATGGTCCATCTGACCGGATGTCCTATCCTGCACACTGGTAAGGGGGTGAGTATTGAACACTCAGTAAGAGGGTCTACTCCGTCTCACCACCTAACACTACCTAGTTATTTTAAACCTACAACCCCACACAGCACCCTTAGCACTACTTCCCAGGTACTGCGTCTCACGGCCAACCCTTTGGCGGTGATACCAACTCAACTCCTCAACCTCATGTCGGGCACGCTGGCAGCCCATCCTCGTGCCGGCACGCTGGCAGCGCTTTATACTCTACACCAGCAAGCTGGTAACCTGACCAGTAAAACTGGTGTGCCTGGCACCCTGGCAGCCAATCCTCTAGTCGGCCCGTCGGCGGACTTCCCAAGTTAAGGCACTACAGACCCTTCTAGCGATCCTCAGAACGCTAGGTCTTCGTGCCCTCTTTCAGGCCAAACACAAACAAGGCGGAACGCATGCCCATACATACGCCCCTATGCAATATTTAAATGGTGGCATTGTGAACCTACTATCCTACCGGTTTAACAAGCTTTTGACTACTAGACTATCGTAAGGTTCACAATCAAGCTAATTACTCCAGTTAATCCTAGTTCTTTATGCCTCTAGGTTCTCAAGCAATAGCCGAAGCATTTCTAGCAATACCTTTTGCCCCGTATGGTCGGCCCCAGGTAAGCATGGTTATCCCAATACGTTACCCATGACTCATCTATGGCCATACGGTGACCGTCCCTGCAGAAATACACACATAAAACTATCCATTAATTGTGGGAGACTCGCGGTCCCGCCTTGACCATCACTGGCCTTAGCGTTCCCGCGGCCTCGCCTCTAATCATGGAGTCGTATGCGGCCGTACGAGTTTGCTAAGCCTCCTTAGCGCTTCTCGGTTGAGTAAGGCGTGTCCGTACAACTATCGAGTTGGCCGGCCACTACCTGTCCGGCCTACAGCATTCTCTAGTAGTCTGCCAAGTCCAACAAACAAGCGAACCATCGAGTATCCTTACGGCCTTACGGAGGTAACTCTACCATAGCTCTATTTTGCGGTTCAATGATCGGTTAGTATCAGACCTTTCAGTCTGCCACGCTAATCCTCACATTTGGCCCACTGGCTCGCTTTTGCAGAGTATAGCCGGCCTATGCATTATCTACTTCCTAAACTACATGCGGTGCGAGTCAGAACTAGACATGATCCTGCCATGACTAGTCTCCAGTCCGCCAAACAACGAGTCACTCCTGGGCCAGCTTAGGCCGAGCCAAGTTTCATCGAGATACAAGGTTGAGTCCCACGACTGGTACGCCTAGGTACGTGTACCCTCACCAAGTTCCATTGTGATAGCCGAGTTACTTAACAATCTATGTTAGCCTTGTCATGCTCCTCTACTGTCTCACCTACGGGTCCATAGCCAGATAGCCATGATCTGACCGGATGCTCTGCCACTGTTGGTAAGCCAAGCACGCTTTTGCTTACCAGGCGTGATTCCAAACCGAGGCCGTATCGATCTCTATCGAGGCCTTACCGATTCGCGGCACAGTAGTTGGCACTGGCCGTCTAGCTTTCTCTCCGATCATCGATGCCTTCACCGATGATTACCGGTTCGTTCATCGCAGACAAACAAGGTATCGTACCGATACACCGAGGCCTACACAAGGCTTATCGATACCAGTCAGCGATCTCATCGCGGACTGCCCTTGCGGACTTCTCAGTTATCCTCGATGGCCAGTGGCAGATCGATCGTAGGCCTCCCCGAGGGCCTATCGATGCGTCGCCATGGTCCGACCGCTGATACTACCTGATAGCCACTATTGGCACTGTCGGATCGTTGAGCGTCCGCACCGATTTCTCATCGATACGTCCCTCGTGGTACGATCCGAGGCTCACTCGTCCTGATCATCGATCAGCCTTACTACTTGCCGTGCCTGGTCAAGGCGTCACCAGCCCTGTCGAGGTGCCACCAATGCCTCGCATTGATGCCCTCTCGAGGCTTACCGATGCCCTATCGAGGCGGTCTCTACTCAGCTCTAGGACACTCGGTACCCAGTCGTGTTGTCACTGGTATCTGACCGATGGCAACCCTTGGCGCTACCGAGGCCTATCGTCGGTACCCAATCGTGTTGTCATCAAGGCACCCCGAGGCCATACCGATGCCAACCCTTGGCACTACCAACACTACCGGTCGTGCACGGAATCACTATCCACACAAGACCACTACTACTACTATACTACTACTACTACTACTACTACTACTACCCTAACCCGTACTACTAAGACTACTGCATGAAAGCTATAAGGAAGAGAATAGAAAGGAAGTATTAGGTACGGATCGCGCCTTACCTTATACCGCTTCTCCTTAGGTGGGGTGCCGAGTTCCTTCTCGAGCTCCTCCTTTTCTCTCTCTCTTAAACGTGTATTTTTGGCTCTAGAGAGGAGAGAAATATTTTGGTGTGTGTAAATAATGAGCTCCCTAGCTCTCTATTTATACTACACCGAAAACCTTAAGGAGAATATCCACTTTCCTTATTTTTCTCCACCTCCTTACTACACGGGCCGAAAGCCCATTACTCTTCCTTTTCTCTCCACGCTCCTCCCTCTTACGTCCGTCGTGCCTTAGTTACCACTTCTGGAGACCGTACGGATCATTCGTCTGTGTCTAAGTTTTTCCCAATAGTACCTCCTCCGGTTTGGGTTGTTACAAATTCTCCCCCCCACCCCTTGAATTGGAGCCGTCCTCGGATCCAAGACGAGTATCGGCTTTGCCGATCCTCAACGGGGGCCTAGCTAAGTATTCTCTTTCTAGCATTTTACTCACTTCAATGCTTATCCTAAACTTGGTTTAGAATAATTATCGAAATCTTTATTGAGTAAAAATCGGAAAGACAATTGCTTTAAGCTAGTTGAGAATAATTGAAACAAGGAAAACTTAGAATCGAAATGAAACCCAAAAACCAAACGACTACTCTAACCTAGCTTCAACTAGCTCTTCTTCCTTTAGCCACTCTGGGTCCCGGCGGGGGTTGTTGCTGACGGCGGGCTGTTCTAGTATTGCTTCCATTCGGGTTCAACATCACTCCATATGTCGGACTCATCATCCGACTCTTTTAGCCACCCGTTTGTTCCTCTGCCAACTTCCTCACTCTGGTTAATGCGCAGATCGGCATGGGCCCGGTATGCATTCAGGAAGTATGGCCATTCTGCTGGCCTTGAGTTACCCAGATCCGTTGGTTCCGCTTCCGCTGGTGGGGCTGGTACAGGTTCCTTGTCTCTTCCCATCTTTTCGAGTCGAGCGGCGTCATCTGCCAAGTGGGCCGTAGTGGGGTAAGTGCTTCCACCTAAAGCCACATGGAACTCCGTCCGTAGGCCCTTCCAAAACCAAAGTAGGACCGCGTCCGGGTCTTCAGTGCACCCGGTAGCCTTCTTCAGTAGCATGAACTCCACGAAGTACTCCTCCACGATTTTGTCGTCTTGAGCGATGGTGTCGAACCGGTGCTGCCAATTCGCTAAGACCCTTTCCACGTGATGAAAGGTGATCATGGCCTGCTCCGTTACCCGGGGCGACTGTGGTTCTACCTTGGGGGTCCGCGGCTCGGAACGGAACCCCTTCAGCCAGTCTCGGCGGACCGGAATTCCGGCCCGCCTCTTGACCTGTACCCGCGGGTTTTCCGGCGGACTTACCTCAGCTCCTCCCGCTGGTTGCGGGGTCATCTTGAAGATCCGGAGGTGTAGATCTTGCTCCATGGGGCTGTCGGCTGGTGCCTCTTCCTTGACCCGAGAGAGGTGTCGTGTAGCTGTCCGGGACTCCTTGCTTGAGCACGGACTGCCTCTTGCTGCTTGTTCCACCGCGGGTTCTTTCTTTACCCGGATCCACAATTTGTTACCTTCGACTCTGACGATTCTGGCGGACATCGTGGAGCTTTTTAGTATATTGTTTCGAGAAGTGGAGAATGAGAGGTGAAAGAGAAAAGAGGAGACTCCTTCTCCCCTTTATATAGCGCCGGATTTCCCTCTCCGCCAAGCAGGAAATATTCACTTTCCTTTTTGGATAATCACGAAATATTACGTGATAATTATTAGTTTCCATTGCTGATAATTACGCTTTCCTTCTTCCCCCATTTTC
Organism: Arabis alpina; assembly: GCA_900128785.1. Taxonomy (NCBI): domain Eukaryota; kingdom Viridiplantae; phylum Streptophyta; class Magnoliopsida; order Brassicales; family Brassicaceae; genus Arabis; species Arabis alpina. The sequence goes on from LT669790.1 coordinate 20,611,662, forward strand.
TCCTTAATGGGCGAATATTCTCTTCCCATTCTCGTGCGGATAATCTCAAAAGATTCGGTAGTACTTATTAGTTTCCATTGCTGATAAGTACACTTTTATTTTTCTCTATTATCCCTTAATGGCCGAAAATCCACCTTCCATAATCGGATAATCTCAAAATATTCTCTTAAATCTTGAGAATATTCCTACATTGATGCTTACTCTACTCCTTCCTTGATAAGCATCTGACGGTCCCCACGGCTCCCTTCTCCTTAGCCGTGGATTCCTAGGGTTTGTGGAGCCTTATTAGGGTTCCAGGAATTTGAGGCTTTAAGCAAGGCTTTCCCAAGGCCCGCCTAAATGTAGAGGCTCGTCCATCCCAAAAACTTTGCTTTATCTTTAGCTATATATATAAGAAAACGGTGGGACCATTCTGGTCCCAAAGATAAACGGAACATTTTCATTTTCCTTAAGTGTTACCCGAGACCGTGTACCTGGTGTACCTGGTTCTTATCAGTCTCATAGGAGGCGTCGAGTTCCACAGCGAGGCAACCAGACTTTCCTTTTGCCTAGTCCCAAGAGATCTTTTGTGAAGTTGTCCTCCAGGTCATAACTTGAGTGACAGCCGAGCTCTGATACCAAATCTGTAACACCCGCATCTTGGACTATGAATCCAGACCCAAGTGTTAGACAAAAGTGATATTTTCATTGCTCTAAAATTTCTCGATTACATTGTGGGGTAAATTACAACGTATGGGTACTTGATTCACTACGCCTCGGGAAAGTCTTCCTCCATTGCCTGTTGCTCCCTCCTGCCCTGCCGTCCTATGGTCCACCTGACCGGATGTCCTATCCTGCGCACTGGTAAGGGGGTGAGTATTGAATACTCAGTAAGACGGTCTACTCCGTCTCACCACCTAACACTACCTAGCTATTATAAACCTACAACCCCACACAGCACCCTTAGCACTACTTGCCAGGTAATGCGTCTCACGGCCAACCCTTTGGCAGTGATACAAACTCAACTCTTCAACCTCATGCCGGGCACGCTGGCAGCCCATCCTCATGCCGGCACGCTGGCAGCCCTTTATACTCTACACCAGCAAGCTGGTAACCTGACCAGTAAAACTGGTGTGCCTGGCACCCTGGCAGCCAATCCTCTAGTCGGCCCGTCGGCGGACTTCCCAAGTTAAGGCACTACAGACCCTTCTAGCGATCCTCAGAACGCTAGGTCTTCGTGCCCTCTTTCAGGTCAAACACAAACAAGGCGGAACGCATGCCCATACATACGCCCCTATGCAATATTTAAATTGTGGCATTGTGAACCTACTATCCTACCGGTTTAACATGCTTTTAACTACTATACTATCCTAAGGTTCACAATCAAGCTAACTACTCCGGTTAATCCTAGTTTTCTATACCTCTAGGTTCTCAAGCAATAGCCGAAGCATTTCAAGCAATACCTTTTGCCCCGTATGGTCGGCCCCAGGTAAGCATGGCTATCCCAATACGTTACCCATTACTCATCTATGTCCATACAGTGACCGTCCCTGCAGAAATACACACATAAAACTATCCATTAATTATGGGAGACTCGCGGTTCCGCCTTGCCCATCACTGGCCTTAGCGTTCCCGCGGCCTCGCCTCTAACCCTGGAGTCGTATGCGGCCGTACGAGTTTTCTAAGCCTCCTTAGCGCTTCTCTTGTTGGCCTACACCGTCTAGACTTTCTACCAGGTTGACTAAGGCGTGTCCGTACAACTATCGAGTTGGCCGGCCACTACCTGTCCGGCATACAGCATTCTCTAGTAGTGTGCCGAGTCCAACAAACAAGCGAACCATCGAGTATCCTTACGGCCTTACGGCGGTAACTCTACCATAGCTCTATTTTGCGGTTCAATGATCGGTTAGTACCAGATCTTTCAGTCTGCCACGCTAATCCTCACATTTGGCCCACTGGCTCCCTTTTGCAGAGTATAGCCGGCCTATGCATTATCTACTTCCTAAACTACAGGCGGTGCGAGTCGGAACTAGACATGATCCTGCCATGACTAGTAGTCAGTCCGCCAAACAACGAGTCACTCCTGGGCCGGCTTAGGCCGAGCCAAGTTTCCTCGAGATACAAGGTTGAGTCCCACGACCGGTACGCCTAGGTACGTGTACCCTCACCAAGTTCCATTGTGATATCCGAGTTACTTAACAATCTATGTTAGCCTTGTCATGCTCCTCTACTGTCTCACCTACGAGTCCATAGCCAGATCGCCATGATCTGACCGGATGCTCTGCCACTGTTGGTAAGCCAAGCACGCTTTTGCTTACCAGGCGTGATTCCAAACCGAGGCCGTATCGATCTCTATCGAGGCCTTACCGATTCGCGGCACAGTAGTTGGCACTGGCCGTCTAGCTTTCTCTCCGATCATCGATGCCTTCACCGATGATTACCGGTTCATTCATCGCGGACGAACATGGTATCGTACCGATACACCGAGGCCTACACGAGGCTTATCGATGCCAGTCAGCGATCTCATTGCGGACTGCCCTTGTGGACTTCTCAGTTATCCTCGATGGCCAATGGTAGATCAATCGTAGGCCTCCCCGAGGGCCTATCGATGCGTCCCCATGGTCCGACCGCTGATACTACCTGATAGCCACTATTGGCACTGTCGAATCGTTGAGCGTCCGCACCGATTTCTCATCGATACGTCCCTCGTGGTACGATCCGAGGCTCACTCGTCCTGATCATCGATCAACCTTACTACTTGCGGTGCCTAGTCAAGGCGTCACCGGCCATGTCGAGGCGCCACCAATGCCTCGCATTGATGCCCTCTCGAGGCTCACCGATGCCCTATCGAGGCGGTCTCTACTCAGTTCTAGGACACTCGGTACCCAGTCGTGTTGTCACCGGTATCTGACCGATGGCAACCCTTGGCGCTACCGAGGCCTATCGTCGGTACCCAATCGTGTTGTCGTCGAGGCACCCCAAGGCCATACCGATGCCAACCCTTGGTGCTACCAACACTACCGGTCGTGCATGGAATCACTATCCGCACAAGACCACTACTACTACTATACTACTACTACTACTACTACCCTAACCCGTACCACTAAGACTACTGCATGAAAGCTATAAGGAAGAGAATATAAAGGGAGTATTAGGTACGGATCGTGCCTTACCTTATACCGCTTCTCCTTAGGTGGGATGCCGAGTTCCTTCTCGAGCTCCTCCTTTTCTCTCCATCTTAAGCGTGTATCTTTGGCTCTAGAGAGGAGAGAAATATTTTGGTGTGTGTAAATAATGAGCTCCCTAGCTCTCTATTTATACTACACCGAAAACCCTAAGGAGAATATCCACTTTTCTTATTTTTCTCCATCTCCTTACTACACGGGCCGAAAGCCCATTACTCTTCCTTTTCTCTCCACGCTCCTCCCTCTTACGTCCGTCGTGCCTTAGTTACCACTTCTGGAGATCGTACGGATCATTCGTCCATGTCTAAGTTTTTCCCAATAGTACCTCCTCCGGTTTGGGATGTTACATTTTAACCCCGGACGTTCATTCAAGAACCCAACAGCACTGTTGGTAAAAAGCAGCTGCCAATGATTACTTAGGTTTATATACCGAATAATCATTCAGAAAACCCAACAACACGTTGGTCAAGTCAAAAGGTGTGATCGCTTCTGAACAGACGTGTTCAGAAAGCACCGCCATTCCAGAAAACCCAACAACAACGTTGGTAAAAGCGAAAACCCAACAACAAGCGTTGGTAGGAAAGGGGCAAAAGCGCATTTGCGATTTTTGTGACCCTACAATCATAAACCCATATTAAAGGCTTGGTCAACAATACGAGTATCATTACTCTGGAAGTTCTTATAATCTATCAAAGACAAAGCATGAAACGCAGTCGTAATCAAAACAAAACCATGGACGAAACGTCATATAAATCAAAGCACCGCTACAATGCGAGTAAAGATATTCATAACATGGATAGAAACCATCCAACGCTATCTCCGAAAATCATGAGTAATTACGTCTGAAAATCATAAGGTCATAAAACAGGACTAAGTCTGAAAAACAAGAAAAAGGACATCAGTCCTCAGCATCCTCGTCGTCGTCTGTCTCCTTGACGTCGTCCTCGTCTGACACCTCGACGTATCTCAAGTACTCTCTGGACACTAGCAAGTAGATCGGCAAACACATCGTGAGCATCGTAGATTGGATGACGCCGCATGCGCAGCGTCTTAACCTCTGTCGAGAGGTCTGGCGGGTCCGATCCCTGAAGAAGGCCGATGAACTCCAAGTTCGCATCGATCTCAGTAAGGTTCAACATGTCGTTCTGAACCTTCCCGCCAATCTCTGCAAGCAACCCAGCAACCTCGCTGGTCCGCTCTGAAAAACCACGAGCCATCTCATCTCTGACCTCAGCAACGGCGTCTTCGATCCTCGAGCGCTGAAGGTCACTGGCGGAGTTAAGCTCACCTTTCAGCTGAACTACCTCACCCTCGGCCTTGGTACACCGTAACTTAAGCTTCGCCATCTTGTCATCATAGTCCTTCTTGACCTTCTGCAAAGCGAGAGGGTCACGCTCAAGAGCCTCGTTCCGCTCGACGGTCTCATCCAGCCTCGACTGAAGAACGACATTGGCTTCCTTGGCCGCGCCAAGTTCGCTGTCCCTAGAGCGAACGTCCTCATCATAGTCGCTAACCAAACGGTCGAAAAAGAGGGAAAGCTGCAAAAAACAAAATATGATATAAAAACATGCTTAGGCATAAATAGGGTGAAGGGAAAGAATGCTAAGGGAAAGAATCAAACCTCAGAGGCTTTTGACGTCACCACTGAGTAAGCCTCGTCACGAAGCACCCCACCGACACGGCTCGCTGAAGTCTCTCTACCAACGACTGCTGCGGGGAAACTGTCTACCCTCTGCCTCTTCAAAGGGGTCTCGCGGTCAACGCCCTTTCTTTTACCACTGGAGACATGGGCTCTCTCCGCTGACAGTCCACGAAACTCCGCAACCTCGCCTAAAGAAGGAGGAGTAAGAAGGGTCTTCGGCCTCGAAGGCCTTGACGGCCTCGCTCGCACCAACGGAGCTGTCGGAGATGAGGTCATCGGTGCCACCACCCTCGACGCGCTAGAGCCCGATGACCTCATGGTCTTCGCTGCTACCTTGAGTGCAGCCTGCTCAGAAAAAGACATCCTCGCCGGGCCTCGTCCAAGAATCTTCCCCGGAAAGATCTCAGCGGAAAGTGCCCTCTCAATCCTCCTCCGGCTGAACGACTTCCTCCAGTTGCCATTCCCAACGGAAAGCTCAATGTGCATGGCAGTGATAAACTCCTCTGAGACTTCAGGCAACGATGGCTTCACTGCAAAAGATAACAACAAAGCGAAAGAGAAACAACAATAAAAAAATCTAAGTGTTGGTTACCTCTTCTTTCCCATCTCGTCTTGACAAGGTCGATGCAGTCCGCCTCGACGGTCCTCTCAGAAATCTCAACAAAGAGGAAACGGTCCTCAAAGTGAACATCCTTGCTTGGAAACCCGATAATGAGTGCCATCCCTGACGAGTTGGTTACGGTATGCTTGAGCTCTTCACTTCGACCACGAACCCTAAATTCCGTCAAGTAGGACAAGTGCTCGGTGCTGATAACAACGCCACACTCTCTGCTCAACACATAGATACCAAGAAGATGTCTAATGCCCCTAGGGTTAATCTGAGCAAGACAAACACCATGAACCTCTAGAAAGCGCATGAGGAAGCGGGGCAGTGGAAACCAAAGTAGGCACTAGTCTAAGTAGTTCTCAAACAGAGTCATGTATCCTGGGGGCCGAGCGTCAGCTCTGTCAGCAGGAGTAGGAGCAACTAACACAATCTCCTCTGAGATCCCACATTTCTTTCAGAGACTCTTTAAAGACTTCTCATCCGAAAGAGACGACCCAAGAGGGTCAGGACAAACCCTCGCCCTCGCCTTCTTCTTAGCCTTCTTAGCCTTCCTCGTTTGCTTAACCTCGACGAACGTATCCTCATCGTCGCTCTCAGCACAGGAAGCTCGCGAAGAGGAGGAGTACGATACATCAGCACGGCCAGGTGCAAGCTCAGGGTCTTCGTCGTTCAGAGGAATCATGCCATCCACGAAACTCGGGCCTTCAGTAGCACTCGGATCACCCAAACTCGCGAGCCGCCTCGTGTCGTCGTCACTCGTCGGCATCATCGTGATGACGACAGGAACCGAACGCGATGCCATCGGTACATCGGGGACCGACATCATCTGAAGCACATCGGGGACCGAGCTTATCGACCCTTCTGCTCGGGGTGTCGGGTCATGGGGGAGCGTCATCGGGTCTCCATCTACGACGGTGTCCCTCATCGGGTCATCGGTACTAAGGCCCGTAAAAGCATCGGCTCTTCGGCTAAGGGTCACGCCGGGGTACACCGCGCCTTCGGTCGAGGAAGGCTTCATTAGCCGTCAACACGCCCATCGTAACCTCGGTGTCCAATCTGACCCCGATGTGTCCGTACGACGAGGACGGTTGGTCGGGTCCGTGATAGGTTCCCGAAGGCTAGTTTTCGGGGCTTCGGGGCAAACTCGCCGGTTCGACGGCATCGGTGCCCGTCCGAGACTCATGACCGTCGGGTTCAGCACCTTGACCTTCCATTACTCCAATTTCAGCTACAACAAAGAAAAAGCAAAGATCAAAATCAAGGGTTTCTTCTATCTTCAACATGAACAAACATGTTTATCAACAACAATCAAGAGCTTTCACACCAAAAATCAAGCTCTAACCCAAATGTGTTCATCTTCAAGAATCAAAGAGGGTTTTTGGTTCCCATAGACTAAAATCAAAAGAGACCAACAAATCTACTCAAATCTTAAGCTTGATCCTTCAACAAATCAAAGCTCATACACAAATCCAAGGCTTATTCATGGATCTAGCAACTTGTTCTTCATGGGAAAAACTAGGTTTATTTCATCTAAATAGAGAGAAAGCTTTTGAAGATCTAAAAAGCTTGGAAGAAAAACTCACCAAAAAGAAGCAAGAGGCCGTCGGCTATCAAGGAGGCCGGAAACACGAGGTGGCGTCGGAGGTCTCGCCGGTGGTAACCAGAAAAAGCTTGACGGCGTCGGGGAGAAAAGGGAGGAAGAAGATGAAGCCAAAAGAAAACCCTAAAGAAAATGAGTGGAGGAGAAAAGAAATCTTATCCTTTAAAAAAAAAAAAAGGGTTAAAAGGGAGTCAATCTCTAATAAGCTCCTCTGGACTTAGTCAACGCCCCATTTACTCCTTTCTTTATTTTAAGTTATTTTGAAGAAAAAAAAATAGAAAAGTTAGGCAATGACATTATAAGTATATTTAATTCTAACAAAATTATCAAATCAACTACGTATGTTATAGTTATACCTTGAATATGTATATCCTAATTGTACCAGTTAGGTATGTAGTTGTACTATTTATATCATAGTTGTACCGTGTTTTTTAGTTGTACTAGTTGTACCATATACATAGTTTTACCAATTGTACTCTAGTTGGTCCAAATGAGGAGTATTGTCAGACAAATGAGGAGTACGCCGATCAGGAGTAAGGTAAGATTGGAGTATATCAGACACTGGCCCGTTAAAAGGCTTCTCCTTCCCTCAGCGGGTCCCAAAATCTTCAGAAACATTATTATTCTCGGAATTCATTCTTTCCGTTGCGAAGAACGTCGTTGACATCGACAAACGCAACGCGGAGTCTTAAAATCTCCGGAGAACAAACAAAAAAAACTTTTTCTGCGAACTTCAGCATGCGAAGAGCGAAGTCTTTAAATCTTCAGCGAGGTCTTAAAATCCTTAAGTATAAAAATCATTGTCAACAGCAAACGCTATCAGCTCTCGCAAGGAGAACACGAAGTCTTAAAACCTTCGAAGAACGAAAAAATAACGTTTACAGTGTTATCAACACTAAAGGCTCAAGCCTGCAGCATCACGCTAATAAACAACATCATAACTTTGAACCGCTAAACTTCAACACCCAATGGTCATAAACTCGATACTATTATCACTAACACTACCGAGCTGGGGGGGTAACTGTTGGGGTCAGATTTCACCCGCTGAACTTCAACGTTCAAAGTTATGGCAAACAACGAGCATACCTCCGCGAGCAGAGATAATATGACCCCTAGGTCACTTCACCTGCAAGAAAGGGTGAAGACCTCTTAAAACCCCTAATTCCCCTGAACCTTCTACATGGTGAAGGAACCTTCGAGCTATCTTCACCTCGGAAGAAGTCATGAATGCAGCGTCAGAGAGGTCACCAAGCCAATAGAAGACGCTGCAGAGGCCCAAGCTGCCTGGCACCGATGTCACTGAGCAGTAACACCGATGACAGGCAGTGGCATTGATGTCACAGCCCAGTGACACCGATGTGCCTGGCCTCATCGGTGTCCAAGCAGCTGACATCGGTCCCCAGGCCATTCTCATCAGGTTCAGGAGCTTCGTCACCCGCCAGAACATCAACGAAGGTTCCAGAAGGTTCGACACGTTAAAGCCCAGTAACGAAGCCCGCATAGGCTCAACCGACATAGGGGAAAAAGGCAATCCGTGAGGGTTTAGGAAAAAGGCTTAGCCGACTTAGGGGGTTATATATAGGAATGCAAAAACACTTGTAAAAGATTCATTCACAATTTTTATCATACAAGCAATACAAAGCAATTACAAACCCTAATTTCTCTTTGCTCATCATTGTTCTTCATAGCTTATCTTCATAAATCTCTGCTTCCTTTCGAAACCCTTACAAATCTAATTGTGCGATTTCCGGCCTCCACAAAGAACACGTTCCTCAACAACTTCTATGATGAGGCACGTTCTGAGGATTTGAGGGCTAAGATCTCCAGGTTTGTTCAGGGTCAAACTGAAGCATCAAGGCTTCATGGGAGAGATTAAAGGCCTATCAAAGAGACTGTCCACACCATGGTTTTACTGATGTTCAAATGCTGGGTATCTTCTTCTGAGGAGTTGATTGGAGACATCATATGACTTTGGATTATGCAAGCAATGGGGACTTCAGAACCTGCTATCCGGCTGATGCTTTTGTACTGATCAAGAACTTGGCTTGTAACAACAGCACCAAGAAGATTGATCAAGAGAGAAGAAGAGCTGATGGAAACGCAAATGGAGCTGAATTTGCTGAGGTTAAAGCCAAGCTGGATAGTGTGCATAGCATTCCAGTGGGAAAGAAGATTGTACACTTCGCTCAAGAGGTTGATACATTCTTCCCAGAGGAGGAAAATGAGCAAGAAGATGTGAACTACATCACTCGGAATGACTATCAGAATCAGAGGTTTGGTAATCAGCAGGATAACAGAGAGTACAATGGAAACAACCAGAGAACTTCATTCACTGGAAATCCGAGTTCTCCTAACTATTCTCAGCGATCTCAGTACCAGAAGAATATCGTAACGATCAATAGAATAAATTATCATTTTTTAATATATGTATTTTGTTTATAATTGAATATTAATTTGTTAAGTTTTGTAGAGTTTTCAGAATAAAAATTTCTTTTTCTAAATTATTACATATTTAAATTTGACATAGGAAAATCTTGGTAAGGCTTATTATAAGCTTATGTGAAAATATATTTATATAAAACAAAATTTAAAACTTTATGGTGACAAAAATTAATTTTTATACATTTTTTTAAGTTACCAACAAAAATATTATGAAGTATTGGTTAAAAATGATTTTTATTTATTTATTGAGATAAATATAAAATTAATTATAGAAGATTTTATAAAAGATTTGGGTTTTTTTAATGATAGGTTTAATAATAAGAATATCGAAACGGTAAAAATTCGGGGTAGAGTACAAATAGGTACTAAGAGAAAGCAGAGAAACGAAAATTCAAAATGACACCAGTAGGTGTTGAAGCAAGAGAGAAACAAATATTCAGCTAAGAGCTCTAGAGAAAGTACTTGAAGTTTAAGGTGAAGAACAATGTCACCATCAAGGTATAAAAGATTTGGTTATGAAATGGGCTAGTAAGTTAATTGTTAAGCCATAGAATTAGGTTTAAAAATTACAAATGGTAAGTGTTGGTCCACATTTTTTTATTTAAGTTAATGAGGTAAGTAGAATTAGTCAATGATTAAATTAGTCATGTCACATATGACATGGCTTTTTTTGTCTAACTTTGAATGAGAAGATGACACATAAACATTTTAACAAAATCACTTCTCTAATAATATTTAGGGGATGTAATGTAATGTAATTAATGTTAAATTTAGATAATTTTATATTTTGTGTAATTTTAAGAACAGTAAAATAATTAGGATTAATCTGTACCTTTTAAATATATGGTGTACTAATTAATTAGCAATTAACAAAGAATTTGTAAAATGGAATACACTTAAAATATTCTCTTTTGATGTAAAAGAAATAGTATAATACATTAGAATAAAACTTAATACTATTTTAGTGTTACATTATTTTAGTGTAATATCATTGGAGATGCTTTTAGACTTACTTTTTGTTCAGTTTTATTTGATTTTTTAGTTTATATGCACTATTAAATGTATTATACCATTTATATTCTGCAGTATTATTTTTTTTGGTTGATTTGTTTTTAATTATATATTTTAATGATGTTTTAAATAAAATAAAGAAAGCACAGTAAATACTCACTCTGTTGCAATTTAGTTATCATTCTACATGATTTCACATATATTAAGAAAACATAATGAAAATTCTATTATACCCTTAAAACAAAGTTAACTCTTGGTATTCTTCATAAAATTTTAGGTTAAAGTTGGTATTTAAAGCTAAAAATTACATTGAAAATTGGAAACGACAACTAATTTGGAACATAAAATTAAGTCTAAAACGACAACTAATGAAACGACCCGACCCGTTTTTTTATTTTTAAACAATACAATAAACCCTTGGTCTCAGACTAGCATTCTCATTAATGATATCCTCAACAACCAAGCAATACACACAGACAACACTACAGCGGATAACCAAACAATTAACCAAATAACCAATTCCATTAAATACTAAACCAGTTAAACAACAAACCAAACATTCCAGAACAACGATTCCACAATCCAGCAACCTAAACAGCCATTCTAAAACGATAAAAGAAAACAACACGAAAACGAGACCCCAGATCATCTCCCTCTTCGTAGCCGTGATTCCACGATCACAATTTGCATTTACCTGCATCACATAGGAAAAAGAGATGCGTGAGTATTATCATAAATACTCAGTGAGACGGTCATCCCATCTACGACTGCGCACTCAGGCACGATGGACCGCTCAGGCAAACATACAACAAAACAACACACAAACACAAAGGCTCAACCACAGCCAAACAGACAGGTTGTCGATCGACACTACCACTAGGTGTCGATCGACACCTTCTGTACATGCCTGTCGATCGACACACCCTCTAGGTGTCGATCGACAGCTTGTCACCTGGTTATCGTTCGACACACCTTACGTGTGTCGTTCGACAGTCTCCGTGCTGGTCTGTCGTTCGACACACCTCGTGTGTGTCGTTCGACAGGCCTTGCGCAGAATCCTGGGAAATCGATCATAATCCTCTCGGATCGATTCCTCTTCTGCGTCAACACGAAAACCTGCACGAAAACAACAATCGCACACAACAAGCAACAATCCACAGTCTCAAACAAACACCACAACATCAATCAATTCATTCTGAACCTATCACCAAGCAAACCTAACGAATCCACCGGCCCAGAAGCCATGGTCACGCACTCACCTTGGATTTTTGATAGAAATTGATGGGAATTGAGGCTAGAAACGAAATCGGCTACAACCACCATGAAATTCCACTCCAAAACGATCAAGAACGAAACCCTAAATCACAAAACTATTAGGAACAAGAGAAACTCCTCTCAGACTCTTTTCCACTGATTTTGAGACTTGGTTTCGATCAGAATGCGGCCAAAAAGGCTTATATACGAACCCTATTTTATCCCCAAACCGGCACGGCCCAACCGCACGATCAAAAATCGAAACAGAAAACCGACCAATTAAAGGACCTGTCGATCGACACACACCATGGGTGTCGAACGATAGTCCTTAAAGGCCATGTCGATCGACATACACCACGTGTGTCGATCGACAGCCCCTCCATTTTCCTCAAAAATGGTTCACGGGTGTCACAGTTCTCCCCCACTAAAACTGGATTCGTCCTCAAATCCTCGAACACAGCCCACAAGGCTAACCACCTGGCCAACCTGCCAGTAACACCGGAGACTACATCTCCCAGACCCTCTCGAGACTCACATTCGTCCTATGCATATAGACCCGTCTCAGACATTGATTGCTCATAGCTCATAACTCATAACCACCATCTAGCTCTCGGGATCGTCACCCCTCAACTCTCGGTGCCCAGTATCAACCCACCTAAGTCCGCGCAGTCTTGACGGTGTTTGATACCAACCATCTCCACACCCCTCAAACCATCAAGACACACAGTCCGTCAAGCTCTCGGTGTGTAGGGAACTCACTATCCCCCGGAGAGACGCATCTCTCAAAGATCTGCCAGAGATCACAATCTTCCAAAACTATCTCCATACCCTCACGTTCTCGGTCCTCGCAGTCCTGACGAACGATCGGTATGCAGGGAACCTACTATCCCTCGGAGAGACGCATCTCTCAAGATTTGCCGGAGACTCATCTTCAAGAAAGAACCAATGTCTATCTCTGAGCTATGCAATCAATTCCTAACGTCTATAATGCACTTCTGACTGGAACTACCTCCCAAGGTCTTACCATGATACTCCCAACCCGGAATACCATCACAAACATGATCATCACAGATCATCTGGACCATCCATCACACTGGATGTCCCTGTAGAGTCTCTCTGAAACTAGACAGTTCTAACCACCGTAAAACTTCTATTCTGAGACTCTCTCACACATACACACACATGCCCGTTAGAAATCCACCGAAACTGGCAAGTTTTACCCACTATAAAACTTCCATTTCGAGGTTCTCTAACCACAAACACATGACTATCAAAGTCAACCACATAAGAAAACTCATCTTATTAAACTGGAAAATGTCATAATCATTACAACACCAATGAAAATACATAATCCAAAACCACAAACCTCACCACACACGGTGACTACAACACAAAAACCAAAACTGGAAACCACAAAGAAAAACGAATTCACTCTTCGGCTTGCTTCTCGAACCACTTCTTGAACTTCGTTTTAATCTTTACCTCTGGTTCCCAAGTTTTCTCTTGAACACCGGCACAGTCCCACAAGACTCTCAACAACGGCACTCTCTTCCGGCGCAGAACCTTGATACTTTTCTCAAGAATCCTAACCGGTCTCATCCCAATAGTCAGATTAGGCTGAAGATCTGCAGGAATCGTCACTACTACCTCCTCAGATGCATGCAAACATCTCCTGAGCTTCGAAACATGAAACACGTCATGGAATTTCTCCATGATCGGAGGTAGCTCCAACCGATAAACAACTGGTCCCACACGTTCCACAACCTGGAACGGACCCATGTACCTCGTACTCAGCTTATCCTCAGATATGGACCTGTTCAGACCCCGCATCATAGCCATCTTGAGATACACTCGATCTCCGACTGCAAACTCCAATTCTTTCCTTCTCTTATCGGCATAACTCTTCTGCTGATCTTGAGTGTCTTTCATGTTCAGCTTCACAACCCGGATCTTCTCCGTCGTCTCCTGAACAAAATCAGCACCATAGATGCTTCTCTCCCCCACTTGGGTAAAACATAGCGGTGTACGACATGGCCTCCCATACAACGCCTCAAAAGGAGCCATATCAATACTCGCCTGAAAACTGTTGTTATATGTGAACTCCACCAAACTCAAGTGATCCTCTAGTGTATGAATCGTCCTTTCGGACTGCCCATCCGTCTGAGGATGATTAGCTGTACTCATGTGCACCTTAGTGCCCATCTCAGCCTGAAAAGCTCTCCAGAACACTGAAGCAAACCTCGGATCTCTATCCGACACAATGCTCGTCGGCACATCATGCAACCTCACAATTTTCTTCACATACTTCTTTGCCAAGACCTCAGCTCCATCTGTCTTCTAAACGGCCAGAAATTGTGCTGACATCGTCAGTCGATCCACAATCACCCAAATCGCGTCATAGGTCCGAGAAACCGGCAACCCTACCACGAAATCCATGGTAATCATGTCCCACTTCCACTCTGGAATGGGTAAACTCTGCAATAAGCCACTAGGAACCTGATGCTCAGCCTTCACTAGCTGACAAACATTGCACGCTGCAACCCAATCTGCCACATCTCTCTTCATCCCGACCCAATGATAATACCGTTTTAGATCCCGATACATCTTAGTCGCTCCCGGATGAATCGAAAACTTATTCGCATGAGCCTCTCTCAGAATCTCCTGCCTCAAGTCCTCATCCTTAGGCACACAGACTCGTCCATGCACCAAGATAGTCTCGTTAGCAGAAACCTGATACTCTGAACCAGCAGCCTTAGAGAGATCAATCAACACCTGATCCTTCTCCTGAGCTACTCAGATCCTGCTCAAAAGATCCGCCTGATCAGCTGCCGCTAACCCCAACGGCTCCTCTGAAGTAACGCACAACCTCAAAGTACTAAGCATGCTCACACGAGTCTCCACATCCCGCTCATGAGATGAATCATGCCGCCTCCGACTAAGAGCATCCGCCACAGTGTTAGCCTTACCAGGATGGTAAACAATGTCCAGGTCGTAATCAGCCAACAACTCCGACCATCGCCTCTATCGTGCATTTAAATTCTGCTGAGTAAAAATGTACTTCAGATTATGATGATCAGTGAACACCTGAACTCTGCCACCATGAAGATAAGACCTCCAAATTTTCAACGCAAAGATCACTGCAGCCAACTCCAAGTCGTGAACAGGATAATTGCCCTCGTGCTTCCTCAACTGCCTCGAAGCATAAGCAATCACCTTACCCTGCTGCATCAACACACAACCTAAACCAACTCCCGAAGCATCTATATACACCACATAAGGCTCACCCGACTCAGGCAACGCCAATACTGGTGTACTAGTCAACATCGTCTTTAGCTTCGCGAAACTCAGCTCACAATCAGCAGACCACACAAAAGGAACATCCTTCCCTGTCAACTTCGTCATAGACTGAGCCATAATCGCAAAACCCTTGACGAATCTCCGATAATAACCTGCCAACCCAAGAAAACTCCTGATCTCAGTAGCATTCCTCGGTCTATGCCAATCTCGGATAGGCTGAATCTTCGCCGAATCCACAGAAACTCCCTCTGCAGAAACGATGTGACCTAGAAATCCCATCTCTCTCTGCCAGAAACTACACTTGCTCAACTTCGCAAACAACTTCTGTTCCCGCAACTTCTCAAGAACTTTCCTCAGATGAACTTCATGCTCCTGAAGACTCTTCGAATACACCAAAATGTCATCGATGAAGATAATCACGAACTCATCCAGATACTCCTGGAAAACTCCGTTCATCAACCTCATAAATGCCGTTGGTGCATTCGTCAACCCGAATGGCATAACAATAAACTCAAAATGCTCATACCGAGTCCTGAAAGCCGTCTTCCTGACATCTGCCTCATCGATAGGAATCTGGTGGTAACCGGATGCCAAGTCAATCTTGGAGAACCAAGTAGCCCCTCTCAACTGATCCAACAACTCATCAATTCTCGGAAGAGGATATTTGTTCTTCACAGTGACTCGGTTAAGCCCTCGATAATCGATGCACAACCGAAAACTTCCATATTTCTTCTTCACAAACAACACCGGTGCTCCCCACGGTGAAGTACTCGGTCGAATAAAACCTTTCTCCAACAAATCCTCCAACTGCTTCTTCAATTCTGCAAACTCTGCAGGAGCCATCCGATAAGGTGCCTTAGACAACGGTGTTGTTCCGGGCTCTAACTCAATCCAAGATGGCGGTAATCCCTGCCATGACTGAAAGACATCCTCAAAATCCCGAACAACCCGAATATCTTTCACAGCAACCCCACAAACAGCCTCCGGCATCACAATCGTGGCCAAGTAAGCCTTGTAACCCCTCTCAATCATCGCCTCAGCCTGGACAAGTGAGATCACGAGACTACCTGAAGTCGGTCTCACACCCTGATAAACCAACCTACCACCTTCACGTTCAAATACCACTCGACCCCAGTGACAATCCAGATGAACTTTGTACCGATTCAACCAATCCATACCCAGGATAACATCGTACAACTCCACCAGACTAATCACTAAGTCTGCTAGCATCAACTCGCCCGCTACCAGAATATCCACATCTTTCGCCCGGCCATGCGTAGCCAGAAATTCTCCTCCAGCAACCATAACCGGTCCAGTCTGCTCACCAGTGTCACTCTGAATACCACTTCTCTCAGCATGATCCGGAGTAATGAAGCAATTCGATGCTTCAGAATCAAACAACACGTGGGACTCAAACCCGCCCACAAACAGGGTCCATGTGATTGACCTCCAGCTCGGCTCTCCCGGCGCGGCAATAGCCGGCGGATGCTGCATCGCCGCAATCAGGTCCAAAGGCTGCACCGCCCCATACTGAGCTACTGGCTGGACTACTGCCACTGCCAACGGCTGCAACTTAGGACAGTTCGGCCTGATGTGCCCCGACTCTCCACACTGATAACAAGTCTGAGCCGCTCAAACCTCGCTCTCCTTGGGGCAACTCGCCCTCTTGTGATCCAAGCTTCTACAACTAAACATCCTCGGCCACTCTGACCCGATCTCGAAGTGTCATCCCACTTCCTCTTCTGTCCCTGCGCAGGCTTACCGCCCTTGCTAGGACCCACCTGCTGCTGAGGCCTCCGAGGCTGAACAGCTGGAACCACTACCGCAGCCTGCTCCCTCAGATTCTCCTTGATCTGTGCAACCATCTCTACCAACTCCACCCTATACTCGAACCTGATGCCTCTGCACCGAGTCCTCAAGTCTGGTCGAAGTCCCCGCAAGAACCTCCGAATCTGATCATGCTCATCCTCCAAGCTCCTACCAGCATAACCCAAGAGTCGGTTAAACTCCACGTCATACTCCCGAACAGACATTGCTCCCTGAGCCAAATCCAAGAACTTTGCCTCCAGACGATCCAACGCCTCCTGAGGAAAGAACTTGGCGTTAAACTCCGCCACAAAGTCTGCCCACGACATCACTGTCCCAGCCCATCTCGCTACAACACTCCTCCACCAGAGGTGTGCATCACCGTCCAAATAATAGACAGCCAAGTAAACCATGTATCTCTCCTCAGGCTTAACACCTCCTACAAAAGAACCCGTACCGATCCTCTACATCTGTTCCATCATCCGAATATACGACGGAACCTCCTCAGCAACCGCAGCCCTCGGCTGCACCTCTGCCACTCGTGGCAACACTGGAGCCTGCACTGGTACCGCACCCGGTAACCGCTCCAACAACTGTCTCAACAGATCAGCCAGACGATCATCACCAGCCTGGGCTACACCTGCGGCCGCGACCGCACCCCCAATTGCGCCAACACCACCAGCACCACCAGCCTCAACGGGACCCAAACCAGCCCCAACAGACCCAAACCAGCCCCAACATGACCCAAACCGGCCCCCATACTAGCAGTCACACTGGCGGTCTGACCATCATGCACCGTCTGCTGAACTGACACAGGCCCACGCGCGGAACTCTGTGCCTCACTCAACACTGGCTCATCCACAAGTCCACGACCTCTGCCTCGGCCTCCACACCCACGCCCTCTAGCAGTCCTACCCATCTCTCTACACTTAACAAAGTACTCAGCTAAGAACTAGAAAGACCAAACAAAACAAACAACACACTTACCGTGGAATCTCATTGAAGGCTCGAAGGAAGATGATCTAGAACCCCCAAACCCACAGATTTCCAAATTTTACCAAGTTACAATCCTAGCAGTTCTAGCCCGTCCTAAAACCGTAAGGGCTCTGATACCAAACTGAAACGACCCGACCCGTTTTTTTTTTTAAACAATACAATAAACCCTTGGTCTCGAATTAACATTCTCATAAATGTTATCCTCAACAACCAAGCAATACACAGACAACACTACAGCGGATAACCAAACAATTAACCAAATAACCAATTCCATTAAATACTAAACCAGTTCAACAACAAACCAAACATACCAGAACAACGATTCCACAATCCAGCAACCTAAACAGTGGTTCTAAAACGATAAAAGAAAACAACACGAAAACGAGACCCCAGATCATCTCCCTCTTCGTAGCCGTGATTCCACGATCACAATTTGCCTTTACCTGCATCACATGGGAAAAAGAGATGCGTGAGTATTATCATAAATACTCAGTGAGACGGTCATCCCATCTATGACTGTGCACTCAGGCACGATGGACCGCTCAGGCAAACATACAACAAAACAACACACAAACACAAAGGCTCAACCCCAGCCAAATAGACAGGTTGTCAATCGACACTACCACTAGGTGTCGATCGACACCTTCTGTACATGCCTGTCGATCGATACACCCTCTAGGTGTCGATCGACAGCTTGTCACCTAGCTGTCGTTCGACACACCTTACGTGTGTCGTTCGATAGCCTCCGTGCTGGTCTGTCGTTCGACACACCTCGTGTGTGTCGTTCGACAGGCCTTGCGCAGAATCTTGGGAAACCGATCATAATCCTCTCGGATCGATTCCTCCTCTGCGTCAACACGAAAACCTGCACGAAAACAACAATCACACACAACAAGCAACAATCCACAGTCTCAAACAAACACCACAATATCAATCAATTCGTTCTGAACCTATCACCAAGCAAACCTAACGAATCCACCAGCCCAGAAGCCATGGTCACGCACTCACCTTGGATTTTTGATAAATATTGATGGGAATTGAGGCTAGAAACGAAATCAGCTACAACCACCACGAAATTCCACTCCAAAACGAGTAAGAACGAAACCCTAAATCACAAAACTGTCAGGAATAAGAGAAACTCCTCTCAGACTCTTTTCCACTGATTTTGAGACTTGGTTTCGATCAGAATGCGCCCAAAAAGGCTTATATACAAACCCTAGTTTATCCCCAAACCGGCCCGGCCCAACCGCACGATAAAAAATCGAAACAGAAAACCGACCAATTAAAGGACCTGTCGATCGACACACACCATGGGTGTCGAACGACAGCCCTTAAGGGCCATGTCGATCGATATACACTACGTGTGTCGATCGACAGCCCCTCCATTTTCCTCAAAAATAGTTCACGGGTGTCACAATTAATTTGTAACGGAGGGAGTAGATTTCTATTTACTATATCCATTTCGAAGTGTGAACTAAATTGGGCCTTAGTCAGATAATGAGCCTGATTTCGAAACACATCCTCCCACAAATATCAAACACAATTAATAAGTAATCATCTTGATTGGACCTTTTAGTTTAGTGGCTTCTATTTGCGACACCATATCATCATATCCAATTTTGAAAAGAAAAAAACAAGCCAACAAACTATCAAGGGATTAGTCCAATTATCACTCGTGATGCATGTTGACAAGGGTCCAAATAGAAATCACCATAATCTAAACTAAAATTGACAGAAAAATAATTATTAGTATGTTAAGAAAATGTAGGGCGAAAGTTGTTGGCTCACCACGCCCTGATATCCCTCTTATATATTTATAATCTACAATAAAGCAAAAAGATATAAACTTCTTCCCATTTTATTTTGGAGAATTTGCAAAATTATGCTACATTGAATTTTTTTTTGTCACAATACACCTTTGAAATATTTTATCATTTTTGACCAAAATTACCCTTAAAGAAAATATAAAATATTTGAAATACATTGTTTTTAAAAAATTTAAAAATCTGAAAATTAAGAATACATCATTAGTAGTCATCTCTATATATCCAAAAAAAAATTAACTTTAAAACTATGGTTAAAAATAATGATATAGTTTTCGTCTACGGTTTCAAGAATCGACATTCTACGGTCGGGTAAAAGAATTTATATTCTTCTAGATTGTCTATCTTCTGCATTGTTGTAGAATATGTCTTATCTTATTTGTGCTTCGATCTACGAATTTTAGAACACACATTCTAACACTTCTTATGTCGTCTACCAATGACATAAAATAATTTCTTTCATTTTGTCTACAGTCTACTACTACCGTAGAATATGTTTTCTGGAAATCAGTTATAATAAATGATTTAAATTCATTTTAATTAATAATTTAAATTTGTTTTTCCATAAATAATTTAAAAAATTAATGAAAAATCTCCTAAATCTAGGATCGAATATTCTCCATATCTTGCAGTTTCCTTAAATATTTTATTTTAAAATCATTGTAATTAAAGATTTCCTTATTTAATTTTTAAAATATAAAACAATATATATTGAACAAAATTAAGAGATAATTTTGTATTGAAATCTTAGTGGGACAAGCTTGCTTCTTTAAAGGTATTGTGGGACAAAACACATTTCAATGTGTCTTGATTTTACAATTATCCCTTTTATTTTAGGGTTAATTAGTGGAATAATAGGTTTGAGCATATTAATTAATAAAGTAGCATGTGTAATATGAAAATTTAGTAAGTAACAAAGAGAAATAAAATTAAATGATTATATCCTTCTATACATTCAATCAAAATTATCACATTTAATGCAAATTTAATGTAATTTTGCCTTGTAGTAATTATCACATTTAACTTTTTATAAATAAATTTTGAAATTGTCATATATAAAAATAAATTATTTTTTTACATTTGAAATTGACATAAAGAAAACATGTATTTTTTCTTTTTTCTACATTATATGTTTACTCAATGAATGAATTATATACTGAACTATATCACAAATTAGAAACTATGAATATATTATGTATATAGTTAATTTTTTCACAAACTATATTTACATAAGATAATTCACTATTATATACTGTATATATAACTATATCCATGTGTACTAGTTAGATACAAATAAATATTAATCATTTATATAGTTAACTTTATTCACAAACAATCAACTATACTTGTTATATTCAACAATAGTTCATTATTATATATAGTTAAATATATTCATAAATAGTTCACTGTTACACAATTTTGGTGTGAAATTCATTACATCAAGCAAGTAGTTAGTTCACTATTTATATCAATAGTTTTCAATTTGTGATATAGTTCACTATATAATTTATTTATACAAACAATAATTAATTATTTTGAAAGGTAAAAAAATTATGGCTATTTTAAGTAAACGTATAATGTAGAAAAAAGAAAAACAAATGTTATTTCAACGAAATATTTTTTATATATGTCAATTTTAAATTTATTTCTAGATGAAATTTTTATTTTTATTTATTACAAATAAATTAACATTAAATGTGATGAAATTTGACAACATTATCATTAAGTGTGGTGAAAATTGACAACATTAATTGAATTTATTTTTAGTAAATTAGTCAAATTTAATTTTTCTCTTTGTTAGTTACCCAATTTTCCAATTGCACATGTTATTCTATTAATTTATATGTCAAAACATATTATTCCACCTAATTCCCCTTTATTTTATTAAGATCATTGTGAATTGTCAATTGTGGTTATCTGAAATTTCTATTCATCAAGTTATTTCATAGGTACAAGTTTGCACCAATTTTATATAGAGACAAATTGGATTGTCTCAAACTAAACTATATAACTGACAGTAATTAAGTTAACTAAAAAGTAGAAACTAATTAAATTAAACCAAACTCGCCATTTTTTTTTTGTAGTCAACCAAACTCGCCATATAATATGTGAAAAGTTAGAGAACATTTGTTTTAAGAAAAAGAAGTCTAATGTATCTTCCCTTGACCCATCAGCATGATATGGGTAGTAATTTGTTACAAATCCAAATTTCTCTAAATTTAACTTATATTTTTTTTTTCTAACTTCACTTGATTTGATTGTGGTTATGTGACAATATGTAATTTGATGGGGAATTATAATTTTTGGTTAATAGCTTTTTGAACTTTTTTCGAAAACGCGCTACCGACGGCCGCGCGACGGTGACTCGTTCGGCAGCTCCATACCGTAGAAATTAATTTTATTTGATTAAGTCATAAATATTTAGTTAATGTTACAAAGTAAAACAACAAAAAAGTAAGCAAATATCATGAAAAAGGTGAAAAAAACATGAAGGGGGGTGTATTCAACATGGAATTTGAGGTGGTTTGATTTTAATTGAGGTTTTAGATGATTTTCGATGATTTCGTGAAATTGTTGTTATTTTAATTGAAATTCCATATAATTCCAGCTAAAACAATGTGATTTGCTTAATCACATTTTTAACTAAAGAATCCCACCAAAACACTTTAAAGGGGGTTATTGGTTTGTGTATTTGAGTGGATTTGGAAATCCATTTGGATTTTAGAAATCTGAGGTAAATCCATGGATTTTAAAATCCATAATAAGTAGATTACGTGGATTTCAAAATCAAATAAATGGATTTATAAATCAACCAAATGGATTTCATTGATAAAAGTCAAAAACATAAAAAAAAAATCATCTATAAAAGCACAGAAAAAACATCCGAATGAAATTGCTTAAAAAGTTCCAAAATCAAAAGAATAAACAGTAAAAATAAAATGGATCTTTCACTTATCATCTATTATTTTCATTACCAATGAAATCGGTCCACATATGTGTTGCGATTGTTTCTCTCAATTGATTGGCGTATTCTCTTTGCTGATTTGGGGTTGCAAGAATTTCTTCATCATTGTAATTAACTTCTTCAAGATTTTCTTCTTCTTCATCGTCATTTGTTTCTTCAGGAAAATCATCGCTTCGACAAAACTTTCGAAGAAAATTGTGTAAACCAACACACGCAAGTACAATCTCTGTTTGTGTCTTATAGGGAAAAGGAGGCGCAGACTTAAAAATTAGAAATCGAGATTTGAAAATACCAAAGATTCTCTCAATAACGTTTCTTAGTGATGCATGGCGATGGTTAAACAACTCCTTTTCATTTCGTGGAGTAGAATCTTGACCAGAAAACTCTTGTAGATGATACCGAATGCCACGATAAGGAGCTAAAAAATTTCGACGATTTGCAAATCCACAATCTACTACATAATATTTTCCTGAAATTAAAATAAAAAATGGTTATTTTTCTGGTTGAAAAACATATTATTCATTTTTGAAAACTATGTATAGTTACCTTCTGGAACTACTAATCGGTTAGTGTTCCTTGTTAAAGCATCATTTAGTACTTTTGAATCGTGAGCTGAACCTTCCCATCCACTAAGCACATATATGAACTCTAGATCAAAATTACATGCTGCCAACACATTTTGTGATATATCACCTTTTCTATTGCGGAAAGCAGCAGCATCTGTTTTTTGTACCATTGCAAAGATATGTGTACCATCAATAGCTCCGACACAATCCTAAAAATATTGTAACATATTATTTTCATAAAAATATAATCTAAAACATAGGAAAAAAATTATGAAATATACCTTAAGATAAGGATAAAATCTTGTACTTTCTCTAATCTTTTCAGGCACTGCGAGTCCAGTCTTAGCCATTAAACTTGGCGAAATTTGGTTTAAAGCTTGTAAAACTTTGTGAAAGTTCTCGCTTATAGCAAACTTTGTGAAAGTTCTCGCTTATAGCAAACTTTGATCTCCTAAAAGTGTCCCTGGAATAACAATACCTCGAGTTTTGGCCAACAACTAGGAGGAAGGATGCAACCATTTCTTCAAGGCTAATATATCTTGTATCATTTAAACTTGTCATCTCTCGAATGAGATCACATAACTTCAAAAATATATTTGGATACATTCGATATAACTCTCGAAAGTGAAGAGGATCTTCCTTTAGCACATTGTCTATATAATCTTGACCAACTCTTGTGATCGCACGTCGAATGGGGCGTTCAATTTGTGATTGATGTTCTCGTTGTAGCCGTTTCTTCAAATATATCATATGAAAGAAAACTAAGAGCACCAATAAATTAATATCAGCATCTAACTCATTATTTTCATGTAATATATGTTTTTCTCGTTCTTCAAGGCTTTCTTGTTCTCCCATATTTGTTGATTCCATGTTTGAGCATACCTTTAACAAATAAAACTTAACCCATCAAAAACGACACTAACACATAAACATTTGTATCTTTATATATATTATTTAAAAAGATTAGTATATGAATTCACAATAATACTCACCAAAAACGTTATTGTGAAGAATCACGAAGAAATTGATCACGTGATAGCATGAAAAATGAACAAGCCTATACAAAAAAAAGAAGCGACAACTATTAGCAAGAAAAACATATATAGGATGATGAAGAAGAAGAGACAAAAAATACATACGTGACAAAAAATTTCTATTATTTTTTTTGATGGTGCTTTATAAATAAGAAACTCAAATTTGTTTCTTATGAAAATTTTACATTTTTATTTTCAAAAGAGAAGAAAAGTTGTCTTCACCTAAGCAACTAAATTTTGTCTTTATGTAAATATTACATTTTTTATTTAATGAAAAAGTAAAGTTTATATTTACCTAGACAACTCAATTTTTTATTTATGTAACTATTTCATTTTTATTTCATAGAGAAATAAAGTTATACACAACTCAAAGTTTTCTTATATGTAAATATTAGAAAACTTTGACTAAAGAAAGATTTTTTAGAAAGAAATATGTGTAAGAGAAATAAAAAATGTTATACACGACGTGACTACATTTTTTAGAAAGAAAGACTTTGAAATAAAGAAAGAGTATAATTATAAAAGAAAAAAATGTGTAAGAGAAACGTATCAAAAGGACAAAATAATATGTGCAAAAAAAATGAAAATGGTGAAGATTGTAGGAAACAAAAGCTTGAGTCAAGCTCATCTTA
The DNA here is from genome assembly GCA_900128785.1 of Arabis alpina. NCBI lineage: Eukaryota > Viridiplantae > Streptophyta > Magnoliopsida > Brassicales > Brassicaceae > Arabis > Arabis alpina. The sequence goes on from LT669790.1 coordinate 20,636,501, forward strand.
TATAAATTTATAAGAATTGGAAAAAGATTATAAAAAAAAACCAAGTTCATTATCAATTATAAAAACCGTAATCAAAATACAACCCATAATTAAGTTTAGCAATATGATAAAAATAAATAAAAACCTAATCTAAAAAGTAATACTTAACCCATCACTCTATGACGTTACGTTTAATCCAACCATAACGTTCATCAATGGACATGCTAATGAATACATCTTTCATTCCTAATTGGTTAATCACTTTAACCGCATCGAAACGAACATGTTCCTCCAAATTTGAGACTTCTTTGATAGCTTCCCATAAGTTATTCTTTTTCTTCTCTGCTTCTCTTTTGTCAGCCTCTTGTTGTTGTCTTGCTTCTCGTTCTTGTATCAGATTGAAGAGTTTATGAGTGATTGTTGTCAAAGAATTCACTTCAGAAGTTCCTTCTTCACTTTCTTTGTCAATGACCAAATCATCTACTTTGTTAAGATGATTAGTTCTCTGTCTTTTTCTTAGAGGGAGTTTTTCTAAAGTGCTCCTTGAATTACTGCACAAAAAAGATGATTGTGTTTGATAATCTTCTTCGACATGCATGGAAAACTCTTCACCAAAATTTGGTAGCTCTTTCTCGGCAATTCCATGTGTCTGAGCATCAATAGTATCGTCTAATCCAATCACACTCTTACCTGTCAGAGCATCCGTAGCATCACCTACTCCAATCGCACTCTTACCTAACGCTACATTCTTTTCAAAAATGATTTTGAGATTATCAAAATCTTCAAAAATTTCATCCTGAATTTTTTTGTTACTCGGATGTGCCTAAATACAAAAAAAAAATTACACTTTGAAAAATCTATGATGATAAAATTCTTATATGAAAATCTATGAAAATTCGACATAAACGTTTTACCTTTATGTAGTCATCCCACACTTCATCATCAGCCGTAAATCGTTTAGTGTTTGAATCCCATCCAAATCCAGAGTTAAAACGAAGAAGTTCAGCACCACTTAGATATTTTGCCTTCAAAGTCTTCAGTCTATTATAGTACTCTTGATAAGTTTTAGTACACTTATGTGTTTTGTTGATAACAGGTAGTATTCGTCTCTCCACTGTGAACTTGCTGCATGTACCATTAGAATCACGCAAACCTGCAGCAACACACTCTAAAAGTAAATTGATCATAGTTTTTGTCTCGTCGGGACTCCATGGTTTATATGAACCCACCCTTTTTCGATCTTTTTCTAGTTTTTTTGTGATTCTTCCATTGGTACTTTTGTTTTTCTAGGGTTTTTGTCTTTTGTGTTTCAACGAATATATAGAGATTAGCAAAGAGATGTGTATATACGATTAAAAAATGGAAGATTGTACAAAACAGAAAAATAGATAAATGGAAAATTTTCATTACAAAATATATGTAATACATGGAGAGAATATTGCTTTGACGTGAATATAGTATAATGGAGCAAATCCATCCAAATACGAAGGTAGACCTCAATATTTGAGCCTTTGTATTTTTAGTTTGAAATCTCTTCTAAATCCACTTAAATCCAATATCAAATCAAATCCATGTACAAATCTTCTTTATTGAATAACACTTTATTTCAATTTGAATTTCAAAATCATAAAACCAATAACACCGGATTTTAATATGGATTTTAAAATCATTAATCCAATAACACTGGATTTCATTCGGATTTCGAAATCCACTAAAATACACAAACCAATAACCCCCTCTAAAATCACATCAAATCTCTTAAAATCCATTGTTTAAAATATTTTCAATAACACTGGATTTTAAAGTAGATTTTAAAATCACAAGTTCAATAACACTGGATTTGAAGAGAGTTTTTAAAAGTCATGTTTGAATAACAGAGGATTTGTCACTTAAATACAAATCACTTCAAATTCCATATTGAATACCCCCGAAAACGAGGAAAAGTAATTTTACTGTCATTGAAACAAAATTGTAAAAAGGAGGATTATACACGTCTAGTAAAGTTCGAACTCGTGACCTAGATTTCGAGCATGACGAATTTGGGCCTAAAAAGCCTCTGGACTATGTAGCATTTCTAGTAATGTGTTCCACAATTTAATATATCTATTGTATCCTAAGTAAAATAATATTTTATAAAATATTAATTATACCAAAAACTAGGCTTAATATACTCTCCGATTTATATCCGATTTTTGAAAAACTTGCTAGGCACCTAATTCATGCCTAGCGCAATTTCAAATGTTGGTTTTTTCTCATGAAATATTTGATGATTTAGAAATTAGCACAATGAGCTGGAAAATCAATGTGTTGTGTGTTATCTTTTATCTATGTTGTCTCTTTGTGCTTTGTCTCGCGTTCGCATGAGGAATTTTAAGTCACCAACTCCTCCTCCACTCAACTAATCATCCTTCAAAAAAAAAAAGTTTATTTATTCCTTGTTTAATCAATCGTAAACATTTCAAACACGACACATCGAATTTGAATATTTAAAAACTAATTCCGTGTTGAAAAAATGGCAGTTGATTTTCTTATCTTATATTTTTGTTTTTCCCAAATTAGGTCAACAACAAAAAATGGTGTTGAAAATGTTGCGATTTTCATCAGTTTGTGAGTGTCAATTAGGTAATCTTTATCCGACAAAAAAATCCAAAGAGAATGAAGACAAGAAGAAGAACATCATCGGTCAAACAAATTCTTTTGAAGTCAACTTTTTAAGTGCTTCTTGTTTCCAATGTATTGGTCTCTCAAGTTATGATGATGTCATGCACACACAACATTATTCAAACATCCTAGTATTCGTAATTCCTTATATCTTCTAAAGATTTCATTCAGTTTGAAGAAAATGATGCGACCGAGAACCTAATAAGTATATAAACTTTTCATATGTGAAGTATATTAGAAAAATATTTGTGGCCATAACCAATGTTCAAACAAACATTATGCACTAAACATACAACAATCCATAACATATTCACAAATTAAATTGGTTTGGCTTTAAAATTGTTTGACACCCTCTTAAAGCATTTTTACAATATTTGTTCACCAGTCATACTTTAAATATTTTAGTAGGTTCATATAAAAATCACAGCATTTACATCCTTGTTCTTTTTTTTTCTGGTTTCTAAAGACTATAGGATTTTCTAACAGCAAATTTTTTTTTAAAGCTACAACATAAAAAATTTACAAACAAAATTATACAATAATTAATCAATACAATTACAATTGAACCAATTATCGATATAGATGTGTAGTGTTTAGACACCGTCTACGCAACTCGGTGAACCGTTTTTTAGAATAACAAAGTTGATTACAATAAAACGTAAACACAATTGTATATAAACAAAAGAAAAATCAACAAACAGCATTCTATATAAACAAAACAAAAGAGATATAGTGCATAGATTTGTGGAAATATTTGAAAATTTTGGTATTTGAATAGGTTTAACTAGAGTAAATAAAAAATGCTAAAATAAGAAGAACATTAGTGGAGCAAGTACTAGCTGCATCACTCCCTTTCAAAAATTTATTAACAACTCTCTCTCTGCTCCACTTTTCTCAAAATCAAACCCAAATTTCTCAACTTTCAAAATCTCTCTATACAATAAACTCACGAGTTGGGTCCAAAGCTAGTTTCTCTCATCAATTCTCCTTCTTCTTCCTCTTTTTCACTTTTCATTACCCAATTCCTCAAAAGCAAATCAATGGTGTTCTTCTCCTTTTCGTACCGCCCATAATCCCCAATGATTATCCCCTTTTCATGCGCGAATCCCTCTCCAAATGTCCTGCTCAACAAATTCCCTGGATCTCTTCTTTTAATCGATAAAGTTTCAAACTTTATTTGAATTTCCGCCATGGTTGCAGAACCTTGGATTGTAAAAATGGGAAACCAAGTAAGTGCTCTTCTTCTAGAATCATCATCATCAAAGAAAACCCATAAACCCTCTTCTTCTTCTTCTCTCCCTAAACAAACCATTGGAATCTTATCTTTCGAAGTAGCTAACATCATGTCTAAAACCGTTCACCTTCACCGTTCTCTCTCCGACAACGAGATCTCAACTCTCAAATCCGAGGTTTTTCTGTCTCAAGGAGTCAAAACCCTTGTCTCCTCCGACGAGAATCATCTCTTAGACCTCGCTGTATCCGAGAAGCTTGACGATTTAAGCCGTGTAGCTAGCGTTGTGTCTAGGTTAGGTAAAAAATGTAACGAACCTGCTTTACAAGGATTCGAACATGTCTATGAAGATATAGTAAATGGTGTGATTGATTTTAGGAAATTAGGGTTCTTGGTTAAAGATATGGATAGTATGGTTAAGAAGATGGAGAGATTCGTTAATGCTACTTGTAGTTTGTATTGTGAAATGGAAGTTATGAATGAGCTTGAACAAGCGGTAATGAAGCTTCAACGAAGTCAACAACATCAAGAAAGTGTTAAAGGTTTTGAACAGAAGCTTATGTGGCAGAGACAAGACGTGAGGAGTCTTAGAGATGCTTCTTTGTGGAATCAGACTTATGATAAGGTTGTTGAGATGTTGGCTAGAACTGTTTGCACTATCTATGGTAGGATTGAGATTGTTTTTGGGGGTTTGGGTTTGAGAGGGACTTTGAAGAGAGATCGTAGCAAGAATGGAGCTAATAAGCTTGTTAGTTCGAGATCTGTTGCGGGTTTTAAGGATTCGAGGAGAAGTGATGCAGAGGAGTTTACGCGTGCAGGGGATTTCAATTTCCCTTGTGGGACTAATCCTGGGAGGCTTTTCATGGAGTGTCTTGCTATGAATAGCTCGGTTTCTAGGACTAACGATGATGATGATGAGGATGATATTCGGATCACGATTCCTTTAAACGCAGCTCGAGGGATGCGGACTAGTAAGTATGGTTGTAAAAGCAGATTAACTCAACACACATCAGCTTCAACGATTGGAGGGTCTGCTTTATCTTTGCACTATGCAAATGTAGTGATTGTGTTGGAGAAGCTTCTAAAATACCCTCATCTAATTGGCGAAGAAGCAAGAGACGATCTTTACCAAATGTTACCAACGAGTTTGAAAAAATCGCTCAAGGCTAATCTCAGATCATACTTGAAGAACATTTCGATCTACGACGCTCCTCTAGCTCACGATTGGAAAGAAACAATAGACGGTATACTATCCTGGCTTGCCCCATTAGCCCACAACATGATCAGATGGCAGAGCGAACGCAACTTCGAGCAGCACAATCAGATTGTGAAGCGAACTAACGTTCTTCTACTACAGACGCTTTACTTTGCCGATAGAGATAAGACGGAAGCTGCGATTTGTAAGCTTCTTGTGGGGTTAAACTACATTTGCCACTACGAACAGCAACAGAACGCGTTGCTGGATTGCGCGAGTAGCTTTGATTATGAAGATTGTTTCGAGTGGCAAAGCCAATGCCGCACATCTTACTTGGACTAACATTTGGGGTTTTTCTTTCTTTCTAAGTGTTGTTTTATAGATACATTTGTTTATGATTCAACACAGTGTGAATATCTAAAATCTTTAGTCTTGTTTGCATACATAAAAAGATTGTGGAATTGAAAATTCTGTTGTTGATTACACTTCTCAGTCTTAGAGATGGTTAAAATGAATCTGAGATATTTTACAGACGGTTAATAAAGGCAACCAACAAGAGAGAAAGGTTAGGTGATGAAGGCATTGAATTAGAGAGATTGGGTAGAGAAAGTGCATTGATGAATGATGGTTTTCAAGAACCGAGCTTGACATTTTTGTGGTTGAGATTTTCTTTTAGTTGTCAACGTTTGAGAATTTCATTTACTACTGCAATTGATTGTTAACGTGCAATGATTAAAATACTTTATTGAGAGAATATTTAATGGGCCTAAGCTCATGGGATTGGGCCTCAAAGTCATCTAGGCTCCAAATGGATTATCGTTTATAACGTTGCCGTTACCGTTAAGGGTCTGACTCGTTCAGGCGCAGCGGTTACGGTTGCTATTGCGGGAGTTTGCAGAAGCGAACGATTGCGGTTTGAAGTGTTACTCAGCGATTTATACGACTAGTACAACGGTTAAAAATGGGTGCGTTTGCGGGATGTTTATGACTGGTTGACTAGCATAAGTGATAGCGGTTCAACAATAAATTAACAACATAAACTCATTATATAGTTATAAAAAATAGTAAAAACCATATTATTATTGCAAATATAGAAATCATTCATTCAATATTTTCTTTGGGTGAATTAATCATTCATTCAATATAATATTTATGTTTATGTTTTTTAAAAAACAATTGATCGGAGGAAAGTTATATTTTAAAAAAAAAAATATTTGTTTTTGGAGAGATTACTCTTAAATTTTAAAATTTTAAATTGATAGATTTATTTATTTTAGTTACCAACATTTATAACGAGAATTTTGATTTGAAGATTCTATAATATAATGTAATGATAGGTTACTGAATATTAATTAGAGATATTCAATTATTTTTATATTTTATAATTACAATATCCAAATCTTGCATTTTCAAATTTATTATATATTTTTTAATGAATTGTTTTTTTTTAATTGTCCACCCGCAACCGCCCGCAACCACAAACGCTCGAGGGAAGTAGCTTTTGAAATTGAGCGGTACAGAGCGTTATGGAACGGTAGAAAGCGTTTTCTATGATTGAACAATAAATTAACAATAAAAACTCATTATATAGTTATATAAAAAATATGAAAAACCATATTATTATTGCAAATATAAAAATCATGTATTTAATATAATTAGTAACGAAAACCATTTATATAATATTTATGTTTATGTTTTTTTTCAAAAAAAATTGATTGAATGAAAGTTATGATTTTAAAGAAAAAATTATTTATTTTTGGAGAGATTAGTGTTAAATTTTAAATTGATCGATTTATGTATTTTAGTTATCAACATTTATAAAGAGAATTTTGGTTTGAAGATTCTATAAATATAATGTAATGATAGGTTATTAAATATTAATTAGAAATATTAAATTATTTATATATTTTATAATTATAATATCTAAATTTTGTATTTTCAAATTTATTATATATTTTTAAATGAATTTTATTTTATTTTTCAATTTTTTATTTTTTTAATTGTCCACCCGCAATCGCTCAAAACCGCAAACGCTCGAGGGAAGTAGCTTTTGAATTTGAGCGGTACAGAGCGATACAAAGCGTTTTCTATTATTTGTGTCAAACGCTACCAACCGCAACCGCCCACAAACGCTGCGTTTGCGGGTGGTAGCGGTGCGTTTGCAGGTGGTAGCGGGTGAACCAATCAAACCCTGAGTCGCTAATTTGCGACTATTTCGTGACTATATAAATTAGCGAAAAGATTTAGTAACTTAATGTTATCGCATTTGTGATGATTTTGTGTTGAAAGTCATAAATAATCTATTTTTTTGTAGTGTCCGTAATTGTTTCGAATGAAGTAAAATCTTCATAATATATATATATATATATATATATGTGTATTTTCTTTTTAAAAGTTGTGAATGAAATGTTGACACTTTCCAATTAGTAACAAACAAAAATTTATTTTTGTTTTTATTTATCATCCCAAGATAAATTAACATTAATAAATTATATTATTTCATCATCATGACGTTTTATATTATCATCACAACAAAAATATCCAATCAACATGGTTTCGTACATAAACATTTGTCTCCAAAGCATAAACCGCTATTCATATGCATGTCTGTGCGGCATGTGCTTACACAAGTGGGCTCGTTCGCCACTGTGCATACATCTTGGAAATATATGTTAATTCTGCTACAAGCCATTGCTTCTACCGGTCGTATCTCTATAAAATAAAATAAAAATCAATTTGATTATGTGTTCATTCTTGTTATGCATATGTAGAATAAAGTTTATAACAAGACATGCATGGTTATATATAAACTATTTTGTAGTAGCCTAGTAGAGTATTCTTATTATTAAATCCATAAATACTGAGACATTAAATCCATAAATACTGAGACATAATTATGGTTATATGCATAAAAACATATAATTTCACATATGCTATTATGAAAGGAATAACGAACCTGTGGCAACGACGAACATGAAAAATATTAGGAGAACAACTGAAAGCAAATGTGTAGACAGCTTCATCTTGAAGGGATTGTGAGAGATTATGAATATTTTTAGATAAAAAAGAATATAAAAGTTGTTGGGAATAAGTGTTGTGTTGGAAATTAGGATGACACTCTATTTATAGAGGTATTTACAATCTTTGAACGTCTCCATTGGTAAGATAATCACAAAATCTTTCTAAATAGTAACCATAAAGAATAAAAGGAACGAGAAGAAACATCACATTCTCATTCACTCATAAACTTTTTTTTACTATTTATGTGTAATAAGGATTCTATGTCATTCGTCTTCATTTCTTATAATATAAGGGGAAATAAAACAAAACTGTTCCCCCAGCTAATTTGATAAGGAACGAAAAGGAAATGTGAAACTTTTATTTTATTATGAAATAAGTATTCCTATGTTTGTTACCATTTCTTATGAAAATTTGTTTCATTCCCTTTCTACATTTTTTTTTTATTTTGTTTTATTTCCTTTCTATATTTATTCCTTTTATTTTGTTCTTTATAATTTGTTTCATTCTTTTTTCTCTTCATTCCCAATATCCTCCAAGTGGTCACCAGTTAGTATAATACTAGTATTTTTAGTATAATTTAATTTGAGGATCTCATCCCAATTTTGTACCCCTATTGCAGAGATACTCATTAGATTTCTTACCAAAATAATATTAATAAATTGCTAGTTTGTTCTATTTGCCTATATTCTTTTAATGCAAATATAGAATACAATTTATAAGAAGATATATATGATGATGTATAGACTACTCAGTAATCTCTTTTATATAAAAGGGGAAGAATCTCTAACTTCTAAGGCATGCCACATAGGCAAAACAATTCTGAATTTTCTCAACCAATCATTGTGCCATGTCATACCCGTTTTTTTTGTTTTTGGTTGGGCTAATTAAAATAACAATAAGACCAATATTAAGTTCTAGGTTCTGAATTTTAATTTGAGCCCATCTCAAAACTCTTTCTTCTCCCATCTTCTTCTTCCACGACAGAACCAAATCCTTCTCACTTTTCACATTGCCGTTACACAAAATCCCTCTGGAGTTACCGAGAACACGATCCACCTCCCTCACAACACAACTCCCATCTTCATTTATGAGGTTGATGAACGGAGTTTTCCAGGAGTATCTGGATGAGTTCGTGATTATCTTCATCGATGAAATTTTGGTATATTCGAAGAGTCCTAAGGAGCATGAGGTGCATTTTGGTATAAATACCCAGTTCAGAGGGTGTCGATCGACACCTAGTGGTAGTGTTGATCGACACATGTCTGTTTGGGTTGTGTTGAGCCGTTTGTTTGTTTGTTGTGTGTTTTGTATGTTTGCCTGAGCGGTCCATCATGCCTGAGTGCGCAGTCGTAGATGGGATGACCATCTCACTGGGTATTTATGATAATACTGACGCATCTCTTTTTTTCCATGTGATGCAGATAAAGGCAAAGTGTTATCGTGGAATCATGGAACGAAGAGAATGATGATCTAGAGTCTTGGTTGATTGGTTTATGTTTCGTTGTTTCTGTTTGCGTAGAACTGCCTAGGTTGTGGTTTAGTTTTGGAACGTATTGAATTGGTTATCCGCTAGTTGTTTGTGAGTTGATTGGATATTGAGGGTTAGCATTTATGAAAATGTTAATTCGAGTCCAACGTAGTTGTTTTAAAAAAACGGGTCTAGTCGTTTCATTAATGCTCTAACTAATCTTAACAAAACTACAAAAGTAATGATAATAATATTAGTTTTTTTGAAAAACTGAAAACCTGAACTGTTTTTCATTTCGATTTTTCGGTTTTAAACCAAAACCAAACCGAAACCAAACCAAATACGCTTTGATTTGGGTTTTTTGACTAATTATTGTAATGAATTATTAATTAGAATTTAATTAAAAAATCTTGATATATGCTAGGTTTGTAATCTAGTTGATAAATACAAATAATACATGTATCAAAATTTGATCTATTGGTTAACACATGTTATGATCGGGCAAAAATTATTATATTTAATGCATCAAAACTTTATATAACAAAATATTATATTACGCAGTATTATCCTAATATTAGTTTATCGGAGATATGCCATTTCCCCTCGCCCAACCAAAATACTAAAATTCATGCTATTTCACGGGTCCGAATGAGAGAAGCACAAGAAGACAAAAAGATTTACAATTACTAGAACTATGGATAGTGGCGAAGCCACATGTTAAAACACTAGGTCAACTGCACCACCGTGTTTTATATTTTTTTATGTTCTTTTATTGAATTATTTGATTTGAACTTAGTTTAGTGTAGCTTTTAAACTTGGTCAATCTACTTTTTGTGGTTTAGTTTATGTTTTGAACTATAGAAAACAAAATATTTCAAGTCCGTTCTAATTTTTATAAAACCAAACCTGATCAAAAGGGACTAAGCCCACATTTATTTTCTACCTTTTAATATTAGAAACAAAACATGAACCGACTAACCCTTTTCTTTTAATTAATTTAAGGGTAAATTAGTGAAATAATAGGTTTGAGCATCTAAATTAATAAAGTAGCATGTGTAATGTGAAAATTTAGTAAATAACAAAGAGAAATAAAATTAAATGATTTTATCCTTCTATACATTCAATCAAAATCATCACATTTAATGTAAATTAATGTAGATTTGCTTTGTATTAATTATCACATTTATATTGTTTTATAAATAAATTTGAAGTTGCCATATATAATAACAAATTATGATTTTTACATTTTCTCAAAACAACAATAATTTTTTACTATTCAAATTAATTGATTATTGTTTAGATAGATAAATTATATAGTGAAGTATATCACAATAGCCAATCTTTTAATTTTTGGAATTATTATTTGAATAGATAAATTATATAATGAACTATATCAAAAATTAAAAATTATGAATGTACTATTATGTATATAGTTAAATTTTTCACAAACTGTTAACTATACTACTTATATTCACGCATATGATAATTCAATATTATATTTAAATGTAGTTAGTTATATATTCATGTGTAGTTAGCTACAAATAAACAATAATTATTTATATAATTTTATTCACAAACAATCAACTATACTTGTTATATTCAACAATAAATCAGTATTATATACATAGTTAAATATATTAATTAATAGTTCACTATTATGCAATTTTAGTCTGAAATTCATCATATCAAGCAAGTAGTTAGTATATTAATAAAAAATTCACTATTTTTATTTAAATCCAAATAATGAAATAGTTCACTATTTATTTCAATAGTTTCTAATTTGTAATATAGTTCATTATACAATTTATCTATTCAAACAATAATTAATTATTCTGAAAGGTAAAGAATTATAGCTATTTTGAATAAATTATAATGTAGAAAAAAGAAAAAGAAAAGGTTTTTTTCAACAAAATGTTTTTTATATGTCAATTTTAAATTTATTTATAGATGAATTTATTATTTCTTTATTTATTACAAATAAATTAGCATTAAGTGTGATGAAATTTGACAACATTAATTGGATTTATTTTTGGTAAATTAGTCAAATTTAGTTTTCTCTTTGTTAGTTACCCAATTTTCCAATAACACATGTTACTTTATTAATTTACATGTCAAAACATATTATTTTACCTAATTTCCCTTAATTTAATCCTATATAATTTAGAATTTTTATGCTTGAGTTCTCTCTATTAAGTAGATTATACTTTTGTTTTTCAATAATTTTTAGTACTCGAGTGTGTAAATGAGGATTGTTATAAAATTTGTAACTGAATCGTAAAAACTGATTGCAGCAACTGAATTGTAGATCAGTTTTTGAATGATTATTTGGTTTGTTTTTTCGAAAAAAATGTGTTTATTTGGTTGGCTTGTTTACAAATGAGACTATCATAAAAACGTTTCAAAATATGAAAGAAGGTAAGGTATTATGATATTTTTGTAGATGATTATCTATATATACATTTTAAAATATTAGTTATATATTGACTTTGGTAAAAAAAAAATTCTGCATTTGCCACTGACTATGGGGTGGTATATAATAACAATTTCGGAATTTCCATTTGATGGTTGATATAATCTGTGGTATTAAAACAATGTTTATAAAAAAATGAATTGTAGAAGACATCAAGTGGAGATCAACTAGAGAAGTTGATCAGCTTGCAACAATACTCTCCGGAGCTCAGTCTCCATAGCTCTCAACACCACTGGTTTTCTCACAACTCCATTGATTCCAATTTGCACACATTTTTCCCACATTTCTTCATCCAAGCTCACCGTCATTGCCACAATCAACGGCCAAGATCGGCTCCTGATCCTTAAAGCCACTTCATAGCCGTCCATCTCTGCCATCTGGAGATCAAGCACGACCACTTGGAACGATGACGAAGATGAGGACGAGGTGGGAGCAATGGCCGTGAGGCAATCAAATCCAGAGGATACCGCGGTTACGCTACATCCAAGTTTTTCTAAAAGTTTACGAGTAACAGCTCGGTTTGAGTCGTTGGTGTCTACCAATAAAACTTGCAAGCCACGTAATAGAGAATTCGAATGAGGGTGCGTGTAGTGGTCCGCAGCTGGCAACTCCCCGGATCCATGGACTGAAATGGAGAGTCGGCTTCGAAACCTGAGGAGCAAAGACATGGTTTCTGGTGAACCGTCTAAGCCAGGGACCACCGAGATATTTCCTTGAATCAACTGCAAACATTTATTAAAGAATACGAAATAAGTACTCATTTTTCGTCATATTAAACCGAAAGCCAGACTCATAACAAGATATGTGCGAAACTTACTTGCACCACTTTCTTACAAACACCAAAGCTTAGATCTTGTCCTAACCCATAGCTCGAGAATCTCATATCGCCAACTTCTTGATCTCTTGACGAAACAGAGGCAAATGATTGAGAACTTGAATCATTATTCTCTAAATTCATTTCAAATCTTATGTACACATCTCCATCTGCTGAAGAAGCCGGTGATCTCCAAGCAGCCCATCTTTGATCACTCCTATCCAAGCTTCCTCTTTCTTTCAAAATCTTAAACATCACCGATGATCCGTCTTGAGGTTTTCTACGCTTTACTATACTACCAACCATGTGTAGTATCACCTGAAAGACTCTTCTTTCATCGCCTATTACATTATCCTGCAAAGACTTCTCTGCATCAACCGAAAACCGAAACCCGTTGCAAAGACACAAACATCTGGCCAAACAAGCTGCTTCACGAATAGTACGATGCAGACTAAACGGTTTCATCACTGTTACAAATCTACCATCTGACACATCCATCGCATCCCCAACCAAATTCGACATAACATTTCCCGTTTTCACCATCGTATCTACAATCATCTTCTGCTCGTTACTCAACTTCTCATCCTGAATCATCGATAGAAGCCCGAGTATTGAGTGCATCGGACGTCTCATCCCTTCGCTCATTGTTTTCTGTAAAGCATTCCTTGCTTGGCTTGCCCTCATTGCGTCCCTCTTGGCCATCTGTAACGCCCTATTCTGTTCTGCAAGCTTCTCCCTCATTAGCTGAGACTCCTCAAGAACCGCTGCATGAGACAACGCAACCGCTACTTGATCTGCCACAACCTTGACAATCTCAGTCTCCTGGTAAGTCCACTCTCGAGGCTGCCCGCTCGGTAACACGCAGACAAGTACCGCATAACACGTCTGGATCAACTCCGGTGTCCCTCCTTTAAAATCCGACACACGAAGCATCGGCATTCTGATCGCAGCCACGGGTCCAATCTCACTAACATCACCCCCGCTAGCTTGAGCAATCAACGAGTCCACACTCAATACATTCACATCATCGCTCTCTCGAATCCTCACAACATCAGAATCCTCCATGGAAACCGAATAACCATAACCAGACCTCCCTCTCAGCTCATGAGTAAGATTCATCTCTGTCTTACCATCATTCTCCATCCACACCGCGCAGTTCTGCAACCCCAAAGTCTTGGAAAGCTCAACCAAAGTAGAATAAAGAATAGTGTGGCGATCCAAAGACTTACGAATCACTTGAGTAAGCATACGAACATGAAAGCCAGTCTCTTTCTGAATCATAATGAGCCCAACTTCACGTCCAAGCTCATGAGCTTTCTTCTTAAGCATAAATTCCCTAACTTTAACTTTCAAAAGCAGAGGAAACAGAGTAATGAGAGTAATGGCAGTAGCGCAAGAGACAAGAGCGGTCAACAACTTGAAAACAGTCAAGGCCATCATGAGCTTAAAAGGGTGAGGACCATAAGTCCAACCATGGAGTAGATGAGTCATACCACAGAGAACAATGAAGGCGATGAATTCGAAAAGTACCCATTTGAAAGGGAAGTTTGAACAGCTCACAAAGTAGAGTAATTCAATTGGGATTGAGAAATAAGCAACTGCGATTAAGAAATCACTAACTCTTTGTGTCTCTAATATGTTCTCTGTACTCCAGAAACTTCCTTCGTCGTCACAATTGCATCCGACGTTTCCAGCTACCGCCGGTGAAATACAAATCACCACCACCGTTAATACTATCAATAACCACCCACAAGCTATTTCTCTCACCATCTTCGGAACATTAAACTCTGCATGTAATAAAAATGGTTTATGTAAAAATTGACAAAAGACCCCTTAAAATTTGAAGCAGTTTAGGATTTAATCAACAGAAGATGACACTAAAATTGACAAGTCAACCAAAAGCCAATAACTCAACTGGTAAAGATCTTACGCAAAACCTGGAGGTCGCTCGTTCTGGTGGTTCTTAGGATCAAATATGTACCTTAAAGACATGGTTTTTTGGATCAAAGTGTCCACTTCTCAGATCTCATCGACATGTGAAATTCCAACGCAGGGAAATGAGAAAAGGTTCTGTTTCTCCCCGACATTTCTCCGATCTCTCTCTCATAACGGACAACGACAAGAGAGAGGAAAAAAAAAGGTAAAAGAGAGAGAGAACAAATCTAGAAGGTAAAAGAATCTTAAAAAGAGGAGAGACAGTGACAAATCAGAAATCTATATAAAAACGTGCAAGTATGTATATTTATTACATATATACCTGAGTTGTGTAAACTCTGAGGTTATTTTAGTGGCGGAGACAGTGTAGAACCACCTTCAAGCCGCCGTATGAGAAAAGAGGAAAGTGTGTATGTATAGGTTGTAAGTAAAGGTCGGAGCCGTTGGTTTTAGAAGGAAGGTTTTGGAGAATTTACTTATTTTAAGAAACGTATAGGTCCCACTTGTTCTCACATGAACCGAACTTGGACGCTCTTTTTAATTTTTCTTCTCTTTTTACTAATTGTGTAAACAATTGTTTTTTTTTTGTCACTAATGTATGATGAGTGATTAAAATATTGTAACTTTTGATTGAATATTTCCTTTTAGCCTACTTGTCCGTTTTATATTTTTTGGGAAAGAAAATAAATGTGGTTTTATGTAACTTACAAGCTATAAATTAAAATAATAATGGGTACTCTGAATTTATCAAAATCTAAGAATAGAATAAAACTCCTTTGGATATTGATATAGTTGTTGGAAATCAACAAGCCACATGACATGAATCTAGGAACCTAAAAATATTCAAATAAATGGGTTAGTCTTAGAAACAAAATAAAGACTAAAGAAATTTTCTAAAATAAGCATTGTTCCATCGATATGGCTAAGTAATAAACAAAAGAGCACAAAATCTAACACTAATCACTATGTTTTGAACTGACATAAGCAGGTGGATAGCAATGAGATTAGTCTAATCAAATATCATAATTAGTCAAATAGTACAAAAAGATAAAGAAATGAAAATAACGCTTAAGAAGTTTGATTATTGTAAAAGGGGCCTACAAAACTTAGATCTTTTTTAATGTTTCCTTTACCATACATGAATCTGAAGAGTAATGAGTATATATTTGAAACCACATTGGCGTATTTATTATTACTTTTCCAAACTTTTAATTTTATAGTTTGACTCTAGAAATTAAATTAGACCATAGAATTTGAGCTATGATCAAATTATCTATCGTCTTCTGAAACATCATTGTTTATAGGGATGGGAATATCACACCAATCTCCTTTTCTCCTCTTTTTTCTGATAGTACTGCATTAAATCCAAAATTATCTGAACCTAGAAGTTTTGAGACAACACGTTACCAAGTTTTTGGGTTAAACTTTTTTTCTTTTTTGAAACTTAGGTTTTTGGGTTAAACCTAAATCGAATGTTAAGTGAATTCCTTTTGCTATATATTCTGATTGAGTAAACCAAATAATGAAACCAAGTATTCGATTGCCTCTACTAATTAAATATGCATGCATTGTCTATGTTCTAATATAGTGATGCATCTTCCGCTATATTTATTTTCGATATTCTTGTATTAGAAAGATCTATGAGGTTATCTAGTTATATGTTTGTTTTTTTCACGAATGAACCAAGATGATAAACCCGAATTTTGTTACAATAGCCATCTTTACCAACGATGAGTTGGCCTAGTGGTTAAATTTCCTTGGTTACCAAAAACGTAGGGATTAAGGAGATCACATGTTTGATTCACGTTGGGAGGGGTCTGCCTTCCAAAGGAGAGTTAAATTACATGGTCTGGGCCTCGTCTTAAAGAGACGTACAGGCCCACGGGCCTTGAACTTTCTAATCATAAATAAAAAAAATAAAAAAATAAATAGCTATCCTTAAATCATGTTGAAAGGAAAGTAATAAGAAAAAATGGTCATCTTTTTCTGGTCCCATGATGGTAAATCCGTAAATACATAAATAAAATTGGTTGAAACTTGAAAGACATATGGAGTCGAATGATAGTTGTCTGTTATGTTGCATGGAATCGGAAACAGATACGCGGAAGCGAAACGCTAGGAAACGCGGAAACGAGTTTTTTTTAAAAGAAAACGGCTACGTTTTGGAAACGTCTATATATATACAAATATATATATATATATATATAATATTATCATGATACAAAAATTATTAAAAATCAAAACCATATTAAAAATTATTTGAAATAACAAAAATCCAACACACAAATATTAAATAGCTTAACTAAAAATTAAACAAATAACATTCAAATTCAAATATTTAGACTATCATCTTCATTTTAAGTTACCATAACGAGCGATTATAGAAGAAAAATAATATAAGTGTTTCAATATATGCTTTTAAACTTATTAAATAACAAATAGATCCCTCTATTTTTAAAATATTTACTTAATTTATTTTCAAAAAATCAAAAATCGCGTTTCCAAAATGAAAAATCACGTTTCCAAATAGATATTTTCAAGAAACGTGTTTCCACCGCGTTTTCTCGCATTTCCATCGCATTTCCGATTCCGAAACGTTGTTCCGAAACAAGAAACGCTCCTTGGGTGAAGTTTCCATGCAACCTAGGTTATCTGTCTCCAGTGTGGAGCACATGAAGAATCAATCAACGAAATTTTATTTGATTTTGTTAACTAGCTTGTCTATGTTGGTCTCTTCTCTTTTGCTAATTATACCATTGACGATATTGTTCTATTTCGTAATGTATATGAAAATAAAGAAAAATGGAGGATCCCAGAGTGGTGTAAAAATAAAGGTTAAATTATTCCGAATTTTTTCACAGATATTTTGGTAAAATTTATTTTATAAGGTAGAGACGATAAATTTTGTAGTGGTCTTGATCAATCTCCTAAGACTATAGAGATCAAATCAAAGAATTGTGAGGCATGGTTTGCAGTAAAGTCTCTGGAAATTCAAGGTGAACTAGTAACTCCTATTTGGTACTAACTTTCCATCTTTCGTTTGTTGGATGGATGGTTCATGGACTTACGAATGATAACATTAGCCTTGTAAAGTGGATCATTGCTCATGATGCACTTATTGTCAAAGAAGCGCGTTTGTTTTAGAAAGATTAATACAAAATGCTAATGATATTAGCAGGATTTAATTATCAATTAAAATCTTCGTAGCCTATCACATTCATGTCTAAACAACCATTCAAACACTAGATTTGATTATCCTTAAGTGCCTCTTTGAAGCTTTTAGGTTCAATTCCAGTTGTAATTGCTGTGAAATAAGCTTGGTGGCCACATGAAAATTGAGCATCATATATATAATGTTTCAGAAAATAAAGTGAAACGATCCGACCCTTTTTTTTTAACAATTAAACTTTGATCTTGGACTAATATTCCCAAAAATGTTATCTTCAATGACCAAACAAGCCACACAACAATCAAACAGCGGATAACCATAACTCAATTCCAATCAAATTTCATTAAACGAAACGAAAGTCAACAACAACCAGTTCAAGATTCCAAAACTAATCCAGCAACCTAGAACAGTTCTAAAACAATAATGCAACATAAACCAAGCAACCGAGATCCCAGATCATCCTCTTCTTTGTAGCCATGATTTCACGATCACAATTTGCCCTTACATGCATCACATGAGAAAAAAAGATGCGTGAGTATTATCATAAATACCCAGTGAGACGGTCATCCCATCTACGACTGCGCACTCAGGCACGATGGACAGCTCAGGTAAACACACAAATCACACAGCAAACAGAAACGGCTCAACAGCCCAAAACAGACGTGTGTCGATCAACACTACCACTAGGTGTCGATCGACACACTGGTCCAATGTCGATCGACACACTCACTGGTGTCGATCGACACTCCACAGACCAGGTGCATGTGTTGATCGACACACCCTCTAGGTGTTGATCGACACACTCCCTCGGGCACCTGTGTCGGTCGACACACCACACTAGTGTCGATCGACATAGATCACAGACTCGCCAGAATCGAACCTTTTCCTCTCTGGTCCGATTTCGAGCCTGCCTAAACCCATAAACCTGCAAATGAACCACAACAAACACCACAATAAATGCACACAATCCCGAAATCAATTCACCACATGATTAAACAACACGTTCAAACCTATCACCACGAATCTCTAGCGATTCATCGACCCAGAAGCCATGGTCACGCACTCACCTTAGATTTTTGGATATAACTGATGGAATTGAGACTAGAATCGATATCAGCTACAACAACCACGATATTCTACTCCAAAACACACAAGAACAAAACCTTTCTCATAAAAACTCACAAGAAACAAGAGAAACTCTCTTAGACTCTTTTACACTAATTCTGGCTTTTTTCATTCCTAATACGGCCAAAAAGACTTAAATTCGGAGCCCTACGTTCCTCAAACCGGCCGATTAAAAAAAACCGAAGCAGAAAATTGCTCAATAAAACAGAAATTCCTCACATGTGTCGATCGACACCCACTCAAAATAAACCGGCCTCAAGCCAAAACACGTGTGTCGATCGACACACCTCACTAGTGTCGATCGACACACCCTTCTAATTCTCAAAATTGGTTCACGGGTATTACATAAAGTGTGTTACCTGGAACCGTAGATAGAGACTCTGATGTGGAGGGAAGAGGAACGAGATATGTATTATCAAGGCAACTAACGTTATAGAGCATATAATATGCAAGTCTTGGAGGAGTCGTTTTTGTACGACACCCACGACCCAAGTCTGTATGCGTAGGTGCATTAGATACGTTCATATTTTAGGACATCTAAATCGATTGACTGATAACTGAATCAACAAAATTTACAGCAACTGAATCAACAAATATATCAGCAACTGGTTCAACCATTACATCAACAACATGTAAATTGGTGGAGAATAAATTGTCGATGGGTGAGACAAGGCATCAACGGTGCTTCCCCTTGCTGGTAGATTCAATATAAAAACCCAATCATCATCATTTTTATCTTTCGTAGTTCGTAAAGCACTTGTATTCTTTGTAATTGAATTGAGAGACTTATACGAAAATACATCTTCGTGATAGATAACATCACGAGAGATAAGAAATACCTCTTTCTGCAGACCAAAAACACGCCTTCCTTTCTTTCCAAATGGGTAACCAACAAAAATGCAGTGGCGACTACATTCACCAAACTTATCCTTATCACAAGAACGTAAATGTGTGTAACACGATGAGCAAAAATCCGAGATCGGTCCGAAGAATAGAGGAAGTAGGTTTAAACTTAAAATCACAAACAAAAGATCAAGTAAAAAGATGTGTATAGAATTCTCTTTTGAAGGAGTTGTCCTCGTTTCGGAGGAATACATCAAGTATTTATACAAGTACAAAGTCGGTCGAAATAACCAGAAAAGATAAATGGAAAATCTCCTATAAGATAAAAGGAAGTTATACTAATTCTAAGTATTTCCTTTTATCCGAGCTAAGTCTTCCAATTTGCTCGTATTCACCGAGGTCGGCTAACGCTCCTTAACAGGTCGAGACTTCTACATGGATCCTCGCTGGCCCATTTCTCCGAGCTAACCTTTTGATCCCAGTATCGAGTCGGATCTGAGTCGGGTATGGTTACGGGTGTTAAACCCGGTACCACCAACTAGTCCCCCCCCAGGGTCAGCGAGTATTATTTTAATAAGCTCGGTCGAGACGTACTGAGGAAGATTTAGCCAACTCAGATCTCGAGTTGATCTCAAAAAGCTTGCCTTGACGTGCCTCGATCAGATCCGTTTACACTTTTAGGTGACGTTCGACAAGCCAGTTGCGCTTAAGAAGTTGTGATTTCCGGCTTGATTTTTTCGGAATAATTACACCAAGTCTTCTTACTTGACACGCGGCACTTCACGATTGGGTGCTCTTGCGGCGGGGGAGAATCTCTTAAAGGCGTTTCTTTTTTACCCTAGGTTTTCCCTTTGCTAGAAGTATGACGCCAAATTCTTCAGAACCTACATACTTCCAAACATGGTTTTTCTTATTCTCTCAAGAAAAGGTCGAAGCGGTGGAATCGCTTTCCACTCATCATTCCAGAAAAAAATGGCGAATTTTTTTAGTGGTTTCTTCGTACGAAGAATTCGATTTGAATCGATTTCGGAACTCCCAAGAGACGAGGATTCATGATTTTCACTCATGTCAGAGATCATATTCCCAAGAAACCGTCATGTTAGTGATCATATTCCCACGTCATAGCCAGCTTCTGCTTGTTCGGTTGATCCGGTATTCGTCTAGACGTCGCAATCGAACTGAAGTTTAACTTTGAAGTGGTTGGTTGAAGGCTCGGGAATAACAATCCCTGATTGAGGTGTTGCGGTCTCCCAAGTATTATTGGAGTAGGTACTTCCAATTTATTGGAGTAGCTACTTTCAAAGTCTTAGGTATATCTGACACCTCGGCACCCCTCTATTGCCGCGGTTGTTACTTTGACAGCAAGGTCCGCAAGGATCTCTATTGTCACAATGTTGTTGACGGCGGCATCGCTGCTGGATCTCGTACAAGACTTCAGCTCGCCTCGGAGCCTTTAGGTCTTTTTAGAAATCTTTCAAAATATTTAGCTCGCTCGATGAACCTTTGTGTAATAAACAACTTTATGTTTAAGATCTTATGAAAGATTTAGCTCACTTGAACTTTTGTAATCTTTTTTAGGAATAAAAATGATAAGATCTTTCGTAAGACCTATTTCGCTTCGGAACTTTTATAATAAATAATTTTATGTTTAAGATCTTATGAAAGATTTTAGCTCGCTTGAAATTTTGTAATCCTTTTAAGGAATAAAAATAATAAGATCTGTCGTAAAACCTAACTCGCTTCGGAACTTTTGTAATAAACAATTTTGAGCTCCGAGCTGAGAATCCAGTGTGAATTCTTAATTTTGTAATTTTTGCGATGAATGAACTCGACCTTATTAACACCTTATCGTTTTATAAGAAACTTGGATGATCACTAGTTAATGGGAAATTGGCTTATTAGAACACCCAATGATTACTTTCATAAGGATCCTTAAATGGTTGCGAGCTATAGAGCTTGGCGTTTAGTCACTATGATTACTTTCAGAAGACTCTTCAGTGTTTGCCTACTATGTAATTAGGCTTATTGGAAGTAAGATTCCTCCAAGACTCTGCTGCTTACAAGCTCGGTAATGGTTCTTAGTATCTACACTTAATTACGAGGCAGGCTCGGTTTGGGGTCTGAGAGTGCAAAGAACTAGTGCTTTGGCTTAGCTCAACTTTTGCCTTAGGACGAATCTTCAGTATGCGATCGAGAGCCGGTGTGTACTTTACTTTGTTGTCCTAAGCGCGAGGTGCGGACCTGGCCCCGGCTTATTAGAGTTTGTGGGTTATTTCACCACGACACTTATGAGAAGAGTGTGGATCAAATACCTGGCCAAGGCTCCGATGTGTGACACGAATCGTACATAGTTGTTGTTTTTTACGTTGTGCACTAAATTCTCGAGTTGATCACACTGAGTTCTTAATGAACAGTAAAATGCTTTCTAAAGCAAGTCTTTGGTTTGAACCAGAATCTTTATTTCAAAAGATATATATTTTAATATGTGTAACTGCACTTAGACTTTTATGAAAAAGCAACCTGCTTACGTACCTTTCTTCAACAGAAAAGATCAAATCACTCGTAATTCGATACAAAGAGGCTCGTTCAAACGAGTATATATATATATATATTTATTATTATTTCCATAATAATATCGCTTGAGGTTCCAAGCATTCCAAGAATTTTGGATTTCGGTTCTATTCATCTCGAGGACCTGATACGGTCCTTCCCACTTGATTCCAAGCTTCCCGGCTTCGTCCTTTTTAGTGTTTTTATAAATTTTACGGAGGACGAGGTCGCCTATGTCGAAAGATCGATATTGTACTCTTTTGTTGTAGTACTTCGCGGCGACCTGTTGATAATTTTGTATCCTCAGCAAGACATTGTCTCAAACTTCTTCGGAGCATCAAGATGGTCACGAATTCTTCGTCCGTTCATCTCGGCATCTTGAGTCATCAAGACCCTTCGAGCGCTGTCGATGTGAGCTTCGGCGGGTGCTAGTGCTTCCATTCCATAGGCTAAGGGGTTGGACCTGTCGATCGTCGAGGCGTTGTTCGATGAGCCCAAAGTACTCCGGAGAGTTCGTCCGCCCATGCTCCCTTCTTTTCTCCTAGGCGCTGCTTTAGCCCGGCTATCAGCGTTTTTATTGGTTGACTCGATCTGTTCATTCCCTTGCGGATAGTAGATAATTGTTGTGGACAGACGGATATTCCATGTGTTGCAAAATTTTGTGACAACATCACAAACAAGGTTCGAACCATTGTTCGTTACGATTTCGTAAGGAACTCCATGTCGACAGATGATGTTTTTCCAAATAAACATTTCCACATCTGGTTCTGTGATCTGAGGATATGCCTTAGCTTCAACCCACTTAGTAAAGTAATCCGTCATCACTAGAATATTCTTTTTTCCTCGTGATGTTACCAGCGGTCCTACCGCATCCATGGCCCATCTCATGAACGGGTATGCGACTGTTGCCGGAGTGTACTCTTATGGGGGGGGGCAGCTTTCTTGGTGGGTGCTTTTAACACGCTACGCACTTTTGTGCGTATTTTTGGCAATCAGCCAATATTATCGGTCAGTAATAGCCAAGCTTTTTGAGCTTTAGGGTGAGTGATCGCCCTCCGGATTGGTTACCTCCGTCCTTCCCATGAGTACGTCGCAAGACTTCGAGGATTTCTTCCTAAAAAATGCACCTCATCATATAGCAGGATGCACTCCATCGGTAAAGCGTCCATTCCAAGATAGTGTAATAAGCGCTTCTGGTTCTCAACCTTCGAGGTGCCCATTTATCTTTGGGTTGCTTTCCTTCAGTTATATATTCTATAACCTCTGTCCTCCAGTTTTCCTGGGGAATGGAATCATCTTCCATTTCAATGGAGTCTTCGTCCACTTCACCATCCATAATCTCACAGACCATGGGTTATGGATCTATACTGGGACTCGTTATACATTTTACAGATATAACTCGTCTCATTTCCAAGCTCGAGGCCAGTGCGGCCAACGCGTCCGCGGCCGACTACTCGTTTCGGGGAATTTTTACAAGCGTGAATCCATCGAACCCGTCTGTAATCTCGCGTATTACCTTCAGGTAGGCATCCATCTTGTTATCCTTTGCCTCATACGACCCGCTAAACTGACTGTAACGAGCAGGGAGTCCGAGCAAGCTCGAACTCGCTTAGCTCCTACCGCTTTTGCCAGTCGTAGTCCGGCAATCAAGGCTTTGTATTCAGCGGCATTATTCGTAGCCGCGAAATAAAGACGGAATGATTATTCAATCACCTCTCCAGTCGGAGATTTGAGACATACTCTGATCCCTGATCCACTTCGGGATGATGACCCATCCGCATGTAGCGTCCACCACAAGCTTTCTTCTAAACTCTCTATAGAAGGCTCGTTAGGTACCTCGGCGATAAAGTCTGCTAGTACTTGTGACTTCATAGTCGGTCTATTTTTATAGATTATATCATACTCACTAAGCTCGATTGCCCACCGAGTTAATCGACCTGACTGGTTCAGGCTGTGTAAGATCGAACGAAGTGGATGATTTGTTAATACCTCGATGGTATGGGATTGGAAGTATGGCTTGAGTTTCCTTGCCGATATCAGGAGCGCTAAGTCCAATTTTTTCATCGTTAAGTATCTTGACTCTGCGTCGTTGAGGGCTTTGCTGGTGTAGAAGATGGGTTGTTGTTCGCATCGGTCTTCTCTCATCAGAACTCCACTGACTGCCGATGTTGAAACCGTCCGATACAAGTATAGGGTTTCTCATGCCTCGGGTTTAGCCAGCACGGGCGGCGAGGTGACGTATGCTTTGATCTCGGAAAAAGCTTTTTCGCATTGTTCAGACCATCTCGGAACGAAAGACTTTTGTCTGTCGATCTACTTACAAATCGATTCAAAGCAGCTATCTGTCTGGTTAATTTCTGGACTTCTTTCCACGTTTGGGGAGAAGGTAAATATAACACGGCAGATATTTGCTTTGGTGTTTGCTTCTATCCCCCTTTATGTTACCAAATAACCCATGAATTCTCCCGAAGTTACTACGAAGGTACACTTGGCAGGGTTCAGTTTCATCCATACAGATTGAGCTTTTCAAAACACTTACTAAGATGATCAATATGATCATCGACAATCACCGATTTAACCAATATATCGTCGATGTAAACTTCCATAGAATTGCCGAGCTGATCTGCAAACATCTTGTTTACCAGTCGTTGGTAAGTTGCCCCGACGTTCTTCAAGTCGTAGGGCATTACCGGCAGGTTCTTCGACAAGTCTGTCGATATGCGGTAATGGAAAGCTTTCTTTGGGACAAGCTTTGTTGATATCTGTGAAATCAACACAGAATATCCACTTTCTGTTCTTATTTTTTACCACCACCGGGTTAGCTAGCCACTTTGGGTACTTTACCTCGGTGATAGATCCAGCATCGAGCAGTCGCTTGACCTCGTCATCTATTGCTCTGGATCTTTTTGGGCCAAGTTTCCTTCGCTTCTGTTTAACCGGTCTATGAGACGGATCCACATTCAGCTCGTGAGAAATTATCTTTGGGTCGATCCCCTTCATGTCCTTAATGGACCACGCAAAAGTCGATGCGCTCTTTCTTAGAAGTTCAACGAGTTTGTCTCGTATAGGGTTGCTTAGTTCTGACCCTATTCCCACACATTGATCGGGATGTTGGAAGTCCACGATGACCAGTGTGATTTGTCGTTCCAACAACACTTTCTTATTGTCAGCATGGAGTGCCTTGTTCTGACTCCCTGCTATCCCCTTCGAGGCCCGTACGGCCATAGCGGCTTGGGTCCTGTTTTCCTTTCGAGGATGAAACAGTTACGATTTTCACTTTGATTACCTCTTTCGGTATGAATCCCAGACGAGGTCGGGATTTTTAAACACTGATGATAGGTCGATGATACGGCCTACATCAAGTGGAGCCATGGCGTCCCCATGACAGAGTTATACGCGGTGGGAGAATCCACGACGTCGAATTTAAAGTAATGCTTTATCTCGGCAACTTCGACCGTTAGTTTGATTATTCCAACTGTAAATCCCGTTAGGGTTTGGTTCCGCTCGTGAATACGTTTGCGAGTACCCATCCTTTGTAGGGTTTTCTTGTAAATCAGATTCACAGAGCTTTCGGTGAATATGTGATTGACTTCGCAATCGTCTATCAATAGTCTAACCAAGAGCGGATCGTTGTGCGGTTGGGTCAAACCCACCGTATCTTGTTCACAAAAAGTTACCTCTAGATTTTCGTAGATGTTGACTGTTTCTGTTTTTGGCTCCTCGTACGGCTGGCTTCGTTGTATCTCTTCTTCACGATCTTTCATGATCATGAAGGTTCTTCCTTTCCCGGGCTTCGTCGTTGCAGCTACTAGAGCTAGGGTTTCTTTTCTGAACATCTTTGAAAGATTTCTCTCGTGGAAATTACGCAGTAAACCTAATCGGTCCCCTTAGTCGGCGCCAACTTGGTGATACTGGATTGACCAACAATCCGAAATCGGTCCAAAGAATAGACTAACTAGGTTTAAGCGTAAAATCACAAAGAAAAGATCAAGTAAAAAGATGTGTATAGAATTCTCTATTGAAGGAAATGTCCTCGTTTCAGAGGAATACATCAAGTATTTATACAAGAACAAAGTCAGTCGAAATAACCCCAAAAGATAAATGGAAAATCTCCTAAAAGATAAAAGGAAGTTATACTAATTCTAAGTATTTCCTTGTATCCGAGATAAGTCTTCCAATTTACTTGTATTCACTGAGGTCTGCTAACGCTCCTTAACGGGCCGAGACGTCTACATGGATCCTCGCTGGCCCATTTCTCCGAGCTGACCTTTTGATCCCCGTATCGAGTCGGGTATGGTTACGGGTGCTAAACCCGGTACCACCACAACCTCTCCTAAAAATATAAACGGGAGACTTGCTTGAAATAACAACGATCTAGCCACACTTAAAATGTGATGATGTTTGCATTTTACGCGTCCATTTTGCTGAAGTGTATCAACACACAAATTTTGATGATGACCTTGGTTGTTTGAAAAATGATGACAAACAAGTGAACTATGCACCATTATAGCTTCGAACAATTTTGACAGCTTTCCAAACTGTTTTTCTGAATACGCAAAAAAAAATTGCAAAATTTGACGAACATCAAACTTCGCAAGCAAGAGATGTAGCCAGACGAAGCGTAAAAATCATCCACTATAGTTAGAAATTAAGTTGCACCACAAGTAGAGGTAATCCGATAAGGATCCGAAACATCAACATGAATCATCTCAAAACAATCCTTTGATTTATTAGATATAAAAAAACCCTTTGATTTATTCAAACTATCATAACAAATTTCTCTTGTTTGCTTAGCCTGAAAACACACATCACACTGATTTGGATTAGTTGAATCTAAAACACCAGAAAAAGACAAAGCCGAAAATACTGAAAAGGCAAGATGTCCCAAGTGACGATGCCACAAAGCTTGATCAAAAATTGCTGCTACTTTATTGAACTTGAAACTTGCAACATCTGTGAGATAATACACACCATCCCGTTCTTCACCGGCTCCAATCAGGGTCTTCAAGAAACGGTCATGTAAGACACACAAAGTATCAGTAAACATTGCAAAATTCTTAAGTTGTTTCAGAAGCTTGGATACTTATATCAATAACATACCACATCATGAGCATAGAGAACATTATAGAGAGATACTCCATCACTGAGTGGCAACACTCTCATGCTTGTAGATAATGTTTTGCTACCGTCCGCAAAACCAACTGAGTAAGGAAAGGTAATTGTGACATCACGTAACAAATAAAGATTCCCAGTCATGTGATGTATAGCTCGAGTGTCGATGATAACATTACCAAGATCCTTACCAGAAATTTTGTCGGGATTTCCACTTCTGGTCTAAACTTAAGTCATCACATTAATTGCCTTCCATTGTTCTAAAGTAAATTCTGGAAACACTGAAGCATTACTTGAAGTAGCGTATGCGACAATACCAGTCCTCTTCCACGTCCATATGACATCATGTTAGCACCTCGTCCACCTCTGTTTGCTCCTCGCCCACTAGTGCGAGTAGATTTCTCAGTAACCCACTCGGAGTAGCCTTGTATTTGCCAAGAGAAACATTTCTCATGGCCAGATTTGTCATAGTGAGAACAAAGCAAACTGCTACGCTCTTTGCTCCAATTTTTACCAAGTGGAGAAGACAGCTCCAAACATGTGGAATCACCACCTTGATCAAGCCCCATCACAAATTGGTGCACTTTTTCTTCTTCCTTTTCTTTCGCAATAGTTTTACTTGCTTCACACGAACATGCCGGAAGTGGCTTGTAGGTGTAAAGCTCGTCCCACATCGCTGCAAGTTTACCGTAGTAGTTGATAACAGGTTGTCCATCTTGTCGGCATGAAGCGATTTATGTTCAGAGATGATGAACCCAAACCTTATTACGAACACAAAACATTTCCTTCAGGTTTTCCTACAAACTGTGAGCATCAGTAATAAAATACATTGGGGATCGAATACAAGGTGCGATTAAGGAATGCAACCAACAAACAACCAGGAATTAACGGAAGTCCATGATTAAACGAAGAGCATTCAACATCTCTGAAGCCCAGTCGTTATAGTTGTCTCCCGTCAAAAGCATAGAGGTAATCATAGCCCTGGATTATCAGAAGAGAACAACGAGTAAGGCATAACGACGGTGGAATCACCAACGCGTGCCGCAACAACAACTTTAGTTACATCAGTACCACTCATGATTAATCGAAATCAAGAATCAAAGAAGTGGAGACCGAATAGAAACGAAACTCGAATCTCAAGAGAGAGAAAAAAGCGAAAGAAAAGAAAAGTAGATTAAGCACAATTAAATCAGGATTTTGCTCTTGATACCATATAGAAATAAGAGTCTACGCTTTCTTATTGATGTTAACGTTTTACACAAGATATATATACATTAACATATGACGGTGAATCTACCTAACCCTAATCCAATTTATACAATCTCAAGAGACTAAGATATAGCCCAATAATATTTTTACCAAAATAATATTTTTTCATAAAATAACGTTTTCATCATAAAAAATGACATTTTTTAACCAAAATATTGTTCACTACAAAAACTGTTTTTTACATTTTATTTATGATGTTAATCTAAATATCTATTTTGTGTTGTGTAAAGCTTTATCTTTTATACTATTTTGTACAATAAAGCTCTTTATTTTTATTTTATTTTCATTCTCATTTATCAATCTTATTAACCTCTTTTAGAGCTAAAATAAACATGCTATGGATTTGTAAGAGACATAGATACCAAAACAAAACATAGTCGATCGTGCCGTCTTGTTTTTCGTTAAACGAGATAGTGATATGAAGTCTTTTGAACATTATAATCAGTGAATCCATTGTGCCATCTAAGATGGTCAACAAGTCATCCATAAACGAGATGTTAAAATCTTGATGGTTCCAAGTAAGCCCGATATCTACTAAAAATGATTGGTTCAAAGCTGAAAAATGCTACCAACTCATATATAGTGATTTTTCGCTTATACTCTCGTAAAGTCCTTCTATCTAGTCTAGCATGTCTTGTCAGTCTAGTCAAAGTCCTTCGAGTATGTCAAAATCTTCTTTTGTTTAGAGTCATTTCTATGAATGTAGGGGATTGTTGGACAATTTTAATCACACATTAATTAAGGCTTCATGGGCCAAAATAATTAATAAGATTAATTGGTAAAATGTGAATAAAAATGAGTCATTACACTTATAGAAAAATTACATCATAATGTAATTGAGAGAATATATCTCTTGCCAAATAATTTGGAATTGGATTGATATATAAATTTGGATTGGTAAATGGATCATAGATCCAATGCACCATATTCATTTGAATTTTGTGCTTAATTATTATTAACACAAAACAATATATCTTTTTTAATCAATTTCAGAAACAAAACGTTGAATTTAAATGGTGGTCATGGAGTCATTATTGACATTCATTGTGAAATAATACCACTAACGTTTTTCTTTAAATTGGCAAAGAAGAGTATAGCATGAACGGATGGGTTTAATGTCTTGATTTGGCATTAGTGTCAAAATCATTTTAATTAAAACATATCCTTAATTTGTGCTTGGGAAATAGTCTATAAAAAGGCTCACTCCCTTACTTCTCAAATGGTATGAAGATATACTCTTGTATACTCACAAGTTTATACACTTATACATTCACAAAACATAAAAATCCAACAATCTCTCATCTCCTCTTCTATAAAGTAGTCTCGAGAGTTAACGTGGATTTTTAGTTCGTAGATTCTATAATCGAGTGTCGCAATTCAGAATCTCATTAGACCGTCACACTACGAGATATTTTATGAATTAAGGAGAGAGATCATATCTCGACTCTGTTTATTTTTATAAAATTTTCTTCATAAATCGTTTATTTCTTCTCCTTAATTCGCATTTTCTCAATCTGGTTTTTGGGTTCATACAGTTTCTTAGATAAGTTGGATGTTCCGATGGAAATGACTGATTAAATGGTGTGCATTTCGAAATTAGATAGTTAGTTCCTTAGGAGATTATAAATTGGTTCCAAATAGTATATGGAGGAAACTCCTTGTTTATCATGTAGGTAGGGTTTCCATCAAACTTTCTCATAATTAATAGGCTTTATACCCATTCATGTCGATGATTTAACAATTTGATCTCGTGAAACATCTTTTAAAAGTGGATCCTAGGTTGTCCGACGAGATATAATCATTTAAGATTAGTCCATTTGAGATCAATAGTCTAATGGTTATATGTATTCTTCTTAAATGATATGACTAACCATAATAACCATTAACACCTTAGAACTATACGCCCATGTGATAAATCGATTATCTCTCATGTATGATTTTTTTTCCCATAATGGAGTCGATCTCACTAGTTATGTTTTCTTTTCACGATGGATTGTCTAATTTAGACAAGACTTTAATGAAAGTAATGGTGCATTCTCTGGAAGAAAGACCAATATATGCTTTTATCGAAAGATTTACATTCTTTGATTTTATTATTATATTTAAATAGATGTATGATAAATCTGATGATCAATCAGAAACCGATAACACTATTTTTATGTGCATATCCAATAAAATACAATTTGATTTTTTTTTTGTCCGCTTGCAACATTGTTTTAAGAGGTTGCTTTGCGAATTTTGTGAGGCACCCCCACACTTTCAAGTATTTGTACGAATGTGCTTTACCCTTTTTTGTTTAGAAAGTTCATATGGCATTTTGCCAATGACTTTCTGTGGTAACCGATGCTTCCCCCACATTTCTGGACTTAACTTAAGAGTTTAGAATTCTTGTTCCATAACTCGAATAGTTTCAAGTGTATAAGTAGCAGTTTTTCCGATGAATAATGTACTTTCTTTATAAAAAAACACATTTCATTTTCATCAATCTTGCAACTTTTAGCACATATATCCATTTGCATAGATTTTCCAAGTTGGTTTCAAATTTTTATCTTGTATGCTTTGAGCTTTTTCAAATGCATAATTTTGTTGTTTAGCAAGTATATATCTATTAAAATAGATATTGGTGATGACATTAGCGTAATGCCACCATTCCATTCGATTTTTATCTACTTAGTTGACATTGTTAAGGAAATAGTTTGTGGTGAACTAAGTTGCCCCCACAGATTTTGGGCTAACCCAGATTTCTGTAACATTTCATTCATCATTGATACTTGATAGTCATGATTTGTATCAAGAAGATAACCAGAATCATTATCAAAATGAGTATGTGTGTAGAGTAGTGAGAGATGATAGCATATATAGCCTTCTCATCTTCACCATAAGAAACGTAGAGAAACAAGAGCCATTAAAAGTCAATATTGGACATTAACTCAAATGCTCAAGTTAAAATTTGTCTGTTTTTTTTCTCTTTAAGCATTGCCAAAAACGTGTTATCACATGAAGTGTGACATCAAATGTGCAATTATCAAACTAATGACAATTATAATTTGTGCCAACGTTTTGTTAGGTCAAATTTTGAGAAGATTTTTTTGTGATTATCAATTAATATCAATATCACATATCTTCTCTTGTTATGCTTTTTTATTGGATATATGAAAATGATTACAGTGATAACTTAAGAAAGCGTTTTTAATCACTATAATATTTTCTGAATTTTAACCAAATAGCTTTTATCCAAGAAATATTCTAGATACGTTTCGCAAAACTCACCTTAAAGGCCTTCACGGAAATCGTAATAGAATTTGATAGAAAAAAAAATTCAGATTTGAAACCTTCCACGAAAGCGTTATAAAACGTTTGCAGAAACTGTTTCAGAAATTTAAATCTATAAATAAAATCGTTTCGAATTCACGAGACACTTATGAAAGTGATCGCAAATAAAATGATCCTAATTTCAATCTGATTCAAGAGATAAGCAGAAATTGAATTTTATGAATTAAGATTGTAGGAACCCAAAAACCGGATTGAGAAAATGCGAATTAAGGAGAAGAAATAAACGATTTATGAAGACGATTTTATAAAAGTACACAGAGTCGAGATATGATCTCTCTCCTTAATTCATAAAATATCTTGTAGTGTGACGGTCTAATGAGATTATGAATCGCGACACTCGATTATAGAATCTACGAACTAAAAATTCACGCTATACTCTCGAGACTACTTTATAGAAGAGGAGATGAGAAATTGTTGGATTTTTATGTTTTGTGAATGTATAAGTGTATAAACTTGTGAGTATACAAGAGTATATGTTCATACCATTTGAAAGATAAGGGAGTGTGCCTTTTTATAGGCTATTTCCCAAGCACAAATTAAGGATATGTTTTAATTAAAATAATTTTGACACTAATTCCAAATCAAGACATTAAACCAATGTTTTGAAAACCAGACCGGACCGGGGGTCGGACCGGGTTCAACCGTGAACCGGCCAGCTATCCGGGTTTGAGTTTTTTTTTTTTTTTTTTTGAATTTTTTTTTTTTGAAATTTTTCATATTTAATTTTTTTTTATAATTAAAAATTTATAACAACAAATACTAGTTTTAAATTTAGTTAATTTTTGTTAGGATTTAATGTTTTTAATTTTTTTTTACATATAAACTTAATTATTTGTCATTAATCTTTGTTTATGAATATTTTTTTTGTTATTTAAATGATTTTCTTCATGACTAATTTTTACAAATATGTTTATTTAAAGATATTATTATATATTTGGGTATTATAGTTATAAAAAACTATTTATATTACTATTTTTAAAAAACTATTAAACCCGATTCGATCCGGTCGAACCACATTGACCCATGACCCGAAAGCTTGTCCGGTTCGGTCACCGGTCCGGTTTTAAAAACATTGCATTAAACCCATCCGTTCATGCTATACTCTTCTTTGCCAATTTAAAGAAAAACGTTAGTGGTATTATTTCACAATGAATGTCAATAATGACTCCATGACCACCATTTGAATTCAACGTTTTGTTTCTGAAATTGATTAAGAAAGATATATTGTTTTGTGTTAATAATAATTAAGCACAAAATTCAAATGAATATGGTGCATTGGATCTATGATCCATTTACCAATCCAAATTTATATATCAATCCAATTCCAAATTATTTGGCAAGAGATATATTCTCTCAATTACATTATGATGTAATTTTTCTAAGAGTGTAAGGATTCATTTTTATTCACATTTTACCTATTAATCTTATTAATTATTTGGTCAATGAAACCTTAATTAATGTGATTAAAAGTGGTCCAACAGAAACAAAACTAGAATGACCTTAAAGCTTTCTGAATTGAGAATCATTTTTTAGATCTTGTGAATCATCATCATATCCTTAGAGGAAATTCAAAATCCTTGTTAAAATACAAGTGAAACACCAGTAAACTCTCAAACAAAATTTACCAAATCGATTTTGAACAATTTATAAAAACAAGTAAATTGATAGAAAGTATTTTATCTTAATTAGTAACTTGTGGACAGTGAAAATCAAACAGAAACATTCTTAGTGACTCAACGATCCTGAATTGCTCCATGTGCTTCTCCTCTTCTCGGATTTTATCAATCAAACAAGGCTTTTAATTGGATCTGATTTTATTGGGCTCTTCTACCTGGTTCATAAATCATAATTAACATCATTGTGTTTATTCTGCTTTAGTTAATTGGGTTTATGCTTGTAACATTTTTATATACATTTTATTGAAAACCCTATTATTTGATTTATGTACACTTTATAAACCCAGTAAACCAAATCAATATTCAGATTAAACATCACAATTTAAGTTTCCATGATTTTATAAGGCCCGGAAAATAAAAACATTCAGAATTAATCAATCTTTTTTTTTTTGATACTTAAGAATTAATCTTGCTCTTGAATATTACGAGCCGAAGAATGAACCCACCAACAATATGGAACTGGTCATACTATGATCCCTGCTTCTTAACCTCAACTCTCTCTTCATAAAACCCATATTTGATTTTCATCTTAGAAATTACAACGTTAATAATAAGAACATACTTGAAATATATTTTATTCAAGAGAGTAATAAATTAAGAGCATCTTTAATGGTGAATTATTTGGAGTGTCTTTAAAAAATTTTTTTGAACGTCAGATAGATATATGATAAATTGGTAATGTAGCAAAACAAGAGATGTTTAAAAAAGAAATCAACCACAGAAAGCTAAAAAGAGCATCATAATCCTAACATAAAGGATCTAAAGATGCTACTGCATAGCTTCCCGCAGAAGACACTCATGTAACCAAGTCGGATCTCCGAGAGCTAAATACGAATTAAACCGTCCATCTCGAATAACATTTTTGGCAATTAACCGAGCCACCAAGTTAGATGTTGCAGATTCATGTTCAAAAACACAACTAGTAAAACGAGCACGTAACATCTCAATCTGATGTAAGAGAGCACGATACCTTGGCCAATCTTGAGGCTTAGAAAGAGCTTCAAAAGCGGCATGACAATCAAAAGTCATAACGATATCCGTTTGTCTAAGGTCAAGTAAGCTTTGGAATCCCCAAACAATACATCTTAACTCCGCCGTTACTCGATTACAAGAACTCATCATATCATCACGAGCATGCCATAACACCGAACCAGAGGAATCCTTTGCGATCCATGACCCACCACAATGAAGGCTAGCATTCCGCCAATATGAACTGATATTACATTTGATGAGGGTATCTTTAATTAAGTTTGATTATTTAACTAAAGAAACTGCAGAAGGAAATTAAAGACTCGGTTCTTTAGGACACGTGGCACTATTTTACTGGAGTTTGTGTTTTTGTGTTTCAGCCACAAGGAAAACACATTTCATTTGCGTACAAACAATTTTTCTCGTCTCTCTCTCCCACGAAGAGCTTCCGTCGACTCTTCTCCTCCTCCGATGGTTATTCGGTGGCGAGATCATCGTCGTGTCAAAGAGCTTCTCTCTCTTTCTCACCGTTGTCGTCGTTCGTTTCAGTTCGCGTTTCTCATTTTCTCCTATTCAATTTCATATCGCGATTCACCGATTTTGATGATAGATTGGTAAATTTCATCACCGATTCATTCTCCTTTTCTCGCTTTGGAACATTTTAGATTGTTGCTTGAGCCGATCTGCTTCTTTGTTTGATTTAGTCGTAATCTGAATAAGATCTCTTTTAGTATCATTGTAGAATTGTTTGAGCATAATTAAGCACTTTACAAAATTGTCGATCTCTCCGATCTGTTACCACTGTGATATTCAATCCGTGAGTTGGCTGAGTCTCCTTCTGCTTACAAGATGTTGACTCAGATGGATCTCTTATGGTTTCTTAGAGACCATCATTTTGATAATCTCAGGATCGTTCACGCTCATGATGTAACGCAAGACGATCATCTTCAGCTCATTAATGTATAGGTTTCAAACATATAGATATTTGTAAATGATCATTATGTTATAGAATGTATACTCCATTTTGTGTTTGTTTTGAGGTTGCAGGATTGGTTAGTGTGTTCCCTTTGGTCTGAACAAAGGAGTTGTTTCTTCTGAGAGAGTTAGAGCGTTCTGGAGATCCCAAGTTATCAAGGCCAATCAATTGAGGACACTGAAAATTATAAGTAGACCTCAAAGGATCCAGACAAATCTCATTCGTTCTGTTCTCATCCATTTGTTGATCAAGAGTCTCATGTAAGTATTTACATTTTTTGGTTGTGTGGAATCTTGTATCATCTAATGTCTTTGAATGCTACGTGTAACTATTTATGAAGTGAGATTATAGTGAGAGTTGGATTTGTAATGCAGATAGTTGAAGGGAGTAGATTTTGTAGGGTTTGGTTAAGACTTGAGAGTAGAGAGTGTCTCATGATTTTAGTAAGTTTTATTTTGATATGAAGAAGTCTTTTTTCAGGAACCTATCAACAGAACGCAAAGTGCAGATCCACAGAATGTAGCATCCATCTATTATATTAGGCGGCGGTGTCCTCTTACAAGCAAGAGAGCTGTTGTGTGATGATTTGATTTCTTTATGGAGTTTTAAAGCAGAATTTGAAAGACATATTAGACAGTTCAAGAAGATGGAAATAACACTTGATCAATGTTATTTTTTGTTGGTTTGTTTGTGTCCTGCCACACTAATTAAAGTGTCATCTGCTATACAAAAGAAGACAATACAAGATGGTTGTATATTTCAAATAGTGAGTTCAGTTTGCATTTCTCCTCATGTTATCCATTTTAAATATCACTTATGATTGTTTCTTTTTACTTAAATAGCAATAGCACACAAGTGCATCGAAAAAACTTAGAAAAACTTAGGAAATTCTTAGTGAATTTCAAAAGTGTTACCAATGGACTAAGAAAAAGTAGGAAAATCTTAGTGAGTTTCAAACATTTTTTTAATATTAAACAATGAGTAAAGACACCTTAATGGTGTAACAACCTTGAATAATACAAACCAGAGATGTTAAAATGGACTCAAAATAAATAGGCTTAATCGGGCCTGTTTAATTAAATCAGCCCGTTTAGATCCGTTTACAAGTTAAAGATAAACGGACCTAAATGGATAAGCTTGTTAAGGTCCATTTATTAAACGGATTTTTAAGAAACTAAACGGATAGCCCGTATAACTGGTTTTTTTTTCTTTTGGAGAAACGACGTCGTTTTATCTAGATATTTGTTAGGGTTGATAAAACTTCTCCTTCTTTCTCCGAACCTCGAGTCGTGAACTTCTCTTCCTCCTTGCTGGAAGCGAGCTTTTACTTGAGATCTTAGGTCCTGGTATTGTAGGTGGTTTGTTTCTTCTTATGCTTGGTGCTCTTCCTGATGCTATGCTTATCATGGGTATGTCACAAAATTCCAAATTTTCAATCTCTGAGACTCGATCTGTGCTATTGTATTGATTAGAGCGATTCTTTGTTGTTAGTGTTTGAGTTTTGAGGGGAAGAAATGAATCTTTGTTTAGGTTTTGTGAAGTTGTATAGTGAGTGATGATGATGATGATGTTGAAACAAAACCTGACCGGTTTATCAAGAACCGGGCTAATCAGATTTCTGCAAATTGGAGACAAAACTAGAAGCAGCAAAAGCAGCAGAGCCACCAAGAAAAGAGACAATAGCCACCACAAGCTGAACAATCACTTCCCAAGAGTAATCTTCAGGAACAAGTAAACAAAAACCGGTCCAAGAAATAGTAAACCGAGACTCAAAGTAAACAGCGTTCCAGGCGTTTCAGGGTTTGTAGCGGCAGACAAAACGCCGAATTCCTCTGCTTTAGTCAACAATCTAAGACGCTCTATAGTTGATAGAGAGAAACCAGATTTCTCAGCTAAAGACAAAAGTCCAGCTTTTGTCAAAAGCTTAAGTTGCTCAACTCTTGTCAGTAGCTTCATCGGTGGAGTCGCCGTGGTCTGTGAAAAAACAAGATTAGACAAATGTAAACAAGATCTGTTTTTATCAAAGAACTTGTAAACGGGCGTTAACGGACCATATTAAATCTAACGGGCTGAAATGTAAACGGGCTACAAACGGATATTTACTAAACGGACCTTAACGATTTTAGACATAGACGGACTTGGGCCTAAACAGTTCGGACCTTAATGGGCCGGGCTAGTCCGTTTTAACATCTCTAATACAAACCTCACACCTTTTTTTTGCTAATAGAAACAACCCTGATCACATTTCGTACGACGTTAAATAATTGAAACAAACTCCACTTTGCCCATGTAGAGGATTAATATCATTATGTGCCCATGTCTCTCTCCACTTTCACAAAAATAACAACAAAGATGAGCTTTCTCCTTTGCCTATTTGTCTTTACAATTCTCTCTGTGTTTTCATTTTCCTATGACGTCATCAAAGTCATTTAATGTGATGCCTGAGCCTCACGTTGCAACCCTAAGTGCCCCTTTTGCGCTCTTTTTTTGTATCTGCTCATTTATATAATTTACTTGAATGTACAATGTCACACTATGGTATAAACTTTTGATTATGATTCATGACTTTAATACTGACATGCACACATGCATACATTATGTGAAGAGATCTTTGACATCAATTGACATTATGTACGGAATATAGAGTTTTATTATAAACAGTCGAGTCCGTATATAGAGGATAGATCTAAAGTATATGTAGTGGTTAACGTGGTTCAAAAGGATACAAAATGTGATCCTCAGTTTTTAATATTTCAATATTTACTTGCATTTGAATGTAATTTTTAAATATTGAAATATTTTCGTTGATCTATAGTTTATGTCAACATATTTTTATCTAATACTTTAAATTTGTTGTCCTCACGATTTCTCTTACAACTCAGTTTATATGACTTACGTGGATTATAGCGAGTGAAATTGCCAAGTGTTTTCAATAATGAATTCGGATATATGAATACTATGTGGAATAGTTTTTTTATAGAGAATTATGAAAATGTAGACTTTAGTCATGCTAAAATTCACAATTTTAAACTCAGTTTTGAATGTGTCTTAATTCTTTTGTAGTAAGATGTATCATCACTAGTTATTATATATGTAAAATACTGCAGAGATATTCCCGAAAACTCAATGCTAGTAAAATAATTGTAAGGATACAAGACACTTTTTCATCATCGAATTAAGTTCAAATTGGATTAGAAGTGACTTTATAAAAAAAATATAACTTTTAAATCTCGATCGGATAAATGATATTGCATATGAATTCCAAATTACGTTGGTGAACTTCTTTGTTAGATTTGGCATTTACTTTCAAAATTGCAAATGAGTTATAATGGTCTTTTAATGGTTAATTCATTTGAGTCTAATAATACCATATATATAGAGACCCGTTTTTGGGTTTTGTTTTAAGGGGCAATTTGCCAAATAACAAAAAAAAAATATATATAACTAATTATGTAGCCAAAACCCCTAAATCTAAGGGTTGTGGTTATGCCACATAGGGGGGTTTTGGCTACTTAACTAATTATAAAAAAAAATTGAGTTATTTGGCAAATTATCCCTTGTTTTAATTGTAGCATAACCAGTTGAATAATAACAAAAAAAAAAAAAAAGTATAGACAACTAGCTATAAGAAACAAAGAGATGTGTCCAATAAGATGAAGAAAATATGCATATAAATAATAAGCAATGGTGCGTAGACATTTGAAGTGGGTAGTTTTTTGAGTATGTGAAAAAAGTGTCGAGGGAAGATTTAAATGCTTTTCAAGAAAGATAATTTGGTGGAGGGATTTGTACTGTTTAGTTATGTGTAACGCTTAGAACATACCAAAACATAACTTACTAAAAAAGGAAAGCTCATCATGCCATTCCACACCCAGACATTGTCGGGAACATGCAAACCCTCAGGTTTTGGGGAATACCAAACTTTGAGCATATATATATATACCCTCTTGTCCAAATCCAACTATGGTCAGATACATACACATGTGTTGCGTATCTCTGTATCTATCTATCTATATATATGATCATTCTATGTTATTTGAATACTCTTTCTGTATTTTTGTATGACTTTTTTCGTACGTGTTCGTGTTGACTCTTTCAAACTAAAGAAAAAACAAAAAAAAGGAAATATTTTTATGGAGATCGAGTAATCATGACTTGTTTACAGTTTTTGCACTCATGAAACTGAAATATGCTTTGGGACTTGTTTTTCAGTAATGATTTGTTAGCCTCGGTGCAATGATTCAGTCAAAAAAAAATATTTATGTACAATTAATTAGTTATGATCACACGCAAACACAGTTAATATTCTCTTTCTTTGTCAAACACATATACTTTATATTCAAACCATTCAAATTTGAAAGAATTAATAAATGACCAATAAAAGGCAAAGCTAACCAAAAAATACGATGAGGCCGAGAAAACTTTCCTCATTGTCGTTCGGAATTTGAAGAAATTGAAAGCGTTCTTTTCTTATTCACAAACATTAGAAGTGTTGGCTGTTTTTATATTTCTTTCGTTTGCATTTTGGTTCATATATATTAATGTATATAAAAATAAACTGGCATTTTTATCTTTAATTTGCTAACTTTCTAAACTAAAATGACATCTTTTTTTAGATAAAATACAATATTTTAATAACAGGAAAATATTGCAATATTTGTGTGCGTTTATTGAATCGGTTCCAAAATTTGGATGGAAACATGGCATGCAAAAGAAGTGTCTTTTATTTATCTCTTAGGTTTGCAGCTTTAAATAATTGACAATTAGTAAATTATATTTTACCTTAAATATTTTTTTTTCAATATATATATACACTTTAACATGTAAACACAAAAAAACTAATATTTTCATTGTGCTAAAAGCTCACGATTAGTTTAATGACACCTGTGAAAATTTATACTCGTCAATCAAATAAGACCTAGAGTTTCCTGTAAATGATATTGTCTTTGTAGAAGAAAGAAAAGATTGAAACCCTAATTACAAGAACTACAAACCGAATAAACAATTATAATAATTATATGGATAGATGTTCCACGAAGTCAACCACACTCCATGTCGGGTAATTAATTGTTACCATAGAGATCGATTAGATTTGTTAGTTCGCAGGAGGAGG
This sequence comes from Arabis alpina, assembly GCA_900128785.1. NCBI lineage: Eukaryota > Viridiplantae > Streptophyta > Magnoliopsida > Brassicales > Brassicaceae > Arabis > Arabis alpina. Next base: position 20,677,410 of record LT669790.1, read on the forward strand.
TCCAATTTGCTTGAAGATACGATCAGCAGAATATCATGAAGTTGGATTTTAAGGTTTTTAAAACTAATCAGTCGTTCCAAGTTAGAAGCCATTGATATGTTTGCATTGATATGACCCTTCAAGTGCCTATACCTTATTATGAAATATATGAATTGAGCAAATAGATAGGAATTTCAACAATGAAGGATTAAAAAAAAAAAAAAACTTACATCGTCAACCCAAAAAAATAAAATCAACCAAGTCTCAGCTAAAACAATACTCTATCACTTTCATAACATTTGATGTTTTGGAGTTTTTCACACATGTTAACAAAACACTTTCTTTTTTTTGTCAACAACAAAACACTAAAAATATATAATATATCTTTCTAATTATTTTTACTATTGAAAAGTGTGCAATTATAGCTAACATCAATAGATATAGGGGGTTGACAAAAAAAAGTCATATAGGGGTGCATTAACAAATACATTAATCTTGCAGAAAACCCATTAAAACATCAAGTTTTTTGTCCACCAACATCAATCTTTAAAAAACAAAAAATCAAGTCTAACACATCAATCTTTAAAAAACAAAAAATCAAGTCTAACACATCAATTTACATGAGACGGAATAACATAGAAGATTAATTATACAAGGGAATAATCAATTATAGGAGACAAAATTTTATCCATTGCCATATATAAAAACAGTAGTAAGCACATAAAGATATAACATCTATCGCAAGCTTGCTTATATTATAGCTTATACTATATATATATAGCCATACAATTAGCAATAAAGTTCTACTAATTAATTATCCAGCTTAGAGATTTTTATAAAGATGAAACGAATTACGTACCCTCAGATAAGCATCATCTAATGTAAACTTAGAATCCTTTATTGATAAATTTATAAATAGCTTTACCATCTAAGCGAAGCCCAAACGAAGCTCTAGATCTAGATCTTGCTCTGACTCGTTGATCAATCCAATCTCAAGCTCTAAGCTGATGATTTCACCATTCTTCAACTCGTAAGCCTCTTTCTTGCTCAATCTTTTAGCATCTTCATCCTCTACTACAAGAGATCGTTTCCCAGTCTCACAAGCGTTTTGTGGTGAATGTTTAGACTTGGGACTCAAGGAACGGGCCAAACATGGCTTATGGCTTGGTGAGGAAGAAGGAGAGAGGGTTGGAAATAGGGTTAGAGGAGGAAGAGGAGGAGGAGGAGGAGAGGTAGCCATGGAAGAGTAAGAGTAATTAGGGTTAGGGTAAGGAGGAGAAGGTGTTGAAGATGAAGATGAAGACTGTTGTAATCTGAGCCTGGCTCTGTCTCTTCTGTGAACATTCATGTGACCACCAAGTGCTTGAGCTGATCTGAATTCCCTTTTGCAGAAGCTGCAAGTGTAGGATCTTGGTGGCCATGAAAACCCTAGAAGATACTCATGATCCTGTTGGTAATTATCATAATCTCCATAGCTCCATGGTGAAGTTCTTGCACGGCCATAGAAGTTGTTCCTCAACTCTAGGTTGTTTGATCTCTCCATATGTGATGGGCTCTTTCTTTTTGGTAAACCGTTTAGATCACAAAGTGTGAAGCTAATTAAGAGAGTACTAGCAATGATTTGTGGCACATCAATTTATAAAAGCAAAGTGTTTGTAAGATCTGAAAAGATGAAATCACTTTTTTCCCCTGGGAAAAATCTAAGATTTATGTCTATCTGTGTCCTAGAGAGAGAAAGAGAAAGATGACAAAGGGAGAGAGAGAGAGAGAGAGATGTGAATGGTGATAGGGTTGGGGCTCTTCGGTGTTAAGACAGTGAAAGAGACTGATTCTTGGACGCATTATGAAAGCCTTATCTCAGAATTAATAAAATGAGAATTAAGAGACAGAAAACCTTATTTATGTGGGGGAGAGACATGTATTAAGCGAGCTTCTCCATGATTTGATTTATGGAGATGACACAAGTTAATTAATTACATCTATTTTAGACGTTTCTTTCATTAAATGATATTACACCTTTAAGCTTCGTGAAAATCAACAACCAAGTTTTGTCTTGAAATCATTCATTGATTTTTATGCTATGCAAATCATCATCTTTATTAATTATTATTCTCTACAAAACAAATTCATAACACAACAGTTTTACGAAGATCTAAAAGACATATTGTACTAATTAAGCAAATTTTTATGAAGGAAAACAAAGTTAAAAGAGAGATCGTTTGATGAAAAGTTCGTTACAATACATGATTAAACACCCTAGATTTTTCTTTTAGTAGAGCTGTAAAATATTAGTTTTTCACAAATGAAAAAGAAGTTCCATTATTGATCAAACAAAAAAGGGTTCCATTATCAAACAAATCTAAACATGATTTTCTTGAAAAAAATGAAAAACGAAATAATAGAGGGAGCTGGGGAAAATAGAAATGAGTGCTAGAATTTAACTTTACGAAGCACTTGAAAAATCAAGTTTTTTGTAAACATGCTTTCAAAACCAAACTTAAACAATTATATTAGTTCCGTACTTTTTTTGCTAAAAAGTAAATATTTCATTAAGAAATGAATAATTGTTGGTTTACAAAGCAAATTATAAACCTAATTCATGAATCCATGACAAAAAAATTAAAAACATGGAAAACATAATTCATAAACGGATTTCAGTCCATCGCTCAACATAACACAATGGTTATGGAGCTGACGAAGTGATGACGATGCTAATTGTTCCTCCAAAATCAATTGGATGAGAAGATGACGCTAAAAACAGACCGTTTAAGCCGAGTACTTGTCGCATCATCACTAGAAGCCTTTCCATCGAAGTCCAAGAAAGAGTCATCAACGGTTTAGATCCCACAGTCCTCGATCACGCACTCCTCTCGCGTCGCGTGAGAGTAACTTGATAGCACAACCATGAGCTAACCCAATGTAGAAACTTCGCTAACTTACGATGCAATCGGAATAGCTCACCCTACTTGGCTAGTACAAAGCTGGATATGGCAATTAAGAGCTCACGAAAACACCAAAAGCTTTACTAGCTCCTCTAGTACACAAGCGAAAGCACTACAAACGCAATGCTTACAAATACCACCTACAAACCAACTTCAAAAGGAAACCACAACAACACCAAGGCCTAACACCTATCAACACTACTAGACACACGACAAAGCAACACATAGTACGATCAATAGCCACCACCGGTAGCTGAACGGAGCTACGGATGCAAAACCTGGAGGAATGGAAAATTTAACAAGAGATCAACAAAGATGAAACTGACCCGAGAAGCCATAGAGGATGCAATCGAGGACATTGGCTGCTGTCCACCGCACAAAGAACCAAGAAGAAGCAACCTATTCATCAAGACGTAACACCAAATAGAAGATCCAAGTTAACTTCCAACAAGACCTGATGCCCTAAAACCAATCTCTAGGGGTAAGACAAGGGAGATCGAGGCTCTAATAGCTTCATCGACAAAGAGAGAGCAAGAATCACAAAGACTCCGCATCATCTCTATCTCAGCCACCAGAGATCTCCGTAAGTCCCAACCCAAAGAGATCACCTCATACTTTCCGGCGAAGACAGGGGCTGAAGCTCGTCAAGAAGAAACCCATCCTCGAGAGGGTTCGATGTCGGAGCAGGCCCAACCACCGGAAGAGGAAGGAGGTGCGATGGATCATCCAACAAAGAGAGGATGAAGTCGCAACCAGTTGAAGACAGAGAAACTTAAATCAAAACACTAGACGTCGCTCCACTGTCGATTTTGTTCCTCCATCACCGGATGCGCGAGATCGGGGCAGATCTAAAAGTAGATCTACGGAGGAAGACATGAGTGAGGCAAGAGGAGGTCCTTAGCTAGACCCAGCGGTAACCGTCACTGTCAACTAACGAAGATACACCGCAAGAGAGAGACCCCTCTCTGAAGACGCGTCCGTTACTCACACCGTTGCCGCCGAAAACTCACCGCGAGAGAGAGAGCATCTCAAGTAGATCGGAGAGGAGTTAGTGCCGTAAGTGACCAGAATGAAGGGAGAAGAGGTTGCCCTCTCACAGCGCCGATCGAGACCGGACACCGGAGAGGCGAGCGGTGGTTATCGGAGATGAAACGGCGGTGAATTTTTTGGGAGAAATTCCTGGTGTTCCAATTAAGAGCACTGTCCGTACTTACTAAACTATATATATACATCATGTAAATATCGGATTTGGTATTGACCAAAACATAATGAATTCACAGATTATCAAACTTTTGTAACACTAGTCACCCGATTTGCAACAAATTAGTAGAGAGAATTAACTATTTGAAACATTTTCACACCAGTAGATATCATGAGAAAACACTGTTTTAATCATAATTTTCTCTAAAAGTAATAAATGTTTATTACCAAAATAAAGGAGTGATGGGTGAATATGTAGAGATGAGAGTGTATAAATAAGGAAAACCTCGACGAGCAAAGGACATATTATATCAAAGGCTTTATACCAAAAATGGAAAAGTGGATGTTTCTTTCTCACATTTTATTTATTTAATATAATAATCCTCTCCCTCGTGAGCCATATCTTGACATTTGTTTGTTAGCAAATCTAAGACAACGACGCACATTATTATTAGACTTAGGTCTTTATGCCTTTCCTCTAAAATTTGTATTTAATGTTATATGTATACATTGTCTCTTTCTTATTGTTATATATAGTTAATATATTACCATGATTTCTGGATCATTTCCTTTCAAGATGTGTTGTGTTTCCTCAAATTGTAACCCTTTACTTGACATCAACTTCATCTTTAGTCATGGTAAATATTGATCTTTAATTTGTTTTCCAGTAGCTAATCATTTATATATAATCATATGAAATTTATCTATACATCATTGGACCTAGGTAAAAATATGGTCCGAGTATATCCAACTTTCATCAGCATGTTTTTTAATGATCAAATTACCCCAAATTTGGGCCCTTTCTTTAATTAAATTTTAGGTTTGTACTGATTTTTGTTTACCAAAAAAATTAATATAGGTTTGTGTTCTACCATACACAGGATGAAATTTTGCATCATGTTCGTTTAATATTAAAACATGGCTTTTAAGACTCGATTCAAGGTTATGTTAATCTCTTAAAATCGAAGGCAAGAACTATACGTTTAAAAATTAACCTTTAAATAAATAAATAAACTATACGTTTAAGAGATTTAAAATACGGTGATCATGCTTCATGCATGGTTTACATTAATCTCGTAAACCCGAAGGCAAGATTTATATGTTAACACTGCATGTTTAGATAAAAATGATCTACAAGTGGGAATGGTACAAAGACCCCAATGCAAATAGTTTTGAGGAACCGTACAATCACAAAGTTCAAACATTCACCAACGAGGAAAGTCTCATTTATTACACATCCAACTACTTCATATATATCAGCCCAATATAAGAAGTTAAAAACATTTCACAATTGTTGAAACATGAGAAATTATCTAACCAACCATCTCGCTCCATTTTTTTTCACTCCTCTCGTTGAAATCCAACTTTTGTTACATGTTATTACATTTTAGAGATTGGACAAAGAAGCAAACATCATTGGACAAATTGTATTAGCTCAGAGACTAATGCTCTGATAAAATTTCATTTTACTTTCGTCGATAAATGTTACTTATGACAAAATATATATATATATATATATATATATTTGATCGGATAAATTGAAAACCAAATTTAAAAATCTGACCTCCTAGCTAGGAAAAGAGCCTTGATTAGTTATATTCCGGTCAGGAGGAAGAGTATCTGATATATAAATTAATATGTCATACTCATACAGAATGATTAGACTCAAAAGTATTACGGAATTAACCAATGGATTTCGTAAGGTTCTCTGACTTAAATCAAAATTACTGTTCTTTTTTTATCCTTATACGGAGTTTTTGTCAACATCCTTAAATTTATGAATTTACAACCACGCAAATAAAATATTGTCCTTCTGCTTCTGAAAATGTCACTCAACTCAATGTTCTATACAGGACCGATTCATCAAATTATCAGACATGGTACAAATTGGTCTAATATTTAGGAAAATATCCAAAAAAAAAAAAAAAAACCCTAAACACTTAACAAAAAATTGCAAAAAAAGTATGGACATAGTGCAATTGCACCTAATGCACATGTGTAGAACCGGGCCTGGTTCTATATCAGAGTGATTCACATGCGTAATGTGTTTGATATTAATACATAATACATGTGTGTGTGATTAGTATATTATGTTAATGTAAAATAATTTATTATCTTAGTTTTTTTTCTAGAAAAACTGAAATTTGGTTGAAATGAAAGATAACATGTTATTTATAATAAAAATTTGTAGTTAATATAAAATAATTAAAGCAAACAACCATGCATTATTGTTTTTGTTAAAGTTTTACATGACTTTTTTTTTGTTCTTGACATCTCTTGCATGACTTTTTCTACTGCATCCAATTAAAATCAATGTCATTTCACCAGTTTTAAAAAAGGTTCCCCGTTTCTCCAATATTTTATGGTTTTTCTACCATATAATTTCATTGTTTTAAAATTGATTTTAAACTGAAATGATCTGTTACCTGGTGAATGAAGTGAAAAAGAGGGGAAATTTTAGGACAGAGAGAGTGGAATTAGACAAAAGATTCTGCCAAAATTAGAAGAAGAAAGATATCTCTCATCATCGAAAGGACACATCCAACGGCTGAAAGAGAAAGTCTAAAAAGTCTAGTGGCCTCTCTCTTTATATTTTATTTACCATTTGTGAATAAAGGGCCTCGATTTATTTGTAGCTTCCTTGATCGAAGTTGCAGAGTTTACTCGCAGTAGTTTCCACACTTTATTGTTTATTGCATTAGCCCCTTCCCTACGTTCTTTTACATCATCACTAATTTTTCCATATATACAACTCTTTTATTGTTGTTTAATTTCTTGTAAAAAATATTGTTAAAGTCTCTTTCATGAATGGTGAATGTTTTTGATTTTTATGATTTTCACATGTAGTTGGCTTTCATGGTTTTTTTTTTTTTTTGAACAACACGAAACTTCTTCATTAACTTAAGCGTTTGAAACGATTACAATAGCATAAGATGCTTCTTGTGCAAGATTCTCAATGAAACTTGCTAATGATAGAATGATAAAAAGGATGAAACAAAGGTAGATAAATTCATGGTATACACCATGTAGTTTGGGAACTAATATCAAGCCTAACAATAAGACTCGATCCGAGTGTAAGGTTTCGGTTTTTACCGAGATAGACCTTAAGCATTCTTCAACTTCATGAGACAAAGCCGGTTTTCTATCACATCGAGTCACCATTGATTCACAGAACCTGGTTTTACTCTCATTCACATCTACTTCTACCAACATAGTCGATGGAAACTTGATCTTAAGTTGATAACCTAGACATTCTAGACTAACCAAAGGCTTCAAATCCAAAATGGAGACAACTATGAGAGTAACCCATGCGTAGAACTTATCTATCTGAGCCGAGCCCCTAGACCTAAGAACAAAACCCAATACACCAAGATTAGAGAAGAGCCTTACAGGTTTGGATCGGCGGAGATGCTCGCGGTTTGCTGGCCGTGGAGAACCCAGCGGCGGTGTAGAACAGTCCAACGAGCTTCCGGACCACCAGAGTTGTGGTTGATTTATGTCCGGGATCTTGCAGGGGGGGCCATAGGGACGCGGAGTCCAAAGGGTAAGAAGCTTGGATATACCATAAGCTTCGAATTGTTGTTTGGGCCACAGAGGGAGTGGTGGGACTAAGTCATGGAGGTGTGGGGGAGGGTTTATGGGGTGATGATTCTTTGAGCCGGTGAGCAGGTGCGCCGTCTCGAGAGAAGCATCTGGAGGGTCTGGTGGAGGATCCGGTGAAGGAGGCTCGTCCGACTCCGGGAGAAACAGATCTGGTGGTTTCGGAAGAGGCTCAGACGAAATCCTCATCACCACAGAGAGATCGGAGGTCATAGCCCTAGATAGACACTTCTCCGATGTTGCAGATCCATGTGTTTGTGGTGGAGGAAGATTACGAAAAGGGAGGCACGATCTGCTCAGTCTCTTGAACCCATGTTCCACGACCAAGATGGGATTCCGGTTGATAACCGGTGAGGTCCCAAGGGTCAGAATCATGGCTTCTCAGAGAGGGATCTCGGTGGAAGAGAAGAAGATCTGAGGAGGCATGAGATCGTTGATTTCGTCGAGGTTGAATTTGGGAGAATTTTTGGGGGGCGCCTGGCTTTCATGGTTAAACTCGTGTGATTAGCTGTCACAGTTCATGTCAAGGTTATTTTATTTATAAAAATAGTTTTTTTTTGGTTTTTTTCTTTTTAGGTTCGGTTGAAACCTAAAGATGACAAATAGAACTGTAAAATTATAATGGGTCGTACCAGCAAATAATGGTCGAAATGGAACCGAATAGAAATATCAATTTGGTTCTGTAACCAAAATAGAAAAAAAGAACCTGATATATTTATATATAATGTGATTAAGTAGGTTTTCATGTATCTTAAGGAGAGATAATGAACCGAATCTGAATAAATTTAGTTAGTTTTCTAGAAAGTCCTTTAGAAGAAGTAAAGAACTGAAGAAGTATAATTTTGGTAATTTTTTTTAGTTAGAACCGAAACCAAGCAAAATCCCATGTTCTTGATAACTAATTTACAAATCTTTTATCAAAATTATGTGTAATTGGTTACATGATTTCGAAATACTATTTAAAACTGAAGTGGTATGCTATATCAAAGATTTATTTAGATGTAGATTCAAAAGAACTTTCAAATCAAAAAATACAAAGACTCATATTGATAAACCTCGTTGGTGTGTGCATTTGTCTCTACTTAACGTTTTTGTGTTATGTAAATTAAATTATCCTTCTGAAACTTTTGTTGTTGTTGTTGTTCAATGCATGGATCGATCTAATGTCTATGTTTAGGGTTTGTCTATGCTTCGTCAGTCTCTGTTTATTTTTCTAATTACTCCAGTACATAGAAAAAAGTGTTAGAACCGGAAATAACTCTGCATTATAAAACGATTTGGATATCAAATTAGACGGATTTGTAATACTCAAAATCAGAATTGTGAACTACTAATACATACTACGATATACTCTCTGAAAAAAATAGGAGCCAGCTCAGCTAGACATTCCTCCGAGTCATAAGCCCGGCCCAGCGAGCGCGCATGTGGTCCTTTAATTTCTCCAGCATAGTCCATGTATATACTAATGTTTTGAACTTACATATAAGTTCATTATATTATATACAACATGAAAATGTTTCCCTAACGGACATTTTACATGTGTATTACATTGAACCAAGTATATAGGCTTTTAAAGCCCAAACACACATTTTTTATTCAACTTCATCACATATATGTTATCATATTAATGTCCAAAACCTTGGCCCATAATCATCATAATAACACGTCCAAGAAAAAGCAATGTGATTTTTTTGTCAAATAATACCAATAATTTGTAATTGTAAGAGCTATCTATCGTCTATGACTCTATTGTGCTATGATTCATAGTGTAACGTTTGTCTGGCTTCTATTGATTTTGGTTGTATCTTGCAATTTACTTAGTTTTTTGTTATAATTCAAGTTTTTTGAAGTCCGAGATAAAAAGAGGAAGTCTTTTTCAGTATAACACAATGACCGTATTTCAAAATTAATTTTATGAGTTTAAAAGGTTTTTGCATACAACTAACAAAAATTAAAAAATCATGTAACATTTGATGTTGGGCTAACAAAACATCATAGAAAATGGGCTTGGGCTTATCATCAACGCTTCCCCTTCAAAACAAGCTTGTCTACCTTACCTACCTACATTTCTATTCCATGAACAATTAGCAGACTAAAACACTTGTTATCATTGTTTATCAATTTAAGATCCAAAACAATATAACAAACGATGATCATTTAAATTCGCAAACTAAGTTTTTAGTACCAAATTATACACAATTCAATATACAAAACCACTCAGGATTTCACAGATCTGACGCACAAAAAAACGTAAAACATGAGATTCGACAAAACTTAACCAGTAATGATATGATTTTAAATCAACACACAAAACAAGCAGAATAAACAAAGATCAGATTTAAATGAGATCTGAAACATAAAACCATGGGAGAGATAAGTTTGAGGAGCAAGCTCGTTCGCTTGCACAGGAAATCACAGAGGAAGAAGAAGAAGAGACACTGTGATTTCTCTCTGCAAGCGAAAGTGCTTAGTCACAAACACACGATTAGACAATTTTCGGATGTTGAGTTAAGAGATGAAAAGGGTTTATATAGGAGAGACAAAAGTAGGGTTTTTGGTCCGCTTTAAGTTAGCCGACTCGATGCTTTTCTTGTTTCGAATCTTACGGTCTCCTAATTCTTTTCCTTTTTCAGCTTTTACTAATTAGATTTTATTCCTTATCGTTTATATTAATTTTCCTAACTTTTTTTTTATATTATTATAATGGTGTTTTGTAGAATCAAAACTAGTTCGGAGATGATGTTAAAAGATGAGTTTGGAGATTTTCGTATGTATAGATAACTAGATTTTGATCAATCTTCAAAACGTGGAATTGAATAGTCAAATAGATTGATTAACTCGATTCTAACATTCCGGTAGCCTCTCCTTGCCCAACCATCCTTTATCAAAGAGAAATGGTAGACTATATCTTCTTGTAAGGATTTTAAAATCGCCCTTTATTGGTGGATGATCCGATCTATTCAGTTCTACATATCATATTAGAATTTTATTATATAAAGGAAATTTCCTTCGACAAGAGCGCGACACGTAAGCAAAATTGTAACTCATGAGATCGCGACATGTGTTATTGTTAAACTAGATTGTAACATGTGTCAAATGCAAATTATAAATTTTCCTTATCTACATAATTTACTTTTCAAATCAAATTATAGTAGAAATTAAAAGGAAAATAATAAATCATAAGAAAAGGTAAATAAGAAAAAATGTCACTTTAAACTTTCCTTATCTACATAATTTACTTTTCAAATCAAATTGTGGTATAATTTAAAAGGAAAATAATAAATCAAAATAAAAAGCAAATAAGAAAAAATATCACTATATACATTATTTATGCAATTGAAAAATGTAAAAGTATTCATTTTTAATGCTATTGGAAAAAAATCATGCAACTAGAAAATTCATGAAAAAATGATTATGTAATTGAAAAAAGGCATATAGGTTACTAAATTGTCAAATAAATTAATAAATTATATATATAGAAGATGCATACATACGAAAACAAATATAAAACACATGCATGTGTAGTCATGTATAACGCGGGTCTGTATGTGAACATTGTGGATCAAACACATTTTTATGGGTGATTTGAAATTAATTTCTATTTTTTATCTTGCGGTTAACAGCATGCAATTTATTGATAAATAAACTGATAATTATACAGGTTTCAATTTAAAATACAATTAAACGAGTTTCAATTTAGAATATACTTATACACGTTTTAATTTAGAATATAATATAACGATAATAACATTATAGATAATCAATTTCAATATTTAATACCCGCATATTATGCGGATCCTAATCTAGTTCACATATAAAGAGTGACAATCTTCATACTTCATTCCCCACAATATAATTTACATCAAATTGTTCGTTTACTCTTTTTTCCTAAGATATTTGATTTTCAACACACCGAAATTCCAGTATTTCACAATATCTTATCATATTATTAAATGGAGCGAAAGATACCGCATAAAGCAATCTACCCCTTTTTCCTCATGATTTTTGATGAACTCATTAAAATCTCCCAACATCAACCATGGTTCAAATCTATTCATCCTAATTTTGAATCAATTTGTCCCATACCAAATTCCTATATTTTACTACCTGATCTCCATAGACAATCTCCATAGACAAATGATAAGAATAAAAATCGACATTCAAAAGTGGCATCCATATCAATAATGTGATTTATCCAATATATATTATTAGGTTTTATTTCAACACTAAAAAGTATAAGTAATGCACCACTAGCTCTTCGCGCTTCAACCAAAATATTGTTTCGTCTCGGAAAGAAATAAGATATTCGGCCGAAACTTCTTCATATAATCTTTCAAAATATCAACCATCACAGAGAAAAGCAGATAAAAATTAAGATAGGACTCTAAACTGCAAGTCAATGGAATTTGAGAAGAAATTTGAAATCCACTTCAAATTCCAATTGTATATAACATGGGGTTATGGGCTAAATATTTTCCTAGTTCAATTTTTGTTCGATTTCTCTCACTAACTGTTCTCTCACTCTCTAACTTTTTGAAAGAGAAGAAATGTCGCTGGAGACGGAGACGATTTCTTTGAGTTGTTAGAAGAAAGTAAGCTCGAAATTCAAAAATCGTAATTCATTTTCAACAGTTCTCTGTGTAGTTACGTTGTTCTAGAATGTTACTTTAGGTTTCGCTGAAGTTTTTCATGCTCTATTTGGGAATGTAGATCTAGAATCGCTCAAAACAAATCCATCTAATAACTGGATCTAGTATCGCGTGTCTCGAAGAACCTCTACTAGATTTATGCTTTTGAATGATCGTGGAATATGAATCGAATCTCGAAGAATTTCTGCTAGATTTAGGCTTTTGACTATTAAATCTAGGACACATAGCGGATTTTGAGCGTATATATTGGAATCCATGATCGTGAATATGTGTGAAATTTCGTTGATTTTATTTTTGTTTAAATTTATGTACACTTCTTAGAGATAATCTTTTTTTTTATCTCTAAACTAAATTTAGTTCAATTTATGTACACCTCTTTCTTCGGTAAGTACGTCATTAACACAAATTTCCTCTCGATGGTTTGTTGAGTTTTAACAGATTTTATAACTAATTTCGTAGCTTCAAAGTGGGCTAAAAAGATCTCCCAAGAACTTCCCATCAAGGCACTTTTACGTAACAATAAGAATTAAACATCTTTGAAGTAATTCAGTTTTTTGTTAGTAGAAATTGACCAAACCAAATAATTTATTCAAAAACTCCATCTTACATATAAATATTGTATCATATTTAATAGAGATTTATTGTAGTAAACAAAATTGACTAATGTTTCGCTCATTCTGACAGTCTAACAAATTGACCACGCCTAAATCCTCCTCCATTTTTATTTACGTATGACCAAATCCTCTTTTTTTCTTCTTCTTTCTACTAATTTATTCGAAAACATGTTTAAGAATTGAGTCTACGTACGAAAATGCATATACATGTCAACAGTCAAAATCTCTCCACTAACAAAATTCAATAATCGCCACTTTTCCAAAACCTTATTCCTCTATAAGTATAACAATCGCCATGACAAATATTCTCATAAGCTATTTCAAGTTCTATCTTTTTTTGTGTGTGAAAGAGTTTGTTAAAACAAAGAACACAGAACTATTTCGTTTTTACAATTTTTACCTTTATTCTTCAACATAGAAACATGAAAACATCTCTTGCATTGATATTTTCACTATATTTTCTTCTACTAATGGCGTTACACGTTCCAGCAAATGAAGCGTTTAGATTTTTACAAAAAGACCGTCTTGGCACCTTACAAAATCTACAAAGAGGTGAAGTCACTCCTTCTAATCCTTCCAGCTGCACACACATTCCCGGTGGTAACAACGCGCCTTGTCCATTCCAAGAACGCCATTTCGCTGGCCACAACCACGGTGGTACGACCATGACATGGATTTAGCAACGTCCCACGAACCATGTGCATAGTCACATCTCCTAAAATAGAGTACTGTTAATAAAATTCCTTTTTTCGTAGTGATTTAAGCTTTCCTATTGTATTTTCTTTCATTCAAATTCAGTTATTCGATTTCGACTTTGTAAATACAAATTTATTGTTTACTGGCTAATATTTAAAAATCAAATTATAAAAACTTAGATATGCACCTCTTAAACTAGATTAATGTAGATCAATATTTTTGTTTGTCTAATTGTGTTGTGTCATTCATGATGTAACTAATTGGTCTTTTTTAAAAGAAAAAAATCATTTTAGTTTTGAGTTTTGATACCTCTTAAAATACTTTTTTCTAAAAAAAGGTTGAGCTGAATAGATTGACTCGTAGCTAATAGAGAAAAGTTAATGGACTTGGTATTGAAGATGGAATCGCGAAGGAACGAATAATGAACCATCTTTAGATCTTCTCTATTCCAGAAGGCTAATTATGTTTTATACTAAAATGGTGATTATTAGACTCAAACTAGGGATACAAGGATATGAGACAGTATGAAACACAATTTCCAGATTTTTTGTTTTGGTTTACAACTTGTGATCAAAACCACAAAATTGAAATGAACTAGTTACAGGATTACAAACTTGACGAATGCAACGCGAGATGAGCTTAACGAGCTATTAGCCACTCGTGACTCGTGTTTGTATGAAGTGAGGATATGTCAGATCAGTAATTCACTAAACACACCAGGTCCATATGCTATTGTCACTGCTACCCAATTAATCACATGCTCTTCTGGTTCCGACAAAGATTCCACCTCGGGTTGCCGCAACATATATAGGAACTTGGACACGGTTTTCTACACAAGTTTCCTCGAGGTCGTAGAGTCCAGGCTTACCCAAGAATGACAAACAGCGTTGGCTTCCAAACTGTGTGCTCCGTGGCACCACTCCTTCTAAATGATTGTGGAAGTTGATGTTTGACAAAAACGTGAACTTCCCGAGTTCTCGAGGAATTTCACCTAACAAATTACTTCGTGATAGGTCTAACGTTTCGAGCTTCGCAATATTCGCCAAGGATGATAGGATATTGCATGTGTTATAATTCAGAGAGGCACAACAACGAAGGAATTTCTGTATCTTATTACCAAGGTTTTGTACAAGCTTATATACTCAAATACATCTGACCTACTTTCCTAAGACAAGAGATCACAATAACTATAAGGGGAAAGTAAAGTAATGATAGATCACACAATTAACGGGATTGACATCCCTAACACCCCCCCTCAAGTTGGAGCATGAAGATCCGTAATGCCCAACTTGTCGATGAAAAACTCAAACTCTTTTCTTCCTAATGCCTTAGTCATAATGTCTATCAGTTGAGTCTTTGTTGGGACATAAGAAGGAGTTATATTACCAGATAAGATCTCATCGCGTACGAAGTGACAATCGCACTCAATATGCTTTGTCCGCTCGTGAAATACTGGATTTGTGCCTATGTAGATTGCTGATTTACTGTCACAGAACATACGCATCGGTTCTTTATGTTGTACTCCCAAATCAGCTAATAATCGTTTAAGCCAAATGAGTTCTTGAGCGAGATATGACATTGCGCGGTACTCTGCCTCTGCCGAAGATCGACTAACAGTTTTCTGTTTCTCTGTTTTCCAAGAGACCGGAGATGTTCCCAGTTGCACAAAGTAACCCGTTATTGAACGACGAGTTAAAGGACAGCTTGCCCAGTCTGAATCGCACCATCCATATAAACGTAAGTCTGGATCAGATTGAAGCAAGATTCCTTGCCCGGGACTGTTTTTCAAATAACGCACAACCCTACATGCTGCTAGCCAATGTTCTTCTCTTGGTGTCTGCATGAACTGAGCAAGTGTATGGACGGCGTAGGAGATGTCAGGACGTGTTACCTTCAAGTATATGAGACGACCAATGAGCCTGCGGTAAGGAAGAGGATCAGTGAGAAGCGGTGTTTCCGATAAAGCCAAACGGTGGTTCTGATTCATTGGAAAATCTGCTGGTTTTGCACCCAATAAGCCCGTCTCTGCAATGATGCCCAAAGTGTATTTCCTCTGACACAAGTAGAAACCACTGTGGTTTCGGGCAACCTCAATGCCCAAAAAGTACTTGAGTAATCCTAGATCTTTCATATGAAAACAAGAAGAGAGATAGTCTTTGAATTGAGCAATCACTTCCGGTGAATTTCCAGCAATTATCAAGTCGTCAACATAGACTAGGACTCTCAATTCTATCCATGGTTTCACTAATGTGAACAACGAATAATCTGACTTAGACTCAGTAAAACCATAAGAGAGAAGAGCAGATGACAACTTCGCAAACCAACATCTTGGTGACTGTTTTAAGCCGTAGATAGATTTGTGAAGGAGACATACTTGATTTGGTTTAGAAGACTTGAAACCCGGTGGTAGTTTCATGTACACTTCTTCTTCTAAATCTCCATGTAAAAATGCGTTATGAACATCCATTTGGTGGACTTCATAACCGCGTCCTGCTGCGACCCGAAGAAACATCCTTACAGTGTCCATTTTTGCAACTGGAGCGAAGGTTTCTCCATAGTCTTCCCCTTCGACTTGCCGATTACCCTCAGCAACTAATCTGGCTTTGTGACGTTCAAGAGTTCCGTCAGCTCTATATTTCAGTTTGTAAACCCAATGACTTCCAATGGCTTTCTTCCCAGCCGGTAAGGTCACAATCGAATAGGTCTTATTCATATTATGAGCTTCGATTTCACCAGACATAGCGCATCTCCAACGCTCATCTTGAACAGCTTGTTTATAACTCGTAGGTTCTACGGCTGATAAAATAGCAGCTTGAAAAGCTTTATGTGCGGTAGAGAATCGATCACTGTTGACATATGAAGTAATCGGATACCGAGATATCAGATGAGATTGAAGACTCGATGTGCTTACAGTGTTTGTGATGTAGTTCTTGAGATTCACGGATTTGATTTTTGTTCGTTTTCCTCGACCCAAGATTTGAGGCTCAGGCTCCGATGGGTCTTCAACAATCTTTGTGACAGGTTCTGGCGGTGGAGATGGTGAGTGATGAATTTCTGGCGATGGTGGTGGCGTCGCTGGACCTGAATCAAAATTGGTGTTTGATGGAGTTGCTTCATTATTCACGATGGGAGGAGACTCTTTTGATGAGCCAACAATAATATTGTCTTCTGGTTGGGCCAAATTCTCTTCTTGTTGGACCACATTAAATGAAGAGGAAGTGGGCTTGGTCAAAGGATTTGTTGGGCTATCTAATTCCATTATTGTTGAAAGAGTGGAAAAAGGAGCCCATAAGTCTTGTTCTTGTTCTTCATCGTGAAGAGAATTTGGAGTTGCAGAGAATGGAAATTCTGTCTCATAAAAGACAACATCTCTTGAAACAAAAAAAACTTTTGTTTCCAGATCAAACAACCGCCAACCTTTTTGACCATGAGGATATCCAATGAAGATGCATCGACGAGATTTTGAAGCAAATTTATCACCGTTTTGGCGTTGATTGTGTGCATAACACAACGAACCAAACACTCGGAGGTGAGTAACTGGAGGTTCTGTTCCATGGATGACCTGATAGGGTGTCTTTCCTTTCAAGACCAAAGATGGAGTTCGATTTATTAAATATCCAGCAGTAAGTATGCATTCTCCCCAAAACTCTATGGGTAGATTTGCTTGAAAGCGAAGTGCGCGAGCAACATTCAAGATGTGCCTATGCTTCCTCTCGACCCGGCCGTTTTGATTAGGAGTACCAACGCATGAAGTTTCATGATGTATCCCTTTCTCTCGAAACTGATTCCTTAGGCACATAAACTCCGTACCATTGTCGCTTCGTACCGTTTTAACCATTGTTTTAAATTGTCTTTCGACCATAGCAATGAAGCTCATCAAGTGCGACTGAGTTTCTCTCTTGCTGTTCATCAGATAAATCCAAACACTACGAGAGTAGTCATCAACAATTGTTAAGAAATATCTTGCTCCCGAAAACGAAGGTGTTCGGTATGGTCCCCACACGTCGCAATGGATTAAATCAAAAACCTTGGTGCTTTTATTTTCACTGAGCTGAAATGACTCTCTTGATTGTTTGGCTCGTAAACAAGTATCACAAGCCTTATGAGAATTCCCAGAAATAGAAACACCGGAAAGTAAACTAACTACTTTTGGAGAAGGATGTCCCATCCGGTTATGCCAAAGATCATAAGCAGCCTTGTCTCTGGTTGTAACCGTTGAAACCGTTTCCATTCCACGGAAGTAAAATGTGCCGTTTTCTCGTTTACCCACTCCAGTCACCATCCTTGAAATGCGGTCCTGGATTACAAGGAAATTGTCCGCGAGTTGCATCACACAACCATTTTCGTCCATTAACTGACTTATAGAAATCAAATCTGATTTCATCTCCGCAACATAAAAAACCGACTTCATAATCAGATTTGAACCAAGAAAAATCGTTCCTTCTTTAACCGAAATTCGTTCAGTTCCATCAGCCAAAATAACCAAGACTGGAGACATATCTCGAAGATTTGATAACGATTCAAGCTTCCCCGTCATGTGGTGTGATGCACCCGTATCGAGAATCCAAGAAGGTTTAGAACACATACCAGATAATATTTCAGTGGCCCCATCTCGACCAGCATTGAGAAGGTGAAGAACTGCTCCCCATTGTTCATCGCTCAAGCCGCTAACTGCATCTCTGTCTTGATCAGTCAAGACGCGATTCACATATGCTCTCAAAGATGTTGGAGCAGAGTTCACGACATTAATATAGACCGGAATTCGATTAGCGTTGATTGGTTCCCAATTCTCACAATCAGGAGAATTAAAATTCGGTTTCGATATGGATCCATCAAGAAATCCAAATTGTTTTCGTGAGCAAGGTGCAGATTTTAATGCACATGCCAATTCCTCGTAGTTTCGTCTTCGGAGGAGTTGACTAAAGATCACAGCTCCGGGATTATCGGTGGCGGTGAGTTCAAATGGAGAGTTCATCCTTCTGACCTCTTGTCGTTCGGTGGTGGTTTTGGTCGGGGTCGTCATTTTGTTCGGTTCGGTTCGGTTCTGTGTTCAAGTTTATGTTCTTTGAGATTTTATGAAAAACAAGATTCTTGCTCTGTTACCATGTTATAATTCAGAGAGGCACAACAACGAAGGAATTTCTGTATCTTATTACCAAGGTTTTGTACAAGCTTATATACTCAAATACATCTGACCTACTTTCCTAGGACAAGAGATCACAATAACTATGAGGGGAAAGTAAAGTAATGATAGATCACACAATTAACGGGATTGACATCCCTAACAGCATGTGAATGTGTTGCATGGAAAGTTAAGACAAAATTCGCTCAATTGACCAATGGATCCAAGATATGTCCGTAAAATCGGTTTCCAGAAAAATCAATGGCTCTGAAGGCTTTAAAGGTCTGAACGAAATCTGTGTCGACTCCCTTGTACACCAAATCGATCCAATCTTCTTACATACCAAAATCATCCCCCATCTACTCATGCTCTGGGAAGTCATCATTACTCCACACACGTGACATATAACCCCAATTGACAAAATAGTCTTATGGCTATGATCCAACGAAGTTGTTACTGGATATGTCAATAATCCGCATACTTGCAAAGCCTAAATACGCAGAGTGGTTACAGTTGACCGAAGCACAAGAACCAGTAATGATTCTTTGATCTTGTTTCTACCCACATTCAGAAATTCCATAATTGATCAAGTGATCATAAACTATATGATATGATCAAATATAGTTACTCAAGTGATCATAACCAATGATGAAGACGTAAATCCAAAATCAATAGGTCTCTCAAACTTGTTTTGGCTTAGAACAATTTGGTGTAACGAAGAATTCATGAGCATGCTTGACATAGGATCAGAAAAGACTAAGGTCACTGCAAACTCATCGGAAAAGTTGGGGACCACCGTTGACTGGTGAAGATTCAAAAGATCTACTTGCCTAGAACGCAAGCTTGAATAATGTTAGAAACAATGGACTTGAAGCTTTATAGCAAAATCATCTCATCTCCAAGTCAAGTGTATTACACATTTTACTTTCACAAGCAATACAAACTGTAGCGATTTTCAACCAAAAGATGTTTCTCTTTTCCTAGCTATATGAGCTTGACCAAAACTTAAGATGTACTCTCTGACCAGAGACATATCTGCTTCGATTCAACCATTGCTTCAACTCGGAGACGACAATTTCGATTATCGAATATGATTTTTTTTTGTATTGCTTACGTGGATGCCGAGTCAGTTTCGTTTTTAAGAAAAGTTAAAAATTTAACAAATCGATTTTGTTGGCTTAATAACTTCCTATTCTTGCATAACGAGTTCCATTATGGTCTTATGCCGGACAAAGAATACCAAAAATTGGAAACGAAAACAATCTTTAGAATAATAGGTATGTTAAAACAATTAATGTATATGTTTACGAAAAGACACTATAGAATGCCCAATTGGTATTGTTCCTAATCTGAAAGAAAAAAATAATGTAAAATTCCATTAAAAAAAAAGCGTTTATATACGTTTTTGGCAAACACATAACAAAAACATCAACTTCATTAATGGAAAATAACTTCATTATAGGAATAGTTTTGAGGAATTTTGTGAAATAGAAAAGGAAGATTTTGTTCACGTAAAACTATATATATGAACACATATGGGGGTGATGAACTCTATACTTCTCAAATTCATTATAATTTTTTATATTCCATAGAGAATTTTTTTAGTTGATTAATATCAATGGCTCTAAATTTAGAATTGGGTTTAAGTCAACATGATATGTGGACCATAAAGAAGACCTTAGCAGCTGGTGATTTATTAGATGGTCTGTTTCTACCAAAAAACGAGATGGAATCGTACATAATTCCAAAGATGGAGCAAAATGGAATAACAAAGAACTTCTTATTAAGAGGTCGTTTTATACCGATAGAGGATATTGCTAGTAACGAAGAACCTCATCTCATAAGATTGATACTAGGCTATGGAGACGGAGCACCAAATTATGGTAGTTACTTTTTCATGGTGGGATGGAGTGATCTTGTGAGATCGAAGAATCTCAAAGTAGGAGATACAATTGGACTTTGTTGGGATTTTTGGAGTGGAAGGTTCAAATTCATGGTGATTGGAATTGCTTAAGGAGTTTTATTTTTGTGTTTTTCAACTTTCAAATATGATAGAGGTTTTTATGTAGTTAAACGAGTTTTAATTTTATTTTATTACTAGAATTATGGCATGAACATCTTTTTTTTAATAGAAATCAATTTTTTCTCTATTAAAAAATATTAAAATATCTATACTTATAAAATTGATGAAACAAAATTATTTTGTATCTTCAATAAAAATACTTTGTGAAATTAGATGGGCACGTTGAGAAAAATTGGCTGCTCTTCCAAAATATCAAAAGTAGTCTTACTTTCGTAGCAATAATGTGTGACCAAAAATTCGGTCAAAAAAATCGGTGACAAAAACAATGTTTTCTTGTAGGATCATTCCCTTCGTTTAACTTCGAACAACTTGATCTATTTTTGCAATTCTTTCTCTTCTCCGATCTTGTTGGAATGCAACGTTTTTGAGGAAGGCCACATCAAGTACTTTAATGTTTTCATTCTCCACCTTCCAAGTAAAATAAAAATATTAAAACACAAAGAAAAAGTTGAATGAAAACTGCTTTTACAAAATATGTAGGAAAAGAGTAAAGCAATCTTGTTTACCTGCGGAGAGAACTTACAATATCCAAAAGTTATTTTCTTTTAATGAAGTTGATGTTTTTCTTATATGTGTTAGCCAAAAACGTATTATAAACATTTTTTTATAGAAAAATACATATTTTTTCTTTTAGGTTAGGAACAATACCTATAATTTATTTCGCCATTAGATGAACTTATATGTAAATGAACCTTTTACCATCTCTTGTGTCTCTGGGCTGTCCGTCTGACAGGTTTGTTTCTGCCTGTAATTTGTAGTGCTTTACAATGGACGAGCAAAGATCAAAAGCTGTCACTGAGGCCTTTGTACGGTTATTCAAGTCTGAATTTATTCTTAATGCAAGATTTAGAATTCCCGTTTTAAATAAGAATAAACAAAAAGAAAAGATATATAATTTCAGTCGCATTGTTTTGGACGGTTATACACGGAAGGGCTTATCTATAGGTATGTTTAAGTCTGAGGCATACCATGACTTGTGCAGGGATATTCGGCTTGTTAACTGGGATTGTGTTTTGAGAACAGCCATATCTGATGACGAGGTAAGTCAGCAACTGTTGGACTACTATTGGACTGCATCCTATTTATGGGGAATGTGTCTATATTTGTAGGTTAAGCATATTGATATCAAAGATAGAACGCTACTAAATGTTCTCAAAGAAGCCCGTAGAATTTGGTCTTCTTACTTTATATGCTTACCATCTGGAAGGAGGCTTGGGCGAGGTTGCTGTTGCCACTACGAGAGTGGAAACAATGCTTGGGGATACTGTCATTGCTATTCATCCTGATGATGCAAGATACAAGCATCTTCATGGGAAATTTGCTTTGCACCCATTCAGTGGACGTGATCCAGATTTGTGATGGAAAACTTGTTGATCCAGATTTTGGTACGGGTTGTGTTAAGGTACATACTTGCTATTATATATTTGGATGCTATGTTTTTGTCCCTGTTAGTTGATTTCTTGCATCGAAGTTATCTTCTTCTTCTTCTTCTTTTTGTAGATTACTCCTGTCCATGACCCCAATGGCTATGAGGTCAGAAAGAGTCACAGTCTTGAATTTATGAACAAAATCATTTAGAAGGAGTGGTGCCACCGAGCACACAGTTTGGAAGCCAAAACTGTTTGTCATTCTTGGGTAAGTCTGGGGTTCTACGGCCTCAAGGAAACTTGTGGAGAAAACCGTGTCCAAGTTCCTATGTTGCAGCAACCCGAGGTGGTTGTAGAATGCAGTTGACCGAAGCACAAAAACCAGTGATCATAACTGAGTACCAGTGGTATTGCACATTTTACTTTCACAAGCAATACAAATTCTAGCTAATGAGCTTGACCAAAACTTAAGATGTACTCTCTGACCTAAAACCACAAGGCAAGGGAATCTCTTAGCTGCGTGCAGCTCTCTTCCGACCACGGGCTTTGCTGCTGGTTGCCTTCTTTGAGGCTTCTTCCTCGCTCTGCTCATTATCGCTTCTTCCACTGTCAAAGCTTTCAGCTTTGTCTGTTGACTCTTCCTCTTCAACTGCTCTCCCAGAATCTTCTTTGTCCCTTAGTGCTCTGAGTTTTGCCTTTTTAGCATTTAACACAGAAAGGAACTGCATGGACAATAAAGAGACTAAGAACAATGGTAAACATGACATTTACAAAGACTAGTCTGCCACAGATAAGAAATTAGAAAAGCAAATGATTCTAATTTAAGCAAGAAAGATATAATATATACATTTGCATAAGTTTCATTCTCAAACTCCATTTTCTCCTTGCAGATTTTTTCACCTTGCGTTAGGCATTTCTCGGCTTCACTTTTCATCTTCTCAAACGATCTGGTCTTGCTCACAACTTCTTCCTGTGGAATATGATCACGATTAAACACTGACTAAGAATTGAGCAGTAGATTGCCATGTCTTGTACAGAAGAATCTAAAGTTGCCAAGCCTAAGAGAGAATAAATCAATGTATAATTCATCATAACCATTCCCCAAAACAGAATGGTGGTCTTGTCATTCTCAAACATGAAAAATCCGAATGTATAGAGTAAAATCTTACGCTTAGCCTTATATTTGCCTGCATAAGAAAATCCAAGATCCCAAGAGTGATCTTCTTACTGTCATGTGATGGTTTACATTTCCACCGCCACTCGAGTTTAGTCCCTTCCTTGTCAAAAGTCCAAGAAAGCTGCAAACCAAACACAATCAGCTATATATATGAAACAAGACACTGATTGTTTTACAAACAAGACAAGAAAACGAAATCAAGAGCCACAGAGAAAACAATGAACATCGAACTAACCCGTTTAGATCCTTCAAGAGCATCGGAGAAACCGTAAACGGAATCGGGTTGCTGAAACCCTAAGTACTGCTCGGCGAGCTGGAGATATTCCGACACCGGCTGGTCCCATTGCGCAGCTCGCTCCGCCACCTCCTCATCCGTCGCTTCAATTCCCAAAAAAAGAGAGTCAAAATCGGAGGACCTCAATAGATTTAGGGGTTTTTGTTTACCATTGCAAATCCAAGAGGAGGAGCCATCAGTGACGGAGATATCGAAACGAGAACTGTGCCAAGTGCCTTTGACGAAAATTGGATCGGCGCCGGAGATTTCAAGTCGGAGACATGTCTGCTTCGATTCAACCATTGCTTCAACTCGGAGACGACGACAATTTCGATTTTCGAATATGATTTTTTTTGTATTGCTAAATTTAGTTTAAAAAAAAATAAAACTCCTTAGTAAAGTTAAGAATTTGAACGAAGAAAAATTAATGATACATTTTTAAGAATAGTGCCCCATTGGTATTGTTCTTAATCTGAAAGAAAAACAAATGTAAATTTTTATTAAAAAAACGTATAATATACGTTTTTACCCTTTGTCATTGGCTATTGGATGTTTTTTTTCCATTGTTTCGTATTCTTACAACAATCATTTTGCATGTTTCCATAATATCCAGACGTTTTAAAAAAATATACGTTTTTGGCAAACACGTATAACAAAAGTTTAGGATTATGACATATTGTATATCTTAATTTCATTTGGAACCTCGCATTATGTGATGTTTTTTCTCTCAAATTGTTTGAAGCTGTTTTTCTTTGGGTCATAGTAGTCAACCCGAAATATCGATGCACGCACAGATTTGCCAAAATAACTTCACCCATGTTGGCAGTGCCGTCTTTACATTTATTGGTGCCTTGGGCAAAAATAAAAATTATTAGGCCCTTTTAATATAAATTTTAATTTTAGGGGCCCTTTTGCAATATAAATTTTTACAAAAAAAAAAATTTTGAGCCATTTTTCCTTTAGAATTTTTAAAAAAAATCGGATGGGCATAGGGCAAAAGCCCACCTTGCCACCCCTCTAAGCCGGGCCTGCATGTTGGTGGCGCTAAACAGTTGAAGATGCAATTTTATTGTCACCAACGAAACTAAGCAAATCAAAAGTTTTGTTCGACCATTCCTCTTACACATCATCTTCAAAAACCTACAAAGCAACCGTACCGACAACTTGATCTTCAAAGAAAAGTACATCAAGCTTTCCCTCGTAGGATGTCAGCTTTGAAGAACTAAGAAACTCATCCTTTGATAAAATCAAATCTTTCAAACTGAACATCAAAACTCATGATTGCAGATTTCGTTAGATTTGCCCCAGTAAAAGCTACATAAAACAGAAAACCATCGATACACATCTCACCACATGTAGGAGAATGAGGAGGAATGTCTTTAACCATCTTCCATGAATGCTCATTTTCTAGTGTCAAAACTCATATCTCCTCGGCTAAACCACGTTCAGCTAAACTCATATTACAAAAATCTCACTTGTTTTTAATTTTATCTATAAATTGTTAATATTAAATGTTTTTGTTGCAAATTTGGTTATGTAGATTTTAATCTAATTATAATTTTTTCATACTAAATTTATATCTTCTTAGTTTGGTTATAGTTAGGTTTAGTTAAAATTCACTTCATAACTTATAAAACAGAAATTTGTTGGTTCTTAACATATAATTTTATTTTGGTGGTGTAATTAAAGAATTTAAGCTAGTGTAATATAAATTATTTGGCTCATTTTATATTATCATTAATTTTATAAGCCAAAATATGGGTCATTGTCTTTTTGTTTGCTTGTATTTTACTTATATTTTGCTTGAAAATGTTATTATTCCAATTTTTTCAAAAAAGGAAGAAATTGTTAAAACTGAAGTAAAAGTATATTTATTTGTTTTATTCCGTATGAATATTTCATCCAGCATCAGTTAATAAGATTTTAAATTAGTTATAACATGAAGAGAAGATTGGTTTAATATTCCAAAAAATTTATAAAGTTTGAAAACTAACCCTTGTTTTGAAAGTTTTGAAAAATAATATTTAAGCTACAAGTTTGAAAACTGAACTTAAAATTCACTTCTTAACATATAAAACAGAAAGTATTTAAGTTAGTCTTCTCAAGTGATTGTCACGAGGAGACCTTGCATTTGTGGTTGACTCAAACTCTTGGTCAGATATCCATCTGCGAAGCGTTTTGAGCGGATCGTGGACTCCCACTGTTTTGAAATGCAAAGGAATCTCATCAAGCTTTTAACCGGCAATATTGTAGCTATATTCATCAAGAGATCATGCGGAAGATGATATGACTTTGCTCCATTTAAAATTCTACGCCTAGTTGACGTGGATGTTTCCCCAAAATCTAACTGTAATTGTCGTGACATTTCTTATACAATCAGTCACCTGAGGAAAAAAAAAAAGATGAACGGAGAAAACCATAAGACATTGAGTATATTAGAAAGAAATCAGAAACACAATTGAACCATTAAGTCGGTTGTTTACATGTATAAATATAAATGTATCTCTAACTTTCTACTAAACCAAGTAAATAAATATGTGCATTTTAGTAACTATATACTTAAATAACAAGTTATGTGTTCGTGTAATATGTGAAAATACATGAGCTATGGTCATCCGGTTATCAGATGAGCAAGTCAATGTTCAGATGCTTCTGTAATCTATTTAAATACCAAGGGTAATATTTACAAAAGAAGACAAATGTACCTTCTTCTTAAAGAGGTTTGGAGTCCAGTTGTTACCTGGCTGGCACAAAGAGGTTTGGTTCGGATGCTCTCTTGGGGACTTCTTTTGTAATATCAAAACCCATATCTTCTTAGCTAAACCACGTTCAACTAAACCCATATTGCAAAAATCTCATTAGTTTTTAAGTTTATCTATTAATTGTTTATATTGAATGTTTTTATTGCAAATCTAGTTAAGTCGATTTTAATTTAATTGTAATTTTTTCATACTAAAGTTACTTCTTTTTTGTTTGGTTATAGTTAGATTTAGTTAAAATTCGCTACATAATTTATAGAACATATAAATATAAGGGTTCTTAACATAAAATTTTACTTTGATAGTAATTAAAGTATTTAAACTAGTGTAATATAAATTATTTGGCTCATTTTATATTATTATAAACCAAAATATAGATCGTTGTCTTTTTGTTTGCTTGTATTTTACTTATATTTTGCTTGAAACATTATTATTCCAATATTTTCAAAACGAAGAAATTGTTAAGGCTGAAGTAAAAGTATATGATTTATATGCTTTATTCCGTATAAATATTTCATCCTACATCAATTAATAAGATTTTAAATTAGTTATAATATAAAGGGAGGATTGGTTCAATATTCCCAAATTTTTATAAAGTTTGAAAACTAACCCTTGTTTTCAAAGTTTTTTTTAAAAAAGACTATTGATTGAACAAGAACTTAATTTTTTTGAAACTAAAAATACCAAAGTATTTATAAGATTATAAATATATTTGGTTATACCACGATCGAATTTTCCTAATATATATGTTTATATATTTTAAAGAAGATTATAGTTATATTTTTTACATCACATAAAATATAGTCTTGCATTTACAAACTTTTTCTTTTATTTTTCTTTATAGGTACGTTTAAATGGATTTATCTTTTTGTTAAAAATAAAACCACAAAACAAAACAATTTCTATTTTTGTTTTAAAACTTTTAGTCTATTTCTTTTAAAGAGATTTGCTTTTAATCTCTTTTTCACTTAGCTATGATGATGTGCTCAAAGATTTGCTTTTAATCTCTTTTTCAGTTGGAAGTATCAGCGGGTGAATTAGTAGATCATGCGAGTAACAAAGGACTTCTTATTAGGAGGCGCTGCTGTAACAGTAGAGGATATCGGTAGTAACGAAGAACCTCGTGTCATGAGATTGATCCTAAGCCATTGACACGGAGCAGCATATTATGGTAGTTACTCTTTCATGGTGGGATGGAGAGATCTTTTGACATCGAGGAATCTCAAAGAAGGAGATACAATTGGATTTTGTTGGGATACTTGGACTGTAAAGTTCAAATGCATGGTGATTGGAAGGAGCTAGAGAATCTACAACAAGTGAAAATCCGGGACATGACCAAAGCTTTCAAAGATAAGATGGTGTATGGTTTGTGGCTGATAAGCATCTAAACAAGTTTATACGTAGAAGTAGAGAGGATTAATTGATGAGCTGGAATTATTTGGTTGGTCAGTTAGAGAAGTGCTGGTTCAAGTCGTTGGAGTTTGTTAGTTGGTTCGTAATAGAGTAAAACCTTGTCCTTTATAAAGAGGGTTTATTAGATTGAGTCGAGCATTCACTTTCTACTTTTCTAGGCATCTCAGTGTAATAGATTCTTTGGATCAGTCGAGATTTGTCATTGTTTTTACAAGAAAAGTCTATCATACATTGTCATTTTCATTCTGTTAATTTAGCTAATATATATTTTGTTCTTGATTTAAGAAGTTATGACATTTTGTGAAGGGAGGTATACTATAAATGCTGCATTGGGTAATATGACAGAAGATGACTGGAGATGGCATATGTATGATACTGTCAAAGGAAGTGATTGGTTAGGTATGGTGATTCTTCTACATTAGTATGCTCAAGTAGATTTGTTTCTTTTGTTACATGTTTTTGGATGTTTTCTATAATTAGATGTAACTTGTATCTTTTGTTTCTATAGGTGACCAAGATGCAATTCAGTGTAGAGAACATACACTTAGCCTTATATTTGCCTCCATAAGAAAATCCAATATCCCCACTATGATCTTCTTACTGTTATGTGATGGTTTACATTTCCACTGCCACTCGAGTTTAGTCCCTTCCTTGTCAAAAGCCAGAAGATCGTAAGTATGTGTTTTTAATTTATATCAGGTGTTTATTGTTAATCGGATTCATGACTAATTTCTCAGAATGATTATTGGATAAGAAATGTTTTGTTGCTTATCGATTTCCCTTATGATGATTGTTGCAACTGTTTTCAATTTTTTTTTTTTTCATGTTTTACGGTTCTCTATTGTAATACTTGGCTCAATCTGACCAACAAGCAATTTTTTTTTATACATATATGTAAATTTTTAGGCTATATCATGTGTGTATCATTTATGGTTTCATAGGCTTCATCGAGTTCCTTTTAGTTTGAGTAACATGGTTGACTCATGATATGAAATGAGTTGCAGAGATTGCATTCGAAAGTAAAGTTCTTAACAGAAGATGAATTCAGGGCTACAAGGACGGTTGGTTCTTTGTGGTTTCCTTGGAGCTTAGTTATGCGCATGCTTTTGTAGGAAAGGAACAATGCACCTCCGGTGTATAACTAGCATACTATGTTGTGTTCGGTTCAAGTAGAGCCTATTACGAACCTATAGTTAAGTTGCTCTGTTTGTGGGGAGCAAAGATCACTCTTGGCTCAGTTTCATTAATTTACATGTAACATTTTTTTTTTTTGACCAAAAAATAAAATAAAATACATGTAACATTATTTTTAAGTAATAGTGATGAAATGTAAAAAGTTAATCAATTATTTACTTAGCAAATACACATTAATAGTAATTTTATTATCTTTAGAAAAGTAATATAAATTTTAGCTTAGATTTCCGTTTTTAATTTTGACCAGTAAAAATTAATCTAAATTTAAATTATATGCATTATACATTGTCATTTAATTTATAAAGATTTTAAATATGTTTTTTTAAAGCTTCAAAGGCAATTTAGTTGATGAAATCATAATCATGTATACGGTACACAAGTCTTTTCATGAATACAATACGCTAATTCTCTTGTATATGGTCATCGATTTTCTAAAGCAACTCATATACGTCAAACGCGTAAGACTTTTTTGTTAATCACAAGGCAAACTACATCTTCTAAACTTTAAATAGTATATTTTGTGAATTTATTATTATTGTTTTTGTGTAACCATCTTTAGGAATTATTGTCTTGGTTTGGCTATAGACAAATGGGACCGACCCACTTATTTGTTGGATAGTCTTTCTTTTACTCCACTCACCGCATACCTCTATCACACACAGCTCAATCATCCCACGTCTTCTTCTTAAATTCCATATATACCCTTGAAGACCGACTTTGATCCTTCTATAAACAAGGGCATATTAGGATTATACACATAATGAGATGCTTATCTTATAATTAAATTAATAAACGAGGGTGGTAGGAAGGGTTTTTCAATAAGGGTTTAGGTGAGGGATAATCAAAATCAAAGACCAATAAATACGATTGGATGCAATGCCAATAAGGATGTTATGTCTTTTATATAATCACTTTATTAATTTATATTTGTTTAATTTATGGATGGAATCCTTGCTAAGTCCAAAATCACGTTTCTAAACCAACAAATAATGCGTATGAGACTTTTCTTTTTAGCTGAATTGGTTGATTATATGATGTTTGTTGAACTATGTGTGTTTTTGGTATGTTTGTAAATAGTAAATCATCAATATTCTAAAAATATATATCAAAATCTTGTAAATATAACGAATGGTGATGTATTTTGTATGAAACAAGATTATAAATAATCAAAATATAACAGATGTACTTTGAGTAGTTGCACAAAAAAACTATAGTTGTAGCCAAACTTAAAATTGGAGTTTGGAAATATTAGTTTGATATCTTGTCCCTTTGTGCTATCTTAATGATTGTCTGATTATATTCAATATAGTTCACATATAATATATGAAAATTTGCATAATTGCCGAAAAAACTTGCCCCACACTTGCCTGAAAGCTTTTGTGAATTAAATCAAAAGAATATGATTAGAAACCAAATTTTTGTAGTTTAGTGATTTTGTTAAGATAATGTTGGTGAAGACTTAGGGTGCAATAGGTTGTATAGTTAGAAGAATAAAATTTGGTGGAATTAAATATTTTTATTATTTGAGTGGAATAAAAATTGGTAGAGTTAAATATCTTTCTTAATTTTTACCATTTGGGTTGAAAAGATTCCTCTACATAATAGGAGAAGAACAAAAATAACAATTAACCTCTTTATTTCATTCTTTGATTTTTCCTCTCACATAATTTCACCTACTCCACTTATGCAAACAATTTAGACCTTTATAGTTTACAAATACACATTTTACCTCTCCAAATGTAAACTTATTTCACTAGTGAAACTTTGTTTACCAGTAAACAAAGAAAAATGTAAATTGGAATACTAATGATTAATGAAATGTAAAAAAATTCAAAAAGAGACAGAGAGTAAAATAATCGAGAGCAAGTATAGAAAGTAAATTCAATATTATTGTTGGGGTGTGGTACTGAAAATAGTTGAACAATCATTCAAAGATGCAAAACGTCAACATATACTTGATTTTGTGTTTTATTCACCAACCTTTCATATGATTTTTTTTAAAAGAAGATATTAATATATAAAATAGTTTTATTTTCCTTCAAATGATTCGTGAGGAACTCTATAAAAATTATTATCTAGTAAACCAAAGGTTTTTTAAAGGGTTTTTAATATAGTTTGATCCATTTTAAACCCCTTAAATATAAGATTAATGATAAAACCTCTCATATATTAGTCTCTTAATAAATAATTCTCTCTGTCTACATTGATGTTAAGACTTTAAACTATATGATATTAAATTATAATTCTACGTTTCGGCTCTAAAAATAGACACGCAGTAAACCCTAAATGGCAAAGATCGATTAAGAGAGATTAAGAAAGATTTGGTTGTTCAGATTAAAACCAAAATCGAGCAAACTGCAATTTGCTTAAGAGGGTATAATTCGTCTTTAGCTTGTAAGATGACGAGGTAATATTTTATTAATGTTTAAGCTTTCTATTCTAAACTAAACTTAAATTGGATTTTACACAATGTTATTGTTATAAGAATTTCATGTTGCAACTATTTTTTTCTTCTCTCTAAAACTGCAACCAAAGAAGCATATCTTGGGGGTGCTTGGCAATAGTTTTTTAAGACTTTGAAAAATTTAAAAGATTTAAAAGACTGTTTTTTTGCCAAGCATGATTTAAAGACTTTATTAATGTTAAAGTCTTAAAAGCTTGTCTTTTATTTTTTCCTCTTGTTTTTCTCTTTTTTCTTAAAGCCACCGAAAGCAAGCTGTAACTATTATAAAATGATTTATCTATTATTTTCTTTTTTTCCAAAATTATCAAAAACCTCTTTGTAGACTTATATATAATTTATAACTAAAATATTTTGATTGATTAATTACTATCTCTTTTTTTTCTATTATTTTGAGATCCATTTTTATATAAATGAATTAAATATCAAAAGTTTACAAAAGTGAATGAAAATAACAACTTTTTGCAAAATGAATAAAAATAATAAAATTTTGTCAAAGGAATAAAAATATCAAGGTTTTGTAATATGAATAAACATGAGTACACATCAAAGATGGTGGAGAAATCGGTATGGACTCAGAATGGTGGGATGATCGTATAAAGGTATATTACACTTCAGTATTTTTAATTAATATATTATTTATGTTATGACATATTTAATATGGAGTATTTTTTTTTGCAGGAAATTCCAGCTGCTATTCATATAAGAAAAAAACTACTACAAGGCCTCGATTTGCTTGAAAAAATCTTCAGAGACACTATTATTGGAACTGATGACAGATGGGGCGGTTGATAATAGTCATGATGGGTATGTGTCGGACCGATATTATTGATTATGTCAACGTTGTTGAATCTGATTTGAGTTGGAAGCACTTAAAACATCGTTTAGATTATTTGAAACGTCAATAATGCATTTATAAGAAAGATTCATAAGCTCTAGAATTTCATCCAAATGTTTTTCAATTTGTTCCACTTCTTGATGAAACTTTGGGTTTTTAAACCAAAACATGAAATAATATAATAAATGAAATTTTTTTATTTTAGATATTTTTTTTTGGTTTATGTTATCATTTATATTTTTTACAAAAAAATTATTTATAAGTATTTATTAATAAGTGAAAAAAGTATTTATTAAAATAACAGTCAAAGATTCTACAGATTATATTACCAAACAGTCTTTTATTAACAGTCAAAATCTCTACAGCCTAAAGTTACAACATTAACAGCCAAAATTTCTACAGCCAAAAGCCTACAGCAAAAGTCTAAATTTAAGTCATTACCAAGCGCCCCCTTGTCTCTGAAACTAAAATTTTCTGCAGGGCTCAACACAATTGTTAATGGTCCAATACTTTTTAAGTATTCTAGAACTTAAGTCAAACGATGGGAAGAACTCTTAAATTTGGAATTTTGCGCAAACATTATGTCGTTTTTTTAGAGACAAAACGTAGAATTATATTTTAATGCCAGGTAGTTCAAGGTTTTAACGTGTGTAGGAGGAAATTATTCATTAATAGACTAATACATGAGAGGTGTTATCATTAATCTTATACTTGAAGAGTTTAAAATGGATCAAACTATACGGGAGGGATTTTGAATGAAAAATCATTTTTTAAAAGATACAAATGTTAATAGTAGAGCACTAATAAGAGACGGTGTCAAGTAACGGCGTTTAGCACCGACGAGGAAAGGAGGATGGTATAAAATACACAACAACAACATAAATTGCATAGTATTCATCATCATCATTCTCTCAAGTCAGAAACTAACACACAAACAAGAGTTAGAGAGAGAAAAGAGCTGTTACATATTTCTCTCACCCATCACGATAAAAATGGGTAAGCAAAACTATCTTCTACTTCGATTTCCCCTATGTTTTCCTTTTCTTGCTTCTTTGGTTTGAGATTTTGGCGTTTCTTGATTGCGATTTGATGATCATAGTTTCATAGAGGTCACTTAGAATCCTCTTTGTCTCTACATTTTCATTTTTAAAAACTTGTTTAGTTTGGATTTTCGGAGTAAATTAAGTAAAATCGATTTGTTTAGCTTCGAAATGAAGAAAACTTGAGATTTCTCTAGTTGCATGTACATTTTTTGTTTCAAGAAGCATCAGCTTGTTGAAACAACTAAAATATGAGTTTCTTATTGTTAAATTTAGTTTTCATTTCTGTGTTTTGGTTAATTGTATATTGATATTTAACAAAGAATTAAAGTCCCAAAGTTTATGATGTTTGGTCTAAGCAATGATGGTTTATGCGTTCAACAAAGTGTCTTTTCTTCGTTGATCCTTGACTATGCAAAAAGCATAAGAAAATTGGCCGTGTGTACAGTTAATAGTTTATCTTTTAGAGAAATTGAAAGTTGATTGATTATTCTTATATTTGTATGCTTGTTTATGCTTTAGTATACTATATTGTTTTCCTTTGAACAAAAGCTGTATTTGTCTTTGAGGTCCCACATTTGGTTAGCCTAATGCTTTTAAGGGAATAATTTAGATGGTTAGTTGAATTCTTGGTCATCATTTCTAACTAAGCATACTTTAGTTATTATACTAATAAGGAAAATTCGAGTTGTATATATTGGCTATGATGCGAAAGAAGCATACCTAGTTTCTTCTGTTGGGTAGACCAAATATCTTGAATAGAATCAAATTGTAAATACGCTTACGAGGTAAGTTTGTCTAGTCGTAGCTCGATATCACATAGATTCTGTGTAATATGATCCCAACTTGGAGAACTCATTTGGCTTTAACAATTATGGATTTCTATTTTACTTATTTGATTGGTGTTTCTTCAGATATCTGTATGGACAAGGAGCCAGATGGTGTTGTGGTCTATGCTAATGGCGATTCGTGTAATCCGAATCAAGAAAATGTTTCTGTGCCTCCCTTAGATTCAGAATCATGTGATGAAGCTAATGGAAATACAGAGCAAATGTTTGCCGAAGAGAATACCGAAGTAAAAGAATACGACGTTAAAGAATGTACCAATGAGATTCCAGTTGCTAAGCCATTGGAAGATGGCAATATAGAGATAGCTGCGTTGGGAAAATATGTTGGAGGTTCTAAATCTGTAAATAAATCGGTTTTACCTGCAAAACATGTTTCGAAATCGGGTCGTGGGAGTAACAAAATAAGGAGCACCGTTCCACAGCCATTTGCTTTGGCTACTGAGAAGCGTGCTTCATCTGCAACACGTTCGTTTACGGGTGAATCTCATGAAGTAGCGGCTATGTCGAAAATATTTCCGGATGGGTACAGTAAAGTACAAAATAAGGCAACAAAGGTCAGGATGTTATGTTACCGACTTGTCCTGAATATTAATGATACTGCGATTCATGTGTCTAACCATAACACCTAAAAATATTTTGTGACTACAGGTACCTAGGAAACCATTGCAGCCAAAAAACAAGAAGCTTTCTGATGAGGAAGATTCTTGCTCTGTTGCTTCTTAGTATGTTTTCTTCTCATCAAAATTTATTTATTTTCATCTTACAATTTTCATCCTTTTCTCTCTTGAACATTCGATAATATCAAGTCTTGACTATTGTTGATAGTGCCACATCGGCTGCAAAGTCTTCTAAATCAAGAACTATTGTCACCGTAGCTCCTTCGTTTCGATCCACGGAGCGTGCAGAGAAGCGGAAAGAGGTGAATTTTTTTATAGAGGATTGTTGCTACTTGTCTTTTCTACCTAACATGTAAACTCTAGGAAGTCTTTGATATATCGTGTAATGACTTTAATTGATTGTTGTGTTCTTCAGTTCTATACAAAACTGGAGGAGAAACACCAAGCCATGGAGGCCGAGAAAACACAAAGTGAAGCAAGGAACAAGGTTCCATGCTCTGCTTCTTTAAGCTTGAATTTTATAACAATGCACATTAACATATGCGTAAATGATTCTAATCTATTCTTATCTCTCCCGCGAAACTCGAAAATTTAAAGGAAGAAAACGATGCAGCGTTAAGACAGTTAAGAAAGAGTTTGATGTTCAAAGCAAACCCAATGCCAAACTTTTACAATGAAGGGCCTCCTCCAAAGGTTGAACTTAAGAAGGTAACACACAAGGTTGTCTACAATTCCACTACAACATTCACAAATGTAGATATTATCCTATAACTTTAAAACCGGCTTCGAGTTGTTAATTTTGCATTATGCATGCAGGCTCCTCCAACTCGAGCAAAATCGCCAAAGCTAGGACGGAGGAATCCAAAAGAAGGGAACAAAGCAAAAGGAGTTTCGAGGCGCCATGTAACTCGAAAGACTCGAGTGATCTCTACAGAAGACCCTGATGATCAAACCAGACAAAATGATGACCAGATAAATCGATATGTTAAAGAGGAAATAAACCGAAGTTTGGAACCGGAGACGGATTTGGCATGCTAAGAGCTTTTTTTGTCACAACGAACTTGAGAGTTATGTTTGTGTTGTGAGGGTATTTGTGGTGATGCTTG
The DNA here is from genome assembly GCA_900128785.1 of Arabis alpina. NCBI lineage: Eukaryota > Viridiplantae > Streptophyta > Magnoliopsida > Brassicales > Brassicaceae > Arabis > Arabis alpina. Next base: position 20,713,389 of record LT669790.1, read on the forward strand.
GTGTTTTTATTAACTTATAATTTGAAATGTAAATGTGTGTAATTTAATATTTATTTATGTTGTGTATGTGAATGTGTACACATAGAAATAAGAATCTTCGTGTTGTGCTTGTTTATAACAAATCTTTGTTCTTTGTTCATAACAATTTTTAGACTCGATTCGAGCTATATTTTTTACCTACCAGGCTACCATGGGTGGGTCGTGAGAAAACCATTATATTACACAGTTGTATTTAATTTGAAGGAAGTTGTTTATAAAGCTGTCATTATTAGTGGATCAGATGAACTGGTTATTCCTTAATCATGGTTTTAGTTGTTCGATTATGTTATCAATATGATGAACTTTGCAAATATATTCTTCAAAAACGTTAAAGAAAATTTAGTTTTTTTTTTTTTGTCAAAACGATAAATTTTATTGCTTACGTCGAAACCGTCGACAAAATATAAGCCGTTAAATCTCGTTTAGCTAACGAATCCGCCAACATATTGGCCTCTTGTGGAACAAATGAAAAGGAAACAGAGTAGCTAACACTCTAATCTCGAAAAGAAGGTTATGGATTTCCGTATGCGATTCTTGTCTAAGCATTATGTTAATTAAAACCTGTAAATCCAAATATACGTGTAGGCTATCCACTCCTTTTTCTCGAGCCTTCTTAAGGGCCTTGCTAATTGCCCAAGAGAACACGCCAGCTTTGTTTAGCTAGAAGTGCGTCATTGAATTCTTCGACATCGCGGAAGCCTAACCCGCCTGCATTATTTAGTTGTACCATTCTCTCCCACGATATCCAACTCATTTTCTTTTTCTTTGGACGATCGTCCCACCAAAATCGTGTGTAAATGGATTGAATTCTTTTACAAAGCGAGATAGGCAACTTAAAGCAAGTCATGGTATAAGAAGGCATAGACGATAGTACCGACTTAAGGAGAACTTGCTTGCCGGCTAAAGATAGAAAATGGTTCGACCAACTATGGCTTCTTTGTCTTATACGATCGACTGGTGAAGTGAAAATATCCCGTTTTCTACGTCCGAAATTTTCCGCAAGTCCCAGATACTTGCCCATTCCTCCTTCTTTTGAGATTCATAAGCTTCTTTTTACTCTTTCCCGACACGAACGAGGTGTTTTTGATGCAAACCTAATGGATGATTTAGTAAGATTTATTGATTGACCTGAAGCCGCCTCGTATCTACGAATAATGTCCGATAACGCGGAACAACTCTTGGGGTCAGAACGACAAAAAAACATCGTATCGTCTGCGAAGAGTAAATGGTTCACTGGCGGGCAATTGCGAGCGACTTTTATTCCCGGTAGTGTCTCGTTCTCCTGCGCCAATCTACACATACCGGAGAGAAGTTTGGTACATAGTATGAATAAATACGGTGATAGCGAGTCTCCTTTAGTTATTATCGGTTTGAGTGGCAAAATGAAAAGTAATGGTCGATTTGTCTTTTTTGTTGTTGTTGCTTAACTCGCCTTAATCAAAAAGAATATGATTTGTCTTTTTAGAGATTAATGAGTGGCCAAATGTTTATGGGTTAATGGGTGTTAATCAAGTTATGATTTTTTGTTTTTAAATTTATTTATACCTTTGAAAATAAAATCTTTAAAATTAACGTGGTTTATTTCACGATTTGAAATAGTGGTTGTGGCACATCAAGGCACAAAAAGAACAAACAACAATAGAAATTTAGATTTCAGTTAACATAAATTAAACACACTATATTATTGGCATTGTCACTCGATTATTGGCATTGAAAGAGTGATCTAACTTCTATAGAGGATATTTGTTTGTATTTGCAAATTTATCCATCTTCTATCTTTACACAGAAATGTGCGGATGAAAAAAAAGTCTCAGCACATTAACAAAGTCTCAGCCATAGAAATGTGCGGATGAAAACAAAGTCCAATGTTGGTAATAGGGCTGGGCATTCGGATATCCGATCGGGTTCGGGTCGGGTATTTCGGTTTTTCGGGTACTTCGGTAATGGGGTTTAGTAGCCTATCGGGTATTTTATAAATTCGGGTCGGGTTCGGATTAAATGACTTCGGGTTCGGTTCGGGTTCGGTTATATCCGATGTGCAATCTATTTAAAAATATACTTCAAATATGAATTTGAACATAACTCAAATTGATCAAAAACTTCAAAACAAAAATTCAAATGAACATAGATATCGAAAAAGAAATTCGGTTTTATTAGTTTTTACATGAATTATCCAAAAATACCCGAGAAAATATCAAAAACAAAATTTTAAAAATTCAAATAGTGTTGATAATTTAGTTATTTTTATCCGAATATAATCCATACTATTCAAATGAACCAAAAGTTATAGAAATTATCTAAAATACATGAACATATCTAACCTTACATCCAATTATCTTTGGTTTAATTTATATTTGTGTTAGTTCGGATATCCGTTCTGTTATCGGTTCGGTCCGGTTTCGGATTCGGGTTTTCGGGTTTAGAAACATAGAACCCGATCGGGTATTTTATAAATTCGGGTCGGGTTCGGATCGGGTAATTTGAGTCGGGTTCGGTTCGGTAATTCGGTTACGGGTAATTTGCCCACCCCTAGTTGGTAACTCAAATAATCCAGTTTTTTCTTATATTTTTTAGTTATAGTTGTTGTAATTTTGCAAGCATATTAACCATTACAAAAACGAAAAATTAGTTGTCAGTTTGCATGATCAAAAAGAAAGTTATCATATTGATCTTTTAAGGGTATACTAAAATCAAAATTCGACATTGAACGACTACCTCAATTTTTTGGATATATGTTACTCAATGTGATTTTCACAAGTAATAAAATAAATTATCATATTTGACTGATAAAAAATATCCGATTAAAAAATAGTTAATATGTTAAATAGCTTGTTTGTTATTTTTCTTTTAGTTTGACACTTGCTTGTTTGTTATCTTTATACATTTATATATTGGATTTGGTAATTACCATGGAGCAAGATGTAACTTTCCAACAAAAAATAAAAATCTAGATTGTGTTGGGCCATTGCACTACAACGCTACTTGACTGGTTTCATACTTGGGATCCCATTTGATTGGACATACTCGATTACTTATTTGTATGATTTCGTTCGAAGAGTTTTCTCCCATGAGCTTGCTAACATGGGATTTCTCATCCACGGAAGAGTCCCTTTAACCATTTTATTTCAACCATAGATCTATTCTTGTATCATATTATGATCAGGAGTTCAACATGTGGACAAACACTGGTTTTCAAAGGTAACGCTTAAACATTATTTGTGAGAAGATGTTTCTGTGTCATCTCCACAATTACTTTCACCAAAAAAATATTATGACATGACAAAAAAGAATTATGACATAGCAAGACAATAATTATTTATTTCTTAATTTAGTTTTCACGCTTTTGCTTTTATGGTAACTTGTCTTAAATCTGAAAGTTCAATATGTTTTTGACATTACAAACATCATAAACAATCATAACAAAATACTACTACATTATCATATCCTTAGTATTAACACTATTATAGTTAATTATTGAAGAACATATATTATCAAACAAACTAAATATTTTGATCCATAATCCCTTAACCATCATTTGTGAGGTTATTTGTTAGAAGATGTTATGTGTCATCTCTATAATCACTCTTACCAAAAGAATTATGACATGTCAAAATGAATTATGACATGTCAAAATGAATTATAACATGTCAAAAAGAATTATAACATGCCAAGACACTAATAATTTATTTATTAATTTAGTTTTTACGTTTTTTTATGGTAACTTATTTAAATCTGAAAACCCAACATTTTCTTACATTAACAAACATTATAAACAATCATAACAAATACAATTAACATGATCATATTTCTTAAACGTTATCATATCCCTTAAACATTATTTGTGAGCTGATTTGTGAGAAGATGTTTATATGACATCTCCACAATCATTTTCACACAAAAATTATGATATGGAAAAAAAGAATTATGACATGGTAAGACACTAATTATTTCTTTCTTAATTTAGTTTTCACGTTTTTGCTTTATGTCAACATATTTTAAATCTGAAAAATGAATATATTTTTTACATTAACAACCATCATAAACAATCATAACAATTACAATTAACATTATCATATCTTCAACATTAATACTAAATTATTGAAGAACTGATATTATCAAAAAACTAAATATTTTGATCCATAATCCCTTAAATATTATTTATGAGGTGGTTTGTTATAATATGTTTATATGTCATCTCCACAATAACTCTCACCAAAAGAATTATGACATGTCAAAAATTATTATAAAGTTTGATGCGTCAAACATAATAATTAACACGATTGTGACATGTGTAAGTCGACCAATCGGATTCGGACACATGTTAATTATTTGAATATTATATTAATTATTATGTTAATTAATAATAAGATATTCCAAAGTCACAAAAAATAAGGGGATTTTAAATAAAATAAATTGTATTAAACGAATTAGCTTCATTACAATCTCGAAACCGAACTATATGGTTCGTTGATCTTCAGACCGAACATCAAAACTCATGATTGCAGGTTCAGTTAAATCTGCCTTAGTAAAAGCCCCATAATACAAAATACCATCGACACACATCTCACTAGGAGTATTAGAAAAATGAGCATGAATGTCTTTAACCATCCTCCATGAATGCTCATCTCCTAGTGTCAAACCCCATATCTCCTTAGTTAAACCAAATTTGCTTTCACTCATAATGCACAATACCTTATAACCACTATCAGTAGCATAGCCTATATAATGATTTATCATCTTCTTACTCTCTCAGTTGATCTCGGGCAAGACGATGGATCTTCTGGTGCAAGGATTGAAGATGAAGAGGCCGGAAGCTGGTCCGTGATAAAACAAACTATTGACAAAAGAACAATGGTGATTCCGAGGTGGCTGGTAAAACTCATGTTATAAGTGGCTACCGATGAATATGCTTCAACTTCATCTTCTAAGCACGGTGATGAGAAGATAAAACACTTGTTTTGAAAATTGGATGTAAGGACGAGACCTTGCTTCTTTTGTGGTCCACTCTAACTCTTGGCCAAATATTCATCTTTGAAGAATTTGGAGCAAATTGTAGATGCCCACTGTTTAGACACAGAAATAAAATAAATTGTATTAAACGAATTACCTTCATTACAATCTCGAAACCGAACTATATGCTTCGTTGATCTTCTTCACATGGTAATTCGAAACGACACAATGAACAAACATGAATAGTCTCTAAACATCAAAGTCATGTCCACAAGGTAAAGTCACAAGTCTTCCTCCATCGTTAAACTCTTCCAAAAAAAATTGTGCATTGTTCATCACCCCTAGAGCTTCTTGTAATCTTTGTTTTCTTCTTATTTTCTTCATAATCTTCTTGGGTTGATGAAAATTCAATATTTTCTTACATTAACAAACATCGTAAACAATCATAACATATAACATTATCATTATCATATCCTAAACATTAATAGTAATATAATTACTTATTGAAGAATCGATATTATTAAAGAAATTAAATATTATTTTTGAGGTGATTTGTGAGAAGATTTCTATGTTTCATGTCCAATCACTCTCACTAAAAGATTTATGATATGTCAAAAAAGAATTATAATATGGCAAGACACTAATTATTTATTTATTAATTTAGTTTTCACGTTTTTGCTTTTATGATAAGTTATTTTAAATTTGTAAATTCAATATTTTCTCACATTAGCAAACATCATATAAAATTATAACAAATACAATTAATTAATCATATCATATCATCAACATTAATACTAATATAATTAATTATTGAACCCTCATGTTATCAAAGAAACTAAATAAATATTTTTGAGATGATTTGTTAGAATATATTTATGTGTCATCTCCACAATAACTCTCATCAAAAGAATTATGCCATGTCAAAAAATAATTATGACATGGCAAAACACTAATTATTTATTTCTTATTTAGTTTTCATCTAGGTTGCATGGAAACTCTATTTTGTAACGTTTCACGCTTCGGAATCGGAATCGGAATCGGAATCGCTTGGAAGCGTCGTGGAAACGCGATTCCAAAAAAGTTGGATTTGGAAACGCCGTGGAAGCGTCCATTTACGTTTCGGAATCGCGTTTTTATATTTTTGGAAACGTGAGAAGACAAATATTAGAAAACTTAAGGACTATTTTGATATTTTTTATAATTTCAAAGAAGAAAACCCCTAAAATACTAATCGTCAGCCATATTCCCTAATAACAATTGTGATTTTGAAGAAAAACGACTCTTCCGTTTCCAAACTTCCAAGGTATCTCTCCTATATGTCGTAGAAGTCATGAATCCTGATCTCATAGTATTTCTCGTATGAGAAGATTGTCATATACTTTTTGTGATCTATATAGTGTTTCAAATTTTCAGTTCATGTTTCAATTTTTTCCAAAGAGTCGGCGAGTCGCAAGCTCTGTTACTTTTTAATTCTTTTTACCAATTAAGGTCTTTAGTTTATTAATTGTTTGACTGATTTGATTCTCAATATGAAAGCTAATGATTTTAAATTCTCGTAAACATGACTAGTGCTACTCCTAAAATAAGATGCACGTCTTTTTCCATTTTTGCAAGTTGTTTGTAGTGAGATTTTTTTATAGATGGATTCAATTCTTAATATGTAGGCTAATAGGTCTGAAGTTTTATGTTAAATGATTTATTCTAATACATTTGTTTGCCTCCAGAATCATGGATACGTCTACTACATCTCAAGAAGATGTATCTGCGGTAGACGATAAGGCACCTTTGTGGATTTATGTGGACAAGATTGAGAAGCAACCAGGAGGAGGATCATGGAGGTTTGAGTGCAAATATTGCAACAATAAATATGTTGGATCCTATAGTAGAGTTGCAACTCATTTGCTAAAAGATGGAGGTAAAGGAATTAAATGGTGTTTGAAGGTTACTTCTCAACAAAGTAGAAACATGCAGAAACTAGTTGATGAGTGTAAAGAGAGGATTAAACATGGAGGTCGTAGAGCAGTCCCATTGCCCTCATCATCAAGGAAAGCATCTAACTCTTCTCTTGATTATGATATGAGCTATTGTGTTCCAAACGCAAACGAAACTGATCCAAAGAAGAGAAAGGGAATGGATTCCCCTTTGGAAAAATCTTTTAACAATATTGTTAGGGAGCAATGTGATGGTGAAGTAGCTAGAATGTTCTACACAAGTGGGTTATCTTTTAACGTTGCAAGAAATCCTCATTACCGGAATTCATATGTTCGTGCGTCATACATTCCTGGATATGTTCCCCCTGGATACAATGCTTTGAGGACTAGTCTTCTTCATAAGGAAAAGAAGAATATCGAAATGCACCTACAGCCTTTGAAAGACTCATGGAAACAAAAAGGAGTTAGTATATGTAGTGACGGTTGGTCGGATCCACAACGAAGACCGATATTTAACTTGATTGCTGCAAATGAGAGTGATCCAATGATGTTAAGGGCGATTAATAGCCAAGGTGAAATGAAAACCGGTGAAAAGATTGCGGAGCTGATCATTGAATGCATAAAGGAGGTTGGACATGAGAATGTGGTCCAAGTAGTTACCGACAACGCTTCTAATTGTGTAAAAGCTGGTGCACTTATTTCAGCCAAGTATCCTACCATCTTCTGGACACCATGTGTGGTTCATACATTGAACCTTGCTTTGAAGAACATATGTGCACCACTACTAAGCACAAGAAACAATGAAGATGTGTATGGTGCTTGTATATGGATAAAATCTCTTAGTGAAGATGTCACTTGGATCAAGAATTTTATAATGAATCATGGAATGAGGCTGGTGATGTTCACAGAGCATTGTGATCTTAAACTTCTTACCATCGCTTCTACCAGGTTTGTTTTCTTCTCTTTTTGTTTAAATTTTTATTGGTTGCACATATTCTGAAATTTGGTTATATGATTACTTCTTTTACTTTAACAGATTTGCTTCCACTGTGGTGATGTTTAAAAGATTTCAAAAAATAAAAGCAGGATTACAACAAATGGTGATTAGTCCTAAATGGGATGATTACAAAGAAGACAATGTCGAGAGAGCATATGCAGTGAAGAAGAAGATATTAGATGAGATGTTTTGGGATGAACTTGACTATGTTTTATCCTTTACTTTGCCCATATACAATGTCATTAGGGCTGCTGATACTGATAGACCTTCTCTTCATCTAGCATATGAATGGTGGGAAAGTATGATCCATAATGTGAAGAAGGCCATCTTTAGAAAAGAAAAGAAACAACTTGATCAAGAATCTGATTTTTGGAATGCCGTGCATTCTGTCTTAACGTCTCGTTGGAACAAGAGTACTACGCCTCTTCATTGTATGGCACATTCTCTAAATCCCAAGTAAGTTTAGAACTTTGTGTTTAAATTTGCTAGATTTATTGTTTTACAAATTGACATATAAAGAAGACAATTGTTATCTTTGTTTGATATAGATATTATAGTTCATAATGGCTTTGTGAAGAGAATAGTAGAAAAGCTCCACATCAAGATTTAGAGATCACTAGAGAAAGAAAAAGTTGCATCTTGAAGTATTTCATGGATCAAGACGAACAGAGAGAGGTTAATATTGAATATTCCAATTTCTCTTTATGCTTGGAAGATTTTGGAAGTGTTGATGCGATGCATGATAGGTTCATCTTAGAACCATTAAAATGGTGGGCAGTTCATGGAGCTTCAGCACCAAAACTTCAGGCCTTAGCATTTAAGTTGCTTGGACAACCTTCTTCATCATCATGTTGTGAAAGAAATTGGAGTACTTACAATTTCATACATTCTGCAACAAGAAACAAGATTGCCCCACAAAGAGCATAAGATTTGGTTTTTGTGCATACGAATCTACGCCTTTTATCTAGAAGAAGTCTTGCTTACAAAAAGGGTCCTAATCATATGTGGGATGTCGGTGGTGACCAATTTGATTCATTAGATGAGACTAATCTTGGAAGACTTGAGTTTGAAGATCTTTCTCTCGACGAACCAGAGTTGGAAGCAGTTTTATTTGATGGAGGAGATGAAACCGAACATGTAGGTGATGGTTCCAATCCTTGATGTTTAGAATTATGGTTTGTTTTCTAATTTACTTAATATTTTTCTGTTTTGGACTTGTGTTTCAACTTTCAAAGAATGTTTTTATTTTTCTATTTTGGATTTGTGTTTCAACTTTCAAAGAGTGTTTTTAATATGGTTTAATCTTGAATGTTTAGAATTATATTATATATAATATATATATATATATATTTACGCTTCCAAAACGCTTCCGCTTCCTATTTTTTCCGAAAAAATCGCTTCCACGTTTCCGAACGTTTCGCTTCCACGTACCCGATTCCGATTCCATGCAACATAGGTTTTCATGTTGTTGCTTTTATGGTAATTTATTTTAAAATGAAAATCCAATATTTTCTTACATTAACAAACACCATAAACAATCATAACATATACAATTAACATTCTCATATCCTATACTAATAATTAATTATTGAAGAACCGATATTATTAAATTATCTAAATATTTTGATCCCGAATCACTTAAACATTATTTTTGAGGTGATTTTTGAGAAGATGTCTCTACAATCACTCTGACCATAAGAATTATGACATGTCATAAAAGAATTATATGACGGCAAGACACTAATTATTCAATTCTTAATTTAGTTTTCACGTTTTTACATTTATGATAACTTATTTTAAATCTAAAAATTCAATATTTTTTTACATTAACAAACATTATAAACAATGATAACAAATACAGTTAACATTATCATATCATCAACATTAATACTATTGAAAACCTGATATTATCAAAGAAACTAGATATTTTGATTTTTAATTGGAATAAATAATAAAATAGAACAACCATTTTTAAAAGTTAATGTAAGATTATAATAATTAGTGTTGATTAAAAGGAAGGTTGCTTTACGTTATCAACGGTATTTTTTATGTTCTCAAAATATCTTTTTCTATTTTTTATATAGTTGCTTTTTAGAAATGTTCGTCATTGTATAATTTAGATTATCTAAAAAGATGATTGGATATAATTAATATTGTAGGATTCTATTTACAATTATATATGATTTAAAAAGATAAAAACTAAATTAAGTTAAATTTTAATTAAATATGGTGGCTTTTGTTTTAAGAGAATAACAATTGAAAATAATGGAGCAATTTTTATGGAGTAAACTTCTAAAATCCAGAGAAAATACATTGCCAAAGAAAGAAGCATCATAATGTAATAAAACAAAGCCAATTTGTAACAACCGTATAAATCCTTACCTTATAAATTAACATTTATTTAAACATTTTGGATTGAAACTGTTAGTTTTCTTTGAACAATGAGACAAATTATACTACTAGATAATAAATATGTAACTACAACATTTGTTAACCCAAAAAAGGTACTAACCATCTAACCACCATATTATTTGAGAAGAAATTTAAATTTATTTTAAAGTAATTGTTTTCGCGTTGAAAGTCACTTAATCTTCTATAATTTATGAGTTAGATTGTAACTTATGCATAAACTAGCTATGTTCTAATTATCTTGAACATCGTATAGTTAGAAAAATAAGATAAAGGAATAAACCATGTTATCAACTAATTATTTTAATGAAATTTTAATTTATGTTAATTTGTATTATCTACTTGATAAATATAAATATATAAATTAAACAAGAAATAAGATTTGTATGATATGTGACAAAATATAATTGAAAATATTTTTAACACGTATCAAAATCTAATCGAACGGCTGACACGTATCACGATTCTGTTAATTATTATGTTTGACGCATCAAACTTTATATAATTAGATAGATAGATAGATAGATAAATTTGATGATTTATAAATCTTAATAATGTAATAAAATACTATTGAAACGAATATTTATAAATTAAAATTAATGTCGAGTAGTAAAATTTGTAACCGAACGATTACATGTACTTTTTAGACGAATATCAAAACCAATCACCCTCCAGCAAAGAATCTGTCAAAGCTACCAAAAAGCACAAGCCGAAAAAAAGATGAAAATATAGATCTCCGTCGTTCTCAAAACTATCGAAGTTTCATAGTGGAGAAGCCCTGCATTAATGGGTTTAGATCGGCCTAAGTATATCTTTACTCCCTTTGTTGCATATTAGTCGGCATTCTACTCTTTATTTTTTGTTTTATATTAATTGTCGTTCTGTATTTCCAATGCATATTTATTACTATTTTTCCATCTTTTACCCTTAACTTTCAGCTTAATAATTACTTCTATCAAACAAAACACACACATTAATTAAGGGTAAAACATAAATCTTAAATGTTTTCTTAATTTGTGTGAAATCTCTTAGAACGACAACTAATATGAAACGGAAGGAGTAAGTGTTATATGTGGCACAATAGTGGCCAATAGACTGAAGAAAATCAACCCAATTTCCAACACTGACAACGAAATTTTTGTAACAAATCGTCACTGTCATTATCCACAATTCTCACGTGTTCTCTAGACCCCCTCACGCTCCATCCCCTGCTCGTGAACCTCACCTTCTCATTTATTGTTTTAAAATACCAATAGTTATGTGAACTACAACTTCTAAGTTCTAACTAACTGATTATTTTGTAATCCTTCTGTTCTTTAAAGATTGATTTTCTAAAGTTTTCACACATATTAAGAAAATAAATTAATTTTTGACTAGAAATGTATTGGTTTTTGTACTAAACAATTTTCCATAAGTTTGACCCAATAACAATCCAATAAAATCAATTAATATGTCTTGAAATCTACGATTTATAATTATTATTGCATAGAAAATGTAAAAAATTAATCTTTTTAAAACAATTTTTTTTCCTAAAACATCAATCTTTAAAGAACGGAGGGAGTATAATTAAGCACATTAAAATAAAATAATTCACTAATATGTGACATGAAAATAAAGGGTAATGAATGAAAAAGTGGATCCGTATGTCTCGATCAGACTATTACTATTATTTGTTACAACCAAAATATTACCGTTTGGTTATTTGGTTTGGATTTCCCATGAGTTCGATGGTTTGGATTTCCCATGGTTAATTGATAAATGAGTACAATTGTCTATATATTTTATATAATATATTTGTTTACATTAGACTATTTTTAGGTTAGATTGATTAAACTAATATTGGACCAAATCGATTTCAAAACATATCAACTTGACCATTTTCAGACTGAATCAATATCGTCGAATGGATTAGTGTATGCTCAAATTCTAATTATGTTATGTTTGTTAATTAAATATCAATGAATGAATTGAAACTTTTCCGATTTAATACAACCGAGATACGTGTGTGGTGAAACTTTAATATTTATTTAGCAAAAAAAAAAACTTTAATACTTTTTTAACGTACATTTTAATTAATATGTTATTATGTGTTCGACATGAAAAGAAAAACAAAATTCAGAATCCACTACAATACAACAAAACAAAACCCACCATTGTTTCTAATTAAAAAGATGCATTCTTTTTAAGAAAATGGGACCGAGACACTCGAACCAGATTTATTATAAGAATATGTATATACAACGAAACAAAAACCATCACTGTTAAATTGGTTTTGATTCATGGGCGCATAAAGCTCACTACAATTGACGACTTAATTCATGATACCCATCATTGAATGCTCAAATTTGCCGGAGTCGATATCGTATACCCAATACGATCATCAAACAATATTGCCGACAAGCTAGCACATATACGTCGATCTCAATATCATTTTTGTTATATTTACAATGTAATTTTCCTTTCTATCCAACATTTGTTGGTCTGAAACCATTGTATGTATGTTTAACAAGGCACTAAAAAAATATATATACATATTTAAATCCTTAAACTGGTAATATAAACTGGTCAGATTGGCATTAAAAACTAGAATTTTATATTGAACACGATTAGTTTGTTAAACATGAGATTTTTTGCTTTGTTAGTTATTTTTTTTTTATGAATTTATATTTTTTGAAAAGAATTGGAAATAAAATAGTTATATGATTTGTAAAATAAATAATAGATTCATATAAACAACTAAACTAATATTCTTTTCGTCCAATTTTAGATGATCTTCTAGGAGAAAAAATTTGTTCTAAATTAGTTGATTTTTTAAAAAATTTATGCAACATTTATTGTGTTTTTGTTGTTTTTAGCTATTTAAATTCTGCAGATTATTTTTTAATTGGTTGAATCATTTTGAAATTAATGTTATGAAAATATAAACAACTAAATAATTTTTTAAATATCATTTAAAAGGGGACCCGTTTATTATGGTAAGTTTGTAACAGACGTCAAATTGTAATCTTATCCACAGTGACTAACACGTGCCGCGTGAAATTAACAAAGGAGTCAAAAGACACGTCATCTCCACTGTGCTGTTCCTATCACTATCCATCCGCCAACGTCTTTTCGGTACAGCAAACACCAAATTAAACCACACATTTTTATCTTTAAATAAATACGCGGAATCCAATTTCCTCTTCGATTCTCTCTTGGATCGCTTCCGTCCATGTCTCCGGTCAACACAGAAAATCCATTTTCAGATCGCAGATAGTGTTGTTATGGATGAATCTTATCTTAACAATCTCATGGCTTTTCGACCTTATGTTACAGAGACATTCGTCGACGTTTTGCTATGTGCATTTCCGATTTGGTTAGCTGTTATGATCGGGCTTTTGATTGGTTGGTCTTGGCGTCCTAGGTGGACCGGTTTGGTTTATCTAGGGTTCCGTTCTAAGCTCCGTTTTCTCTGTACTGCTCCTCCTGGTTTTGGTGCTCGTCGTCTTTGGCTTGCTTTTACTGCTCTTTCTGCTTTTTCAATTTGTCGTACTCTATGGTCAAGGCTCGGTACCAAGAAATCGGTGACTAGTGGTACTGGTTCAGCTTCTGTTGAAGAGATTACTCCGATTGGTGAAACAGAAGCGTTTTCGAGGTTAGTCTGTGAAGAAATGTATATTGTTCTTGAGAGATTATACAGTTTTGGTTCTTGTGTGATTGATTTGTTTTGTTGTATTTATGGATTGTAGAGAGAAGAAGCTGGATATTGTGATAGAGAAGGATTTAGAGCATTTGTTGCGTTTGCTTCAAGTTGGAAATGCTACAATGGAATGGCAATCTATGATGGATAAGTCTACTCCCAATATGAGTTACCAAGCTTGGCGACATGAGCCTGAGGTATTCTTGCTTTGTTTCTTGTAACATCTTGGAGTAATATGACCCAACTTCTTGGTTATTAGTTCCATAGAGGTTATGTACTACATTCTTAGGTTATGTATAGCTTAGTTGGATACCTTTCGGGTCGAGTTGCTACATTTACTTTTCTTATGCATTAAGCTTCTATCACATTTTACCTGAAATGTTGTGTTTCTATATGCAACTGGGGGTTTTCTCAAACTGTTCATGAAAAAGATTGTATGATACTGTGTTTTTGTTACTGAAAGGCTATGTTGTTTGACAGACGGGTCCTGTTGTGTATCGTAGTCGAACTGTTTTCGAGGATGCAACTCCAGAGATTGTTAGGGATTTCTTCTGGGACGATGAATTTCGTCCTAAATGGGATACTATGCTTGCTTATTTCAAAACTTTGGAGGAACATCTGCAGACAGGAACAACGATTGTTCATTGGATTAAAAAGGTATGTTGGGGAATACATTTTTGTTGATATATAGGTAACAGTTCTTGTATGTAAGCCAATACTAATTTCTTTCCTCTGCAGTTCCCCTTTTTCTGTAGTGACCGGGAATACATCATTGGTAGGAGAATATGGGAATCTGGTAAGAAATATTATGCTGTGACAAAGGTAATAATAATATCTTGCTTTTGCTTTCTCATGGGTCAAAGTATCTCTAGTTGTATGCGTGTCTGATATACTGTTTTTGGTATTCAATGTTTGTAGGGAATTCCGTATCCAGCTCTACCAAAGCGCGATAAACCGAGGCGAGTAGAGCTTTATTTCTCAAGTTGGATTATCAAAGCCGGTATGTTTATCATCTTTAAATTGCTTGATGGCTTGCTAATTTCCTTTACCAGATTTTGCATGTCTGATTCTGAACGAAATACAAAACATAAATGCAGTTGAATCTCGAAAAGGGGATGGACAATTATCAGCTTGTGAAGTCTCTCTTGTCCACTATGAAGACATGGGAATCCCAAAAGACGTAGCAAAGTTAGGAGTCCGCCATGGCATGTGGGGAGCCGTTAAAAAGCTAAACTCTGGCTTAAGGGCATACCAAACCGCTAGAAAAGCAGGGGCGGCTCTTTCACGGAGTGCTCAAGTGGCGAGAATCACCACAAAACTGAACATGGATTTGGTGGCAACATCTAGAGTAGAGGAAGAAGAGAGAGGACAAGCCATGGAGAACGCAAGGAGACAAAAGGAGCAGTTCAGTGTAGATTGGAAATGGATGGTTGTAGGAGGAGTGGCTTTGGCTTGTGGGCTTCATTCAAGTGCTATTGGCAAGGCGTTGATGGTTGGAGCTGGGCAGAGACTTGCTCGTAGGTGAAATCTTTGTCGTTCGAGAGATTCATGATATTATCTGATTCTTTACCCAACACAGAAAGACAATATATTTTATATGCACCATGGCTTGTGTTTGCTTCTTGCAACTGCGTTGAGAAGAGCATGAATAGTGTTGGAGGCAAAGTGGAGAGAATAGTTTTGAGTCAAATCCTGTCGAAAATAGTTTTTTTTAATACAGTTCAAGACTATTGAGCGTTTTGTTGTTTGTTATACTCATTTCTGAGGACATTTATCAAGCAATTAGCTTTAGAATTTAATTCATCTAGAGCGATGATTTAAAGTACCGAACTGTTACATGAGGAAGACTTCCTCTGCACTTCAATATCGAAGGAAGAAGAATAAACAGGCTAGAGCCCACAAGGAGAAGGCTTCAAAAGAGGAAGCAGAGAAAGCCTTGTCAGAGGAACCTTCTATAATTGACTAAGAACAAGGAATGTCACAGAGGCACATCGAATTTGTTACCTCAGATCAGGCGAAGAAGAATAACACTATCCACATCACTGAAGGGAACACACCATGTGCAAGAAGAAGAGAATCTCTATTTATCGTTTGTTGAGTCTTTTTTATCTTTGGATCATCTTTGTATTGGAGAGTAAGGGGTTCCATAATTTCCCTAGGTACTTTGTATTGCTTGATCGTGAGAATAAAGACATTTATTCATCTTGATTATTATTTTACATTGTTTTGTGAGTGAAATCGATACTAAAACGTATCAACTTGGTATCAGAAGCCATTTCCGATCACCGGGAATTGTCATGACACCGAAACCAGATCTTAAGATCGCAGAGATGTCTCGAGTTTTACTGGAGCTTCAGCAGGAACTGATTCGAATGAGGATCGAACAGAAAAAAGCAGAGAAGGCACATATGGAGGCCTTAGTGGAAGAACATATGAAGTATTCAAAAGAAGTTGAACGCCTGGAGCGTCGTATCGAAGCTGATGGTGTGTCCCGCGAACGAGCTAAGGATTCGTCCTCCACCTCGTTTGTCGCGACTCCATCACTCGCAGCTCCGGTGTTCGTACATCGTGATGGGAAAGTTGTGGTGGATGAGCCACGAGGTACACAACCAATGGTTACGGGGTTCCCTGAATCTGGGGTAATCCAAACTGGGTCGCTGTCACAGCGGTGGCGTCCACCTGAACATCGTGACCTTGCGATCGATCGGCGAATGGAGTTGCCTCTTTTTGACGGTGTGGGGTAGGGGTGGGCATGGTCGGTTGCGGTTCGGTTTCGGTTCGGTTTTTCGGTTTTCCGGTTTTTCGGTTCTAGGGAAAAGAGATCCATATAAGTATGATACTAGTTTTGGTCCGGTCTATTTCGGTTGCGGTTCGGTTTCGGTCGGTTCGATTTAAAAATAAGGAAGTCCATATAAGAACCGTAATCTATTCGGTTTGGTTCGGTTATGGGTATTACCAAATCGAAACCAAAATGTTAGAACACAATGTTCAACACATATAAGGTCTTTAAGTAAAACAAAGTGAAACTGAAACATAAATGTATCAAACCAAAACGAAATTGAAACATAGTTTAAAAGTGAAAAACAAAGTGAAAATGAAACTCAAAAGAACATAGTTTTATTGTTTGTTTCCGTCACAAACCAAAGAACTTGTTTCCACCACATTCCAAACTCCAAAGCTTGTTTTGGTCACATTCCAAACTCTGCATAAGAAACGAAATTAGTAACAAGAAATATTTAGACAATTTAGTAAAACAGAAAGTATATGAATGATAAATTTAAAGAGTATGGATTATTACCTCTTTATAGCTTATCTTGATACTCAATGTCTGCAATCAAGTCCTGAATGGTGATTCCTCCTTTTTCGGTGAGTTGTATCTCACATTTCAACCATTGCTCTGTGCACATCAGAACTGGAAATCTTTGAGATTTGAGATTGGAAAGATTTGAGATCGAGTAAATCTCGGATTGGTATATGGCTAAGTGTATAAGGAAATGTAAATGATTTTGTATAATATAATTAGGTAATGGATTTCGGTCTCATTCGGTTTTAGTTTCGGTTATGGGTGTAAACCGAAACCGAACCAAAACTTATGGACTAAGATTGAAGCTAACCAATAGGTAGTGTATATAGGTTATGGACTTAACCGAAACCCATTGGTTCGGTTCGGTTTTTTGGTTATGGGTTTTTATGCCCACCCCTAGTGTGGGGATGGAGGAGTGGATCATCCGTGTGGAACAGTACTTTGACTTGGGAGAGTTTACGGAAGAGGAAATTTTACGACGGGTCTGTCACTGTTTCACCAGCGATGTTCTCAATTGGTTCCGTTAGGAGAAGGATCAGAATCCATTTCGCTCGTGGGAGAATATAAAGGCTCGGATGATGAAGCAATTCACGGCAGAAAACGATACTAGCACCGGCGAACGATTGATGACTTTACGCCAGACTGGTTCAGTGAAGAAATTTTTCCGTGAATTCATCGCTCTCGCGGCGAATGCCCCGGAATTACAAGATACGACACTAGAGCTGGCATTTATGGTGGGGTTAAGGCCTTCGATTTGTGCGCGGATGAAGTCGTTTTCCCCACGACACCTCGACCAGATGATGAGTGTAGCGAAGACGGTGGCAGAGTGGGATCTAGCGGTGGATGAGTCACCGACGAGTCATGGGGCTTTCAGATCAGGATCCAATAAGTCGGGTGGGCCTCATGGACCTGCGGGATCTCGTTCACTTAATGGACCTAATCAAGGTAAGCCCATCACTTCAGCAATGGGTAATACGCAAACGGGGTGTTTCCTCAGACAGATCGACGTAACCCTAAGAGCCACAATCGCGTCAAATCGGCGTATCGTCGCTTGACTCAAACGGAGATGGCAGAGAGGAAAGCGGCGAGCTTGTGTTTTCGATGTGACGAACGTTGGCATAGTCGCCACACCTGCACAAAGAAGGAGTTGTTGGTGTTGATAGCTCAACCAGACGGAGCGGATAGGGTGTGGGAGGATGATGATGTGGACGACTCGAGAGATGACGTCGGTGATATGACGGTGCTAGCCGCGTTATCCCTAAACTCGCTGGTGGGAATTTTGTCGCCAAACACGATGAAACTGGAGGGACAGATCTTAGGTGAAACAGTGGTGGTGATGAATGACAGCAGCGCGTCTCACAATTTTATCGACTATGAGTTGGTGCGCCGCCTTGGGATACCTCTGGTGGATACATTAGGCTATGGGGTGGTGACGGGGACGGGTGTTACGGTTCAAGGTCAGGGAAAATGTCAGAAGACGACGCTAACGGTGCAGGGTCTTAGAATCCACACCAACTTTTTACCTCTACAGTTGGGAGGAGCTGACGTGATTTTGGGTATGCAATGGTTAACATCAGTAGGCGATATGAAGTGTAACTGGGGATTGCAGGTGTTGCGGTTTCTGGTGGCAGGGTATGAGGTTTGTTTGAGGGGTGATCCAAGGTTAGGTTTCAGTTAAGGCATTACGACGAGCCCTTGAGCATCAGGCAGAAGGAGTACTGGTGGAGTATGGTGGAATACAGTTGTCTGAAGAAGAGCGAAGTAACACAACACCAGAGGAGCTTCAAGGACTGCTGATGGAGTTCAGTGGGGTCTTTGAGGAGCCTTGGGGCTTGCCTCCAGCTCGTAACAAGGAACATAACCTTGGAGCCTAGTGCGAGGCCAGTCACTGTGAGACCATTCAGGTACCCGCATATACAGAAGGAGGAATTGGAGAAACATGTAGTTCGCAAGAAAGATGGTAGCTGGAGGTTGTGCGTCGACTACAAAGCCTTGAACAAGGTTACAGTGGGGGATAGCTTCCCAATATCTATGATCGATCAGTTATTGGATGAACTTAACGGTGCAGCAGTGTTCTCAAAGTTGGATCTTCGTTCTGGGTACCACCAGATTCTGGTGAAGGCAGCTGATGTGCCTAAAACGGCGTTCCACACTCATGATGGCCATTATGAGTTTCTGGTGATGCCATTTGGGCTCACAAACGCGCCTGCTACTTTCCAGAGTGTGATGAATGATGTTTTCAGGAAGTATTTGCGTAAGTTTGTGTTGGTATTTTTTGACGATATTTTGGTGTATAGCAGGACTCTGGCAGAGCACAAGGATCACCTGCAAACTGTCCTGCAAACTGTCCTACAACTGTTGGCTGATAATCAGATGTTTGCTAACAAGAATAAATGCCAATTTGGGAGTGCAGAAGTAGAGTATCTGGGTCATGTCATTACACAACAAGGGGTAGCAGCTGATCCAAGTAAGATCAAGGCAATGACAGACTGGCCTGTGCCTAAGACCATCAAAGCCTTGAGAGGGTTCTTGGGACTGACAGGCTATTATCGCAAGTTTGTTAGAGGTTATGGTAACATTGTTAAGCCACTAACCTCACTATTGAAGAAAGATAAGTTTGGCTGGAGTGAGGAAGCAGAACAAGCGTTTGAAGCACTGAAACCTGCTATGTCCACTGTTCCAGTTCTGGCCTTGGCAGACTTCTCAGAGTTGTTTGTGGTCGAGTCTGATGCATCTGGGATAGGGTTGGGAGCTGTGTTAATGCAACAACAAAAGCCCATTGCTCTTTTCAGCCAAGCCTTGACTGACATACAGAAGTTGAAGTCTGTCTATGAGAGGGAGTTAATGGCTATTGTGTTTGCCATCCAGAAATGGCGTCACTACCTCCTTGGCTGCAAGTTCTTAGTCATAACTGATCAGAAGAGTCTGAAATTTCTACTGGAGCAGAGAGAGGTGAATCTAGAGTATCAGAAGTGGTTGACTAAAATCTTAGGATTCGATTTTGACATCCATTACAAGCCTAGACTGGAGAATAAGGCGGCAGATGCTCTATCTAGAGTAGAGGCAGTACCACATCTCTTTGCTCTTTCAGTACCTGAAGCTCTCCAGCTGAAGGAGATTGATAGGGAGGTGGAGCAAAATCCAGAACTAGGGAAGCTGAAACTGGAGGTAATAGCTGACCCTACTGCTCATGATGAATTTACTGTTGTTAATGGTCGTCTACTGAGGAATGGAAGGTTGGTACTTCCAAAAGAATCACCTATGGTGAAACTAATCTTACAAGAGTTCCATGATGGCAAAGTTGGAGGTCATGGAGGGATACACAAAACACAGAAGAGGATTGGTGATATGTTCTTTTGGCGAGGAATGATGACTGACATTAAGGAATATGTGGCAGCCTGTCAAGTGTGCCAGAGACACAAGTACTCTACTCTTGCACCTGCAGGGCTGCTCCAACCTTTACCAATCCCAGCTGACGTGTGGGAAGACACCTCCATGGACTTCATCAAGGGATTACCCAAGTCTGAAGGGTTTAGTGTGATCATGGTAGTGGTGGAGCGTATTACCAAGTACAGTCACTTCATCAGTCTGAAGCACCCCTATGAGGCATCCATGGTGGTCCAGATTTTCATTCAAGAGATAGTCAGACTCCATGGCTTCCCAAAGACTATTGTGTCTGACAGGGACAAAACCTTTACTGGAAGATTGTGGAAGGAGGTGTTTCGTCTGTCAGGCACTAAGCTTAACTTTAACACTGCTTATCATCCACAATCTGATGGGCAGACAGAAGTGACCAACATGAGTGTAGAGACCTTTTTGCGCTGCTTTTGTAGTGAGAAGCCAAATAAATGGGTTCAATTCCTGGCATGGGCTGAGATGAGCTACAACTCGTCTTTCCACTCTGCCACTAAGATGTCCCCTTTTAAAGTTGTGTATGGCAGAGAGGCTCATACTTTGCTCAAGTTCGAAAATGGTTCTACTGACAATGCGGATTTGGACTGTAGGTTGAAGGAAAGGGATGCTACAATTAGCATGATTCATTAGCATCTTTTGCGCGCTCAACAGATTATGAAGGTCATAGCTGATAACCATAGAAGGGATGTGGAATTTGCAGTGGGAGATTTGGTATTCTTAAAGCTGAGGCCATACATACAACAGTCTTTAGCTCGTCGTGTCAATGATAAGTTATTTGCCCGATTTTTGGGACCATTTGCAGTAGAGGCTAGAGTTGGAGCTGTGGCGTATAAGCTCACCTTACCTCCTGATGCTAAGATACATCACACCTTTCATGTATCTCAGCTTAAGGCAGCGGTGGGGAGCTCTTTGGAAGCAATATCACTTCCTCCTCAGTTGTCAATGGAGGAGATTTTGGAGGCTGAACCAGAATTGATTTTGGGAGAACGGGTTCATGCGAAGAGTGGACAGTTGGAAGTTTTGGTTAAATGGAAGGGGTTGCATGAGCAAGATAGTACGTGGGAGTGGAAGGGGGTAATTGAGGCCCAGTTTCCAGACTTCCACCTTGAGGACAAGGTCTGTTTGAATGAAGGGAGTAATGTTACATGTGGAAGACCTCCTCTGCTCTTCCAATACCGAAGGAAGAAGAATAAACAGGCTAGAGCCCACAAGGAGAAGGCCTCAAAGGAGGAAGCAGAGAAAGCCTTGTCAGAGGAACCTTCTAGAAGTGGCTAAGAACAAGGACACGTTACAGAGGCACATGGAATCTGTTACCTCGGATTAGGCGAAGAAGAATAACACTATCCACGTCACTGAAGGGAACACACCACGTGCAAGAAGAGGAGAATCTCTATTTATCGTTTGTAGTTTGTTGAGTATTTCTTATCTTTGGATCATCTTTGTATTGGAGAGTAAGGGACTCCATAATTTTCCTAGGTACTTTGTATTGCTTGATCGTGAGAATAAAGACATTTATTCATCTTGATTATTGTTTTACATTGTTTTGTTAGTGAAATCGATACTAAAACGTATCACAAACCACAAGTTTTTCTTTGCCATAGAGAAGAAGAAAAACAAGTACTACAGTTAGACAATGTTTCCTCATTTGCGTGGACAATTTATTTAGCAATTACCCTTCAATTTTATTTCCATAGAGATGTTTCATTGTTCTTCAGTATCTATGATGTACATCTTTTGATTTTGTTGTGTGTGTAAGGTCAGTATCATCACCAAATTCGGTTTCCGATCCATCTGAATCCCAATCTACATCATCTATTTCAGATGGTCTCATTTCTGCCAGAATCTCACCATCTTCTCCTTCTGCATATGTATCTGGATACGCATCGTCTTCCTCTTCCTACAAACCAGAATAGTACCAAGTCATGTTAGACCTTGAAAATGATTTTGTGATGATTGAAAACCAAACAAAACAGAGTGATTCTAGGCGTATACGCACATCAGTTTCTTCATCACTGGAAGCGTAAGCTACATCAAGCTTGTCGTATAACTCTTCATCTCCCTTGTCTTCTACCTTCTCCATTTGTTCCTGATAGAATGATTGCAGGGTCTCGGGTTAGTCTACCATTGCCAAACAAACTGCATTCATTTCTTTGATCAATGAATGCATGACAAAGATATATAATTAGACAAAAGCCAATGTAAACGAGTTACAATTTCAGCTCTCAGCTTTACTGCTTTCGCCTGCATCTCTGAAATGTGTTTTATAAGACCCTGTTGAATGCAAACGGAATACGGATTAGCTAATGAGTTCCAAAAACGAAAGAAAATGATTAATATACAGCACGGACCTCGCTTCTTTGGAGCTCAATGGAACGTGCTAAAGCCTTCCTCTTTGTCAATAGGTTCTTCGGCCTCAACATAGGAGGACGTTTGTAGTCGTTTCCTCTATAGACGATAATGGCATATCCTTTGGAGATTTTGTCAACAGAAACCAGGATACCCCCACTCTCGGCTTCAAGGGCTAATGCTACTTTCTTTACACCGTCAAAAGTTTTAGCCTTCACAATAATTTTGACTAGCTCTCGGTATTTCCAGTGCAAGTGCATGTTCTCCACTGTACCATCAAACACTCCTCGCCTACCTGAAGCAACATTTTCAAGTTTCTATTACGAGTCCGAACATATGTAGATCATTACTCGACAACACATCCGTTATTGATAATATACCTAGAAGTAAGAAAGCTTTCATCTTCAAACCAAGTTTGCGGAACATAAATCTCTCTTCATCAGTTATGCTTTCTAGATCTGTTCTCTGCTCTGCTGGCTTTAGACACTCTTCCACCTTAGCCAAACCACGTTCAGCTTTCAACAGTTTTGTCTCAGCCTAAAGCGAATTAACAATCCGATTAATCCAAGGTACAAGTGTTTAGCACATGATATGTGAATCTAACTTCACACAGAAGGAACAATGAAACAAGGGCCAAGTTAAGAACTCACAAAAGCAAGTTTCTTTTCCAGCTTCCTGACAAGATTTGCATGCCTCAACTTCTCAGCTTCTTGTTTCACTTCCGCTGAATGATTATCATCATCCAGATTCTTTCCCCACTTACCAGCGGCATCAAGAGATTCACCAAGAGTACCAGCAGAAACAAGTTTATTAGTAGGTTGAATACTTGGGACAATCTGAGCCGATGATCCTCTTAAACGTGCCTGTTCTTCTTCATCTTGCAAAGTCCTTGCAAGTCTTCCCTGCTCCACCAATGCTTCGGCTACTTCTCGTGACAAAAAGTTCTTTCCTCTGTAGAAAACCAAGAAGTCTTTGTTCCTAGAGAGCAGAATGCCTCCTGTCAATTTCTGCAGTTACTTACCAAGAACACGCTATAAGATATTGAGCTTCAAATTCAGATAAAAGACAAAAAGACATATATGTATAAAAGTATAAGAAATATCAGAGAATGGACATTGTATATTATGACTAGATGTCTAGATCCATTCAAATTTTTCTTTAGTTCTCTTTTCACTTTTCCAGAAAGCGAGATAATTTATTTCTCTCCAAAACATTAACTTCCCAAAACAATATGCCTGCAAGGATATATACACAAATGGTATTTCAACACAATAGCGAATTAATCACCCGGGAATCCTTATTACCTTGAGCTCTTCAGCCATTCTCTCACTGGTGGCCAATTGTACGCCACGTTTAATCGCAATCTTTGCAAGCATACTCTTTTCCCATAACGTAATCATTGCTGTTGCCAAGCCTTGGAGTTGCCTACTACTTCGACCTGAAAATCAAAAGAAACACTTTACTCTTCAAAGATTCTATCAGACTCCGGAGAAGAAAGGAAAAAAAATTAAAACTTACCTAACGCAAAGTGTGGAGGAATAAATCTAGCAAGTCTTCTCAAAGCTGTTGCCTCCTTTGGACCCAGAGATGATCTCACTCCATAAGGAAGTACCCTGAAAGGCGGTTCGAAACCAGGAATGGCACCTGGAAGCAGATCAGCATCTACAGGTAATGGATTATCTCCCGTCCAGTCCAAGAACCTAGGACCAAGACCATCTAACAATTTATCAACTTCATCGACATATTCTACGTCTGATTGAGATATCTGGTCCTTTTTATCCACGCTAGTTGTCTCCTGGTCTAGCTGAGGAAGATGCACTTGTTCATCTCTATTATCCACCACCATAGTTGTAGTTGCAGGTAAGGAAGAAGGTGATGTCTCCTCTCTTTTTTGCTTGTTCCATTTTCCTGATGGAAGCTCGTACGTGACACCTCTGTACAAAGACATGGAAGTGCCGGACCTCCAAATCACCAAACCACCAGTTTTTCTCTGCCATCAAGAGGAAAAAACAAGTACTACAATTGAACATAATTAAGGAAAGAACATTTGACAAAAGTTTGTGCATTTGACAAGCCTAATGCAAGAAAATGCACTTAATGGGGCTTATAAGAAGCAAACCTCCAATATCTCATGCATCTTCCTCATGTTAAGCGCGCTTGCTCCTTCAATCTTCAATCTCACAATCTCTGAGCTCTTCCACTTCTCCTTAATAGAATCCACTGCCACCTGATTCACACCTGCACCCCGAATCTTCATCTTGCTGGCTGTTCGAAATGTCAAATTCCTCAACCTCCTTAACTCCAATTCCGGAAGAGTCATCTCCGCAAGCGAGTATCTACTCTCCTTTTTCGCACTCCACTCTGCTTCTAACTCTTCCTTCTTCTTGGCACTAATCTTCTCCCAAGGAAACCCAACTTCTACATTATTTCCAAACACATTCTCTCTACCAAGTACTGATTCATCACCAAACCCACCTCTAGTATTCGGTAAAATCCCTTCTTCAACATAGAATATATCATCCACCGATCCTTTCTCAATCCTTCTCTCTTGTTCAATCTGAACCTTGTCATCATCATCTTCCATAAATCCATACTTTCTCAATTTCTCCACAATCTTCACCATAGTACTACCATCACCATCTCTACTAGTATTATCACCACTCACAATCCCTGACTGAGACAAGTGTCTTTCTTTTCGATAATTTACAACTACCTTTGGAGGCTTAGGTTGATTCCGTTTCTGGGTTTTGTTCCAATTTTCCAACCATTCACCATTACCATCCCTAATACTACTAAAACTACCACTACTTTGATCAGATACGCTTTTTAACTTGTTTACAGGAGAAAAGCTAAATCTCCTTGATGGACTACCCGAACCTATAACACTGTACCTTAAGAAACGGAAGCAAAAGGAGCTTTGAAACGAGTAGACAAACTTCGTCTTCGTAACAATGGTTGGGCAGAAATGGCGACTGGGTTTCATCGCCATTGCTTAGATAAAGCACTCCAGAGAAATTGGCAAAGGAAAATCAAATAAAAATTTCAGCTTTAGTAGATTTCTTGCCGCCACGAAGCTATTCCTCTGTGTTTATCCATGCCGGACAAAGGTTTGTTTGGATACAAGTATTTCTTAAAACCTAACCCAGCCAAAGAATAAAATCAGTGCATTTTAGCAGATAAAGTGAGTCTGGCTAAAATGAGCCTCTTGTTCAAAACAGGATAAATTGTACCGAAACGATATCGTTTCACAACTCACAAGTAAAACAAAGCGAGAGAGATTAAAAGGGTTGCCAAATTTGTTCTCAACAATTACTAAACAAAGAAAGATGCAAAGCCCTAAGGGCTAATCTTATTCATGTTTTCTTCCTACGCAAGAAAGAGTCTTAAAGGGACAAATTTAGGGATAGAGGTGAGAGCGACTGTAGTAGAGTTTCATGACGAAATCTTCACCGGAGCTTCCAACAATTGCACTTTTTTGGTCAGAGATTGGAGTAGTTTGGACCCACCAATCCACCAATGTATGAAGCAACTGTGTCGAACAAACTGGCTCTGTCCTTATCCATATCCCCACCTGCAAAAACAGATCATAACCTTAGCTTTATAGAGAGACAAAGAGATATAGAGTGAAGAGTTATAGTTACTTCATCTTCGCTTTCGAGATTGAGCTTGTTCGCTACATACTTCTTGACATATGAGATAGGCAAGTTTCCATTACTGTCAAAACATATTGAGTTTTTTTTCTGAATGAAGTTATTATTAATATTGTAAACTCAAAATCTAGTGAAAGTTGTGACTACTTACACATGCAAGAAGACAGTGGAGATCTCCGGAAGTGGCCTGTCTGTGTGCCTGAAAAACCGAACAATTCGAGTCATATAATCATCCATTGAATCGGAATCTTTAGCTTAGAAGACGAGATAGTAAAAAGCCTTTACTGATTCTTGCGAGCGGCTAGTGAAAACCAAACTTTTTTGCTTCCTTCAACTTCGTTAGAAATGGCATTTTGTGATGTACCAGCCCTCGACTTTCGGGATCTCAAAACCGGAGGAGAATAAGCTTTTCCTTTCAGTTTCTGATCACCTGAGCTTTGGACAGATTCTTCATTTTCTTTATCAGTTTTGTTTGGTTTCTCACCAGAGACTTCCTCAGTTTCGCCATCAGAGATAAAAACAACAGTGTTTTCATTTGCTTCCCCAGAGACTCGCTCTGTATCACCACCCGAGCAAGAGCCAAATTCATGGTTTTGGTTGCCATCTAGACTTATTGCTGGCTCAACTTCTGCAGTACCGTTGCTCTTTAGTGAGGTGACTTCCTTATCATTACTCAAGGACTTACAAAGATCAGATGTAATTGGAAGCTCTTCATTGTCTTTCTCTGCGATTTTATCCTTTGGTATGCATCCCTCAGATGTCCCTGCTCCAGCCTGTGATGCATCAATTCATCGTAGTAAACATAATTAGAAACACACATATTAACAAAATCAGAAAGAGTACACATATTTATAAGTTTTACTAACCAATCCATTATCTTGTTCAATGTTGAGAAGAATCTCGAAATTAATTCCACCTTCCTTGTCATTAATTCTTTGAGGCATTGTGTTTTTCCGACGTCTCCTATAGCTCTGGATCTGTGGAACAGCTTCCACTTCCTCGGCAAGCTTCTCGGGTTCCAATGGAGCATCATGGTTCGACTGTTCACCTGAGGTTGATGCTCTACATGAAGAGGCGAGGAGAGAAGGTAGAGTTCTTTCTTTCTTCTTGCCTTTACGCTTTCTGGTTGCAGCAGTTTTAGTTGCTCGCTTTACCCTTTTTGGCGTTGGTGGGAAGACCTTAAGCCTCAAATCTGACAATGTGTTATCCGTCCTGCATTTAACAAGTGTTTTCGGTTAATGCAGAAAACTTACTCCAAGATGCGAATGCTAAGAAACACATTTTGAAACTAAAGACGTTGATTGGAGAGTATAGGAAAGAAGACTATACCGGAGTTTATCAAGAGGAGCAACACCAAGATCAACATTGCAGACTGGACAAGCTCTCAGATTCTCTTCTGTTATCTTTTCATGTATGCATTTCCTGCAAACTGTTTCCAAATTTTAACTTTTTAAGTCCAAATTAGTTCCATTGTTTCAACAAATAGTCTCAGAATCATACAAACCAAAACAACATGTTCCCTTATATAAAGGCACAAGTCACAAGATATGGCAAGGTTTTGCTTAGCATCAATATGTTGCACCAAAGAGAAGACTAGAAACATAACCAGCCCAAGACATTGAGAGTTTTGGTTGAATTATTACCAAAACGTAAGCAAAATACAACAAAACCAACACTAACATAACGACAAAGAGAGACGAAGTAGGCATAAACCCAAATCAGAATCCAAACCAAACGAGAAACCCAAGAAGATTTGCAAAATCAGAGTAAAATCGAAAAGACTCACAACTGTGAAGTGATATGCTCAAATTTACCCTGAGCTACTCTCTCAAATTAAGAGGTCAATTGTAGTAGGGGTCGAATCACTGGGAGTCAAATCAAACGATAGGAATATTGACTTCAAATTCGGCTAAGTAAAATAATATAAAATAAATAGCAAATTCAATTGGTAACAGGAAAGATGGTTGATTTCAAATTCAATTAAACAAAGAGCTAGGCTTTTGGGTAATTCTCAGGATGAATCAAAATTGCAGGTTAAACAGAATCATGATTTAATTAAGAACCGTTCTAAAACTTGGAACACTAAAATATAATTAACCAACTGTCGTTGCGAAAACTAACTATGTCTAAACCCTAGAAAACCAAATTTCTTTGCGAATTCAATCAATTTAAACAAGCTTTAAATTCAAGTCCAATTTGTTCACAAAATCCCTAAACCAAATTTCTTTGCGAATAAGTAATTTTGCTCACCTAAGATCTAGTTCTGGCTAATCTATTACACTTTCGTGTCAATCTATCAACCTAAGATATCCAAATTCAGGGTCGCGAATCCTAAACCAGAGTTAAAGCAATCTAGGTGAAGAACCTAACAAATAATCCTAACAAGTGAGTTTACCCTAACAATTCATCATCATTCCATTCGAACCACCCTAAACCTAACAAGCAAACTACTCAGACATGGCAGCAAAGCAAATCATAACTGAATAATAATGCATAAAGAAAGAAGAAAAGGAGAATTACAATAGGGTTCGAAGAATCTCAAAGTATAAAGTAAACTTGTCTCGCTAAAAAAACCCTAAAAATCTCTCTCTAAACTTTGTTAAGTAAAATCTAAAGTTATGATCTAAAAACCTAAAATAAACTATTTATAGAGGTAAAACTCATGGTGGGATTTTATGACGGTCTATTGGTAACTTCTGGCCCGAAAAGGAACAATTTTCCTTCTTTAAAACGTATTAGGTCAGCTTCTGCGAGTACCTGTCGATCGATCGACAATGTATCTGTCGATCGACAGGTTGTAACGTAGCTGTCGATCGATCGGTGCCTTTGTGTCGATCGATCGACACGCCAATCTGACGGCAATTGAATTTCCGTTCTAACGACTTCAGCTCCTCTTTCCACAATGCTCCAAAACGTTCCATAATCATCAATTAAGCTCCACACGTACAAAAACCTGCAAAGACTCTAAAACACTCGAAAAACACCGAAAAGACTCGATAAAACCGGGTTAAATCATGGTCAAAAACGGGTAAAAACCATGATATATCAACTTCCCCAGACTTAGCTTTTGCTTGCCCTCAAGCAAACTAGAGACTAAAACTGAAGTCGAGGTTTGAAAATCGCGAGAACTTACTTATCTTTGGGAACATTGCTTTCGCTTTCTTGACTCTTTCGCTGCATGTAAACAAAGTACCTTTGGCGGTCACGAATCTCAACCATCATAGGTTGTGCCTCAAATCTTAACCTGCAAACCCATCAATTTCGCATTCCCCTAACTGTCGCACACTTGATCGAAGTGATGATGGAATTATCTCCAATGATATCAACCACGTAAAAGGGCTAGGTGTGATGTTAAAGGCTTTTGTGTTTAAGTGGAGCTAAAGAGTGTTTAGGGTTACCGGATTTTATTTGGTGGATGCAGACATTATGCATAATCACAAGAGAGAGTCGGGTCCAGTTGATGCCCACAGTTTCTCATTCACATTGCACTCCCTCCTCCAAAACGTTATCAGGAACCAAACATCTTCATATAATAATCACGTTCCACTTTCCACATCCAACTTCCTCATTCCTTGGGATTTTCTCTTAAAGCTAGAGACTTATTAATATGATCATTTCCCTTTCCTTTACTTATTTTTCGAAATAAAAGTAAATATATATATATATATATATATATTTTTTTTTTTTAACTCTAAGGGGGGAAATGATTTTCCAAAGATATTAGTCTCGAAAATTACCATTGTTGTGTATTAAATCCCAAGGAATGCTCAGCATTTCTGCTCTCTTTCAAGTACTCCTACCAAATCCTTTTCCTGTGCAATTTTTGTGAATGAAAAACTGCGTCGGACCTCTTTCTCTCCGGAGTTTATACACATGCCTGCACATAAAACAAAAGGAAAAGAGACTGCATGAGGTTTGAACAAAAGGTTAAGGTTAGGGGTTGGGTACCAACTAAAAATGAGCTGGCCATTCAGGATCAACAAAGAGTGGTAAAGAGAATAAGGAGTCCTGAATGTTTTACTGTCGTGATATCACCAAAGAGAATATAGCGTGATGGAGATCAAGTGTGCTAGTCTGGAGTTTGATCTACTTCGTTCTGTAAATTGCGATAAGAGGGGAACCTGTACTATCATCTGGTTTCGAATTCGTTCTATCCAAAGGCTTCATCGCAACAGCTAAAAGTTTCAAAAACTAAGCTTTATTCCTAAGAAAGATCATTATTCCCTACATTTTGACTCAATAAAAACAAATTTTTGACTCCAAAAATAGAAAACAATGTTAGTAACTACCTCCCCCAGACTTAAACAACACTGTCCCAGTGTTATTAAATATGAGATTGGTGAGAAGGGAAAGCAAATAACAAACTGACTCAAGGAAAGAAAAATGACTCAAAGGAAAAGAAAAAGACTTACAGGTGGGTTGTCTCCCACCAAGCGCTTGTTTTCAGTCATTAGCTTGACTGCGGATGATGTTCAGGCTGGAGGTGGATCTCTGAAGTGCACTCCCCCAGACTTGCAAGGAATAATACCAGGAAAGAGCTTCATAGTATTATTTAGCATCTCTTGGACAACTATCTCTCCCTTGTCCCTCAACTCCAAAGGAATGATAATTCTGAACTTGGAGAATGCTTTAGAGGTCTTTCTGCGCTTCACCTCGGGGGACTCTTTGCACTTGAGACTTGCTGGACTGTTGATGTCATGACGTGGAGTGGGAGGAGCCAACTTGAGAACGTTTTGAACCTTCTTCGTCTCATTTTCAAAACCCAGCGTATCTCCAACATTGACACTCATACAGGAAGCTGATGTGACAAGAACCGAAGGATAGAAGACATCCTTGTTGATGTTTGAGAAGGAGATTCGCTTATTAGGAAAATCCACCATTGCTCCCACTGTTGCAAGGAACTGTGCACCAAGAACCAACGGTTTACAGATATCATCATTTCTCTCAATGATGTAGAAGTCCGTAGGAATAAGACAATCTCCTATTTGAATCAACACGTCAGGAATGAAGCCTTTAGAAATTATACATGATCTATCTATGAGCTCGATATAAGTCCTTGAAGGTTGTAACTCCAAGATTCCTAGCTTCTTTGCAACAACGCCACACATAACATTCACATTAGCTCCTGTGTCGCATAGAGAATCTTTCAATTCTACACCATTGATCGAACACGGAACCACAAACATCCCCGGATTCAACAACTTTGGTATCTTCCTCAACGATGTTGGAGCTTTTTTCCCTTCCTCCTGAGGTGCTTTGTCACTGCCTTGGTTGATGCATGAAGGATATAAACTCCTTGGGTACGGGATCTTGGGCTTGTAGACACTTCGAATGGCGATTTCAGACTGATTTTTCAGGTTTTCTGCGTCTGTCAGTGCTGTCAATCGACACTCACTGTATCTGTCGATCGACAGGGCAGATGAATTTGCATTCGTACAGAAATTTCCCGTGGCTGTCGATCGACACTCACTGTGTGTGTCGATCGACATGGTCTATTTTTCGATTGCCGTCAGATGTAGGTGTCGATCGACAGCAGGAGGCCTGTCGATCGACAGGCCCTCTGAAATCTCAAAATTAAGGTTTTCTTCAAGAACCACGAGCAAGGCTTCATCTTCGCACTTCTCAATAGTTGGAAACAGTTGTTCTTCACTCTTCAACGTGATAGAATTGGAGAAATGCCTTGGGTTCATGTCAGTTTTCCCTGGAAGACAACCTTCTTGTCTCTTTACATTTTCAGCAGTCTGAGCAACCTGAGTATCAAGCTTCTTCAAGTGAATGTTGATGGCTTCTATCTTCCCATTGAGATCAGTGTAGAACCTGTCCATCTTCCCATTGAGATTAGCGTAGAGCCCGTCAATCTTTCCATTGAAGTTCACTGTCTGAGTTTGTTGCCCCTCAAGAAGCTGTTCAAGCATACCCTTCATGTCGTTTTCTGAAGACTTAGCAGGAATCGGTTGATACGATGAAGATCCGTAGTTCCTCTGATTGCTGCTACTGTATCCCTTGTTCTCTGACTGATGCCCATACCGCTGATTTTGGTAGCCATTCTGGTTGATGTAATTAACCTCTTCCTCAACAACTTCAGCTCCATTTGTTTGACCAACTCCTCGTCTCCTTTCCTCATCAATCTTCTTTGTACTATTGCTAGTAGACACGTTCTTGATGAGCTCAAGGCAATCAGCGGGGAACCTAGTTTTGAAATTCCCATTACTTGAAGCATCTAAAGTCATCTGATGTCTCCAATCCATTCCTCTGTAGAATATACCAAGCAACTGAACCTCCGTAAACCCGTGATGAGGACAATCTCTCTGATATCCCTTGAACCTTTCCCACGCAGCTTTGAAAGATTCCGTCAGATTCTGAACGAATGTTTGGATCTTAGCCCGTAGATCCTCTGATCGCGACTCATCGTAGAAGTGACTCAAGAAAGCACTCTTGGTATCTCTCCAAGTAGTCAGTGAGCCTGGCTCCAACTGCTTCAGCCAAGAGGCTGCCTCTCCGCCAAGAGAAAATGGGAAGAGCTTACACATAATGTAGTCTTCCGACACGTCGTTAGCCTTGATGCTAGACGCAAGATCCTCAAACATCTCAAGATGATCCATGGGGTGCTCTGATGGGTGCCCATGGAACTGATGTTGAGCCACAAGAGAGAAGTACGCAGGCTTCAACTCAAAATCCCTCCGCTCAAATCTAGGAGGTCGAATCGCTGCCCTGTTGGCATAATGTTCTTCAGGACGGTAGTAGTCTCCCAAAGTGCGTTGGTTAACTACTGCCCCCTGAGGTCCGCGATTCGCCTGAGCCAGATGCTCAATCTCAGCGCGCCGGCGCTCTAACTCAACCCTTTGACGACCTAGCTCAGCACGCTCTGCCGCAACTGGATCCATAACCTCAATGATGTTACCAGCTTCATCAATGGCATCCCCCAGATCGTTGTACCGATTACCATGTCTATCAATATTCTCCCCTTCAGCATTCCGAAAAGTTACTACAGCTCGATTAGCCATCTTCGCTTACTGAAACACAAAAACAAAAGAAAACGCGTAAAAACGAACAAAAATAACTTAGTCAGAATTCTAGAATCAAAATCCTATGGAAGATTTTGACTCCCCGGCAACGGCGCCAAAATTTGATATGCTCAAATTTACCCTGAGCTACTCTCTCAAATTAAGAGGTCAATTGTAGTAGGGGTCGAATCACTAGGAGTCAAATCAAACGATAGGAATATTGACTTCAAATTCGGCTAAGTAAAATAATATAAAATAAATAGCAAATTCAATTGGTAACAGGAAAGATGGTTGATTTCAAATTCAATTAAACAAAGAGCTAGGCTTTTGGGTAATTCTCAGGATGAATCAAAATTGCAGGTTAAACAGAATCAGGATTTAATTAAGAACCGTTTTAGAACTTGGAACACTAAAATATAATTAACCAACTGTCGTTGCGAAAACTAACTATGTCTAAACCCTAGAAAACCAAATTTCTTTGCGAATTCAATCAATTTAAACAAGCTTTAAATTCAAGTCCAATTTGTTCACAAAATCCCTAAACCAAATTTCTTTGCGAATAAGTAATTTTGCTCACCTAAGATCTAGTTCTGGCTAATCTATTACACTTTCGTGTCAATCTATCAACCTAAGATATCCAAATTCAGGGTCGCGAATCCTAAACCATAGTTAAAGCAATCTAGGTGAAGAACCTAACAGATAATCCTAACAAGTGAGTTTACCCTAACAATTCATCATCATTCCATTCGAACCACCCTAAACCTAACAAGCAAACTACTCAGACATGGCAGCAAAGCAAATCATAACTGAATAATAATGCATAAAGAAAGAGGAAAAGGAGAATTACAATAGGGTTCGAAGAATCTCAAAGTATAAAGTAAACTTGTCTCCCTAAAAAAACCCTAAAAATCTCTCTCTAAACTTTGTTAAGTAAAATCTAAAGTTATGATCTAAAAACCTAAAATAAACTATTTATAGAGGTAAAACTCGTGGTGGGCTTTTATGACGGTCTATTGGTAACTTCTGGCCCGAAAATGAACAATTTTCCTTCTTTAAAACGTATTAGGTCAGCTTCTGCGAGTACCTGTCGATCAATCGACAATGTATCTGTCGATCGACAGGTTGTAACGTAGCTGTCGATCGATCGGTGCCTTTGTGTCGATCGATCGGTGCCTTTGTGTCGATCGATCGACACGCCAATCTGACGGCAATTGAATTTCCGTTCTAACGACTTCAGCTCCTCTTTCCACAATGCTCCAAAACGTTCCATAATCATCAATTAAGCTCCACACGTACAAAAACCTGCAAAGACTCTAAAACACTCGAAAAACACCGAAAAGACTCGATAAAACCGGGTTAAATCATGGTCAAAAACGGGTAAAAACCATGATATATCATGAAGGCACTCAGTTATGGTGGTGGCTTGATCAAAGAGATTGTTACAGATAAGATAAGTGAAGCATTTCATAATCACCTTCTTGTCCGCTCTCGACGTCTCATTCATCTTCTCTATTCACACAAATCTCGGACCAAAAAATCTAAAACTTTTCTTTATGGGTTCGGTTCTTTCACGTAACGCAGCATGGTGCATGTACGAAGAAATCCATACAACAATTCCAAGATATCGAACAGATAGTAAAGCAGAAACGTGAAAGCTTCGATTTTTTCTTCCTCAAGCTCTCAGTTTTTGCTTTCTCTGTCTTTCTGAGAAAAAAATCTTTGTAAGAAGAAGAGAGGGTTTTTATTTCTTTTGAGAGGCTCGGCTTGGAGACTTTATATAATTAGAGAGCCCAGCGTCAAAATAAGTTAAAATTCAGTAGCCAACAATAAATAAATAAACATTTTGCTAACTACTACAAAACTGGATTATTTAATGTAAATATATACAAATTGAGATATGAAACTGTAATTCTTTTTTTACAAAAATTTCCATATGTATACAATTAATATTATCTTTGCTTGAACATAATTTGGATATTGTGCTAAATATATCGTTAAATTGAATTTTTTTAGAAATTACATTAGCTATGTAAAATTATCTCGTATATAGAAGTTGAAAAATTACATAGAAATTCCAAAAACTTTTTCCTACGGGGTGATTTGGATATTATACCATATTCATATCGTTGAATTGTTTTTTTCTTTTAAATTATGCCCGTTATAAAAATTATAGAAGAATACCTTAGAATACCACATTTTGAAATTTTGTTTCCAAATACCATAATTTTTCACAAGTTCCAAAAATAAGACAATTTGTCTAAAGTTCCAAATACACCACAAACAAAAAGTTAATTTTCAAGGGTTTAAAACTTTGAAGTTTTTAACTATTGTAAAATTAGCATATAGTTTTAGGGGTAGGGTTTGGGGATTTAGGATTTAGTTTTGAATGTCAAAAGTTAATTTTATTTTTGAGGTATTTTTGGAACGTTTGAACAAAAGTGATACTTTTGGAACATTAGAAAAATATGATATGTTTGGAAACAAAACTTTAAAATGTGCTATGTTTGAGAATTGCACACATTATATTGTATATATATAATTAAAAAATGAAACTATAAAATGAAACTATATATAATTATTAAAAAAAGTTATGCTGACGTTTTATTCGTTTATGAGAATCTTTTAACACATAAATTTTATTTAGATACTATACCATAAATTGCCGTTGAATTATGAAATTTTAGAAAAGTGCCAGCTGTGTAAAATTATCTTGTATATATAATTTAAACAATTAGCGAGAATTTTCAGAAAATTATACATACGTGTTGTTCGTTTGTGAAAATCTTTTAATACATAAATTTTATTAAAATGCTATACCATATATTACCGTTGAATTATGAAACTTTAGAAATTATGCTAGTGGTATATAATTATCTTGTATATATAATTTAAACAATTAACGAGAATTTTTAGAAAATTGTACATACGTGCTGTTCGTTTGAGATAATTATTTAACACATACTATTTTTGATATCTATAGTATTAAAAGGAGGTTGAAACTTCTGACGTGTCAACCTCTCCTTAACTTTAGGTGGTTTAATTTTTTAATTTTTATGTTTTCGTAAATGGTTTTTTGTATAAATGATTTTCATTTGATTTTCGTGCTAATAAAGCCCATATTATATTATGTTTTCTAATTTCCATTGGACTTCGAATTCATCCAGTAAGGTGCATTAGGCCCGTTCAGTAAAATCAGAAATGTGATGAAATATTTATAATTTAATCAATAGATAAATATAGAAGTAACAAAACTGCTAAATTTTTGTATTTATCATCTCAAATATTTGTATATAATATATTACGCTGGATATTCTCTTGATATATTCTATGTGTATCTTCTGTAACCCTAGATCATAGTGGTACTATATATATATGCATCCATCTCTTTTGTATTTTGCACGTTTTTGATTTTGTGACTTTAGGGTTCTTGGTTTCTCATAAATTTCTATATTATTTTGTATTGTAGATTATTTATTCTCATTATTGTTACTTTTTACTCTTATTTTTTTCTCTCATAACTATTCTAACGTGTATATTTTCTGTAACTGTGTATTGTTTCAGATTATCGATTATCGCCACTTGGTTTTCTGCGAGTGCGGTTTTGGAGCTTTGTTGATCCGTTATCTACCTTCATTAAGCAAATAATTTATATTGTATATTAATAATTATATAATTTTTGCTCGAAATATTTGGTAAGGATTGTTTGCAATATGGATTTTGTGTCAATTTCCTTTGGTGGAAGATTGTATTCATATCTTCTTCTTTTTATGTAGCTCTGAATTTTAAAATTGTTTTTCCCTTTTTATTTGGGTCGATTTGGTGAATAACCAAAAAAAATTATAATTCAAAAACTAACAATGTTGTGGCCACATCATAACCTTTGGATCTTAGAAGATTAGTTAGTTTTTGAATGATAATTTTTTTCATGGTTACACAACCAAATTTCCCTTTTTATTTAGTAATGTTACTTAATCTTGATTTATAGGATTTGTTTTCCTTTGCTTTGTTCTTATTTGTCAAGCCATTCGTATGATGTGGGGTCTTTTAATTTAATGTTTGCGTTTGGTCGTGATGATCTTGCTTCTTTCATTGATGTGAATCACAGTTGTTTGATTTATCCGGTGCATGATTCTTCAGTAAGGTTAGACTGTTTTGTTCTCTTTGTATGAATGTTGTTTTTCAATTAAACAAATTTTTTGTTTGATCGGTGTTTTTGTTTTAGTGAGATTCGTTTTATATTTTATAATATACTTATTTGTGTAGTTTTGTTATTTTCTTTGGTATCTATATCAGTTGCTATTTATACGTAATCAATTTGGAGAAGTGATTGTTGTATTTGGGGTCTTGATGATCACTGGATACGTAATCGTATAGTTATTAATTTTGTCTGTCATATTTTGTTGTTTTTAAAATTTGTTTTTATTTTTTCGTATAGTTTTCTCATGGATCCGTCTCATGGATCGAATGTCGTTAATCATATCACGGATTATCCTGACGTTGAATCAGGACACGTTTTCCGTCCACGGGGATTGCGTCTGCCTCCGACCTTGATGAAAGACTTTAATCAAAGGGAGAGGAACGATACAGCCGTCTTTGTGATAGAGATTGGTTTGTTTAATCGTTTTTATTTCAGTTTTTATTAGTTTTGTTAGATTTCTTTACTTTTTTTTTTTATCATGCAACTTATTGATAGGTAGAAAAAAGGCTCTTCGTGGTAAGATCATAGCGAGTAAAGAGTTTTTAGATGAAAAGGAATGTCTCATCGAGATGGTGGAGTTGCTCAATGTGGAAAATCTCGTGGAACTGTACCTAAGCCTGTGACTTGTGGTCAACTCAATACTACGGTAAACTAATTTCTTCTTTGTTTTCTTGATACAATGGAAAATTTTGGATTAGTTAGAGTTGATTACATGAATAAATTGGTTTAGTGTGTTGGGAATTAGACTTGGTTAAGTGTTGAATCTGACCTGAATATGTGATTACAATATGCATTCTTGAATGATTTCATTGCAAAATCCTCTGTTAGATGATCACTTTTGGTAACAACTGCGTGTTCAATTCATCTCTGCTTGTGGGCATTGCGTAATCATTGAGAGAAATCTGACATGCATATGTGATTACAATCCTCTATGATGCAGAAATTCAGTGTTGGTAACTGTTATGAGTTTATGGCTGCTTGTAATGTTTAAGCATTTCTTGGTGTTGGTAAAAGATTTTTCTGTTAACCAATCCTCTATGATGCTTTTTTTTTATACCAAAATTCTCTATATTCCTCTGCTTTGTTTGAAGTTATAATGGTGATGAATGAAATGCAGCGAAAGGTATATGTTCGAGGAGGAGGGAAGAAAGAAGAGGAGGAGGAAATAGAGGTCGAGGTGTATAATCAAGGGATGACAAAGACAGAGCTGTGCAATCAATGGCAAGAGACAGGGACATGCTCATATGGTGACCATTGCCAATTCGCTCACGGGATTAAAGAACTCCTCCCAGTGATCCGACATCCGCGTTACAAGACTGAGGTTTGCAGAATGGTTCTTGCTGGTGATATCTGTCCTTACGGCCACCGTTGTCACTTTCGCCACTCGCTTTCTGAGGAAGAGAAGCTCATCGCTGCTGGTTTCAAACCAAAGTCGTTCTTCAAGCTGCTTAAATGACAACAAGGCAAATAATTAAAAAGGTTTGAAATCGCTATACCTATAATTGAAAAGTACTATACCTACAGAGATATTGATATATAGCTATTTAAAGGATTTGTCAAATAGAATTTGGTAAGAAGTAAATAATGTGCATTCGTAAGAGAATGTGTGTGTTAGAAACTCTTTGAGACAAGTGGTTGTTTGACATTTTTTCTTGAGATTTATAAACCTAGAAAAGTTTATTGGTTATCCAGACGAGTGTTTTGTTAATACTACATAGACGTTTTTGAGACTTGTGGCCGTATGTATGTAATGTTGAAAATAGCTTCACCAATGTGTGCAAAACAGAGGAAGGTAAACAATCATTCACAAAATGTCCCACATCAATGCATGTTTTTTTTAGTCTTTGTAAATGTCTAAATGAGAGGTTTTTGATAATGAATGTACATATGCAACGTATCTGGATAAGACATAATTGGTAATACGAGACATGTTCACCGATTACAAGGTCAACTGATAGGAGCTTTCGAACATTTAGCATTTACCATAGATAGTCAAGTGACAACAAGAATTTCTTAGTTTTCGCTATGGTTTTTACTGCGTCACTTCAGAATCAGAAGTGAATTTCATGGTTTTCAAATCTTATAGACTGTGATTCCTTGCGATATTTCGATAGCTTGTATTTAGAGATTTTTTCATACCAATATATTGTGATGAGAATGGTGTCCCATGCATGTGGGCAAGCCGTGCTTGACATGTAAATAATCAGCTATTTTCCTTAGGCCTCCATAATTCTTCTAAAAATTTGAGGCCACCCCATTCATTAAAGGACTCAAAATTTACATGAAATTTTCAGCGTGCTGCAAAGAAAACCGTTCAAAGGGGTCATGCATGTCAAGACTAAAATTGTCCGTTGTATCATTATTCTCAAAATTTGTAATCATTCATAAATCCTAACGAATTATAAAAAGGTTTTCAATCAATATAGTGTTTTATTCAAATATTTATGCTAAATGAAAAAGATGTTTTTGGTCAATTATTACGTAATTACTCTTTTAATATATATTAAGTGACTTCATGCGAAATACGCTTGATAATTATACTCTGGATTTTAGTATTAAACGTTGGGTGGGTTTATCTTTTTCACATTATTTTACTTTGTAGTTTCGAATTTGTAACCTTTTGTATTCGTCTTTGTTGTTGGATAAGTTTGGATTTGAGATTCGTAAGGCATTGATGGTTCGACGTATGCCACGGCGGGAGAGGATTTTTCTTGATGTCAAACAGTTATCTTGAGACCAAGATACGGACACTCGAATCTCATCCTAAAAATTGGGTTTGTTTAGGTTTTCATAAGATAACCCTTTACCAAAGAGCATCAATGTGTTGTATGGTGATGATTGTGGTTCGCATATGTAGGGTTTAATAGTTCGACCCTCAACTCCAGCTTTAAGGTATTTGTGGATTGAGAAATCTACTCCTTATTATTTCAGATTGGTATCAGCTATGGAAGGTAATACTCTCCATTAAAAAAAGTTACAAACGCCATTACAATGGAAAATATCGATATCATGTAATAAATTTCTTGGATCTCGAATTGTTTACTAAATATTTCGATCATGCCATGCCAATGTCGATGAAGAAAAATGGTACCATATATCGTAATCTATGGGTTGTTCAATTCATTTTGTTTACTTTTCTTCTAATCCTTTAGGACTCATTAAAAACGTTTGACTAATGGCGTAGTTGTGCACGTGGTGAAAGTCGTTCAAGCTTCCAAAGCAACAGGAATAGACCAATGGAGTTGTATGGAATTATTTGTTCTTCTATATATATAGTCTATATGTGTCATTCTTTGGTTATTTAGTGTAGTTATTTAGTGTATACATATGTGGTTATAGGTTGTGATTTGCATGAGGAGTTTCTGATGCTGGATACACATGTTTGATATATTGTCAAAATCCGTTTAATAAATGTTGTTTATTTCTTTTGGTTTTGATTCATGAATTAAAATATGCATTACAAGATGCAGAAGAATCTCATAAAGTTCTGTTTTACTTAGATGTGATGATAATCTGATCTAATTTATGATATTTAGAAAGCATCATAGCATAAATCATAATCACGTACATTAATAATTTAATAATATAGGTTTCAAATTATTAAAACAAGAAAAATGTAAATGTTTGTTATAGTATTTTCTTTGTTATGATACATTATTTATTCTCTTTTAAGGTTTCGTATTATTAGCTAGGTGCGCAAATCCCCTCATTTTAATAACAGCTATAGCCACATGGTTATCGAAGGTTATCCAAAGTTTAAATAAACACATGTATCCAAATATTAAATTATAACTTATTCCCTTCGCTTTTAAAATTTATTGTCTTGAACTCCGAAACAATGTTCAATTTCTTATACTTGATTTATAAAAAAAATTCTAAAATATCACACTTTGAAGTTTTTTTCCCAAAGTACACAATTTCAAAAATACTACTTTTTTCCTAAATTCCAAAAATACCACAAAATTAAAAGTTGATTTTTAAGATTTACAATTTAATTTCTTTTGGGTTTGAGTCAACTATTCAAAAATTAGGGTATAGGTTTAGGGGGGTATGGTTTGAATTTCGGGTTTAGAGTTTAGTTTTAAATGTTAAAAGTGAATTTTAATTTTGTGATATTTATGGAATTTTGGATAAAAAGTGGCATTTTTGGAATTTTTGGAATTGTTGAAACAAGGTAGTATTTTTGGTAAAAATACTTAAAAATATGGTATTTTTTGAAATTTTCCAATAAAATATTTTTGTTAAGTTTATAAAATAATACATAGAAGGAAAAATGAAAGAGTGTAAGAAGACCAACGGTTAGGTCTTCAAGTATTAAACGATGTCGTCAATGATCTTTCCAAGGTTTGATCTTATGTTGATCCGATGTTATTTACGAGCTGAATCAAAAATCAAAATTAGAAATTTGTGTCTTTAGAAAAACATACTAAAGATCAACTTTGTATTAAACAAATTTCATGGTAGTGGAAACGGCTCCAAAGTAAGTGTTATAGAAGAAAATGAGAAGTTTAAGAGAAAGATCAAAAACTTCAAGCTTTCGTGTTCAAAACTTATTCAATTTTTGTTGAGATCCTAAGTTTAGATGAATTTATGTTTTTGATATGTATAAATGTTTTAATTCTCGAAAGTTTTGTGTTCAAGTTATACAAAAAAAAAATGACGTAGTAGCAGTACAAAGAAACTCAGTAGTTCTTTTTGGTCTTTAAACAACATTACGGTGTCATAAGTATATGTGAGTCTGTTAAGGATTAATAAACCAAAAAAATCCAGGCTAGAACCTATTTAAAGCAATGGATGCTTAGCTATTAGAATTTCACACTCAAACAAGAATTCACAAATTTGAAATAAATTAACCTGCATACTCTAAAAGATGCGAAAGAATGAAATCTATATATACATATATGAAATCCACATATACATCCAATTGAGTTTATGACGTAATGATGCCCAAAGAAAAATATTTTGTTCTCTTTTACTATTTTTTTAATAAAATGAAAATTACATGAAACTGTTAACATATTATAATATTAGCAAAAGTTGGTATATTATTTATATCATTTTTAAATTTTATAATAATAGTAGTAAACACTATTCCGGATCATTTTAATATTACAAAATAAATAAATCAAATATATTAATGTCCGCATCGGGCAAAAAACAAAAAAAATTCTATATACAACATTGTATATATAAACATACATAAAATACAATAATTAATCTTAAAGGTGACTACAAAACAATTGAAAAAAGAATTTATCTTAGTTTTGATAGTATCA
Organism: Arabis alpina; assembly: GCA_900128785.1. Classification (NCBI taxonomy): domain Eukaryota; kingdom Viridiplantae; phylum Streptophyta; class Magnoliopsida; order Brassicales; family Brassicaceae; genus Arabis; species Arabis alpina. Next base: position 20,756,586 of record LT669790.1, read on the forward strand.
ACACGTATGATTCCATCAATGACGATGATATGATTTAAACTAAAGAGTTTTGTGTAACCATAGTTTTTGGTTAGAAAATAGTAATCATGTTATGTTACTACGAAATGTTGTTTCTAAAAGTGGTTTGTGCATTGGTACAAAGATTTTAATAATACAAATGACAGAGCATGTCATTGGTCTAAAGTTATAAGTTTTAATAACTTTGGAAAAACGCTATTGATCCCTAAGATGTTTGTTTCACAGCCGAAAGTAAACTTCCCTTTTCATATGAGACACAAACAGTTTCCACTTGCTATTGCTTTTGTAAGGACTATATTTAGGGTTAGAGACAAACATTGGAGAAGGTTAGTTTATACTTACCAAAACCGGTTTTCACACAAGGTTCATAAAACTATGTATAATACACAATTTAATAATTAATGAATTAACTTTAATTTTCTAAAATGATAAAAGATATTTGTTATTTTGAAAACTTTTAAATACGCGAGTTCTGAATGATTTTTTTCAATTAACTCATATCTCTCAAACACTTTAAATAGAGACAAGAATGAAAAGATCAAGTGTAAGGTCATCGATCAGGTTGTTATATGAAATGATATAATGTAGAGAAGATTTTATTGCTAACTGAGGAAAAGACCGCAACAAATTAATTACTTGAAGCTTATATATTTTGTGTAACACATCAAATGTGAATGGTTAGGGTTTAACTGTTTATGGTTTGAACATTATATAAATACTTAAGTGTTAGATTTAATATATATATATATATATATATATTTACTTATGAAATGTTAAATTTATTGATGAAAAGAAATAATAATTATTTACGAGCTTGGAATTCTTTTGAATTCTTTTGATGAAACTGATAAACAAACAAATAACAGTTTTAGTGGAACTATATTACTTTGTTTGCATCATTTTATGTTTTTCTAAATACAATAAAGAATGAGCAAAATATATTTGGGGAGAGATGGATAGTCTCATTCCGACCATTAAACTAGAGACAAGAATAAAATAAAAAGAATACAAATGCAAGCTCATCGATCAAGTCATTCTAAAATATTATCAAATTTTACGTGTTTGTATTTGAATTTATGCTTTGATGTTAGAGGCTAAGATTCAGGGTCTATGTATTGTTTTAATGGTTACATGTATTTATGAGGGTTTAGCTCCAAGTTTAGTGCCTCTTAGTTTTCAGAAGTTTTGGTGGTATAATGTTAATGATATAATACTAATTTTTTTAATTTCAATTATGCATGGTATATATACCTTAGACATACTTTTCATAATATGTGGATCCGTAAATTGGTAGTTTTTTTTTTTAGGAACTTGACATAATTGAGAAGAAGGATTATATGTGATTATTTTTGATTAATATGTGTTATTTATAGTGGTACCATTTACATGATTTTTTCCATTATACATAGCTTCGAAAAGAATATCAAAAAGCTGGTAAGGATCTTGAGAAGATTCGTGATGAAAAATAGAAACTCGAAGATATGATTAAGGACCTTGAGTATTATGAGCAGGAGGCGGTGGATTACATAAAGCAGTTGGAGGTTCCTCATACTGAATTGAATGATCGCTATTTCGATGATATTGCATAAAGCAGTTGTTACTAGACATAATCAAAGTTGTTACTCATAATGCATAATGTTGTATGTTGTATTTATGTGTGGAGACTATTCTAAAATACTTTTATGGTTTATAAGACATTATATTAAAATTGTTAAAAACCCATCATTATGTTTTGTGTTGTTATGAATTTTATTTTTATAAAATTTGGTACCCGTGCCCTTATGTTATGTGTTGTTGTGAATTTTATTTTATTTTAAATTGTTTCCCGCGCAAGGCGAAAAACAAACTTTGCAGTTATGACGGAAACAGATAAAGAATCAAAGGGAAGTCAATAACAAACAAAAAACTTAATAGAGTATTTGTGGTATGTTAGTTGTTGTGATGGTTACATTAAAAATCAGAAAATGGATTAATGGGAACAATTATAAAATTTTGAGTGAAAGAAATTTTGGATGGAAGTAATTTATATGTCACATACTCACAGTGATATAATAGTATTATTTTAAGTAAAACGAACTAATTAAGAATATTACATTAGGATATATTTGATCTGAAAACTAAATCATATTTAGTTATGGTTTAAGTGGATTTATTAAATATATACAATAATACAAATATTTTGAAATTTGAATTTAACCGAGACAATAAAAACTCAACCCTACATTAATTTGAAAATTATGGATATACTTGATTTAACTTCAAACCCAAACATAAATCATATCTAAAGATGTGCAAAAAACTAAAAGAGTTGTTGATATTCAGTTTTTGCATACAACCGGGTGAAAAAATTTCATTAGTTAAAACTTCTCGGTTATCCAAAATTAACATTAACTAACATCGAGACAAATTTTGTGGACGAAATGTAAATTAACCGTTCATCTAATTTACAAGAGTTTAAACTTCTACTTAGAACTCTACGACTATTTCCATATGATATTCCAAGTTTTATACTAGACATATAACGAAATGTCGATGATGAGAATTTCTTTAAGATCTACTGGCCGTAAGGTTGCTAAACGTAGTCATCGTATTGATGATGTAGATGTTTCCAAGCATCTCTTTCTGACTAATATGGGGATGAAGGTCTAACCAGCCGATTAGTTATTGATTTTGTTTACGTCTTAGAGTTTTTTCGTGGGTTTTTGTAAAACATTTAATATATATGTTTTGTTTTATTAGAAATACATCTATTATGATTATATCTTGTGTGATTCGAATCTTATACATCATGTTTCCTAATAAATTGGTAGATCATCATTTATATTTGTGTTTGCATATAATTATATGAGATCAAATTTATCACATATCGTGTTTTGGTGGTTACTACCCACACATACATTTCTTTATTTTGAAGTCAGTACAATTTGTTGGGTTTTGTTTGAAAGACATCTATTATAGTTATACCTTGTGTCGTTTCGAAAGACATATATCTAAAAGACATCTTATTAGTTTCGTTTTATATAGGTAAATTAATGAATTCGAACGAGTTTGATTTTTCTTTATTAAATCTCTCAGTTACTGTGTTTACGTTTTTACTATTTATAAGTTAGTTTAACTTCGAGATCGATTTTCTGATTAATGAGATATGTGGAAAACGTTTAACTCCGATATCGATTTTATGGTTAGTGAGATATGTGGATAGTTGTATGCATGTTTTGCATCTTGGTTCATACCAATGTTGTTTCCTAAGATCGATTTCTAATACAGTTTTATTTTTTTAGGTTCGATGTAATTGAGAATGAGGAGAGAGACTATCGAACCGAATGTAGGATTAAGTATATTAATGAACATAGGATTAGTTCGATTATAGTTTGTTTCGCATCAATCTGTTGGTTATTTATATTAACACCATCACTATGATTTTATTGGTTATACATAGCTTCATAAATGATACCAACAAGCATGTGAAAATCTAAAGAAGATTGGTAATGAAAGCAGGAACTCGAAGATATGATTAAGGACCTTGAGTTTTATGAGTAGGAAGCCGTGGATGAAATAAAGCAATTGGAATCTCATTGTACCGAATGGGAGGATCTTCATTTCGATGATATTGCTCCAATACTAGGTATAATCAAAGTTGTTACTCATAATGCACAGCGTTGTGAGTTGAATTTAACGTTGTGAGCCTCTTAGGAAACAATTTTATCGTTTGGAAGACTTTATTTTAGTATTGTCTAAGCTTTTTTATTCAAGTTATGCATTGTTATTAAATGATTTTATGGTTTATAAGACTTTATTTAGTATCCTCTAAGTTCTTCTATTCAAGTTATGCATTGTTATGAATTTTACCTTTTTTAAACTATTTTCCCGCGCAGGGCGCGGGTACCGCCCTAGTTATACCATATATAAAAGTGACTTATGAATTTTAAAAAATTATACCAGCTGTGTAAAATCATCTAGTATATAAAATTTGAAATAATAATTTGAACTTCCATAAAAGTATGCTTACATGTTGTTCGTTTGTAAGAATTTTTTTAACACATATTATTTATTTAGATACTAAGCCATATATAATATTGAATTATAATTTCTTTTAAAATTATGTTAGTTGTGTAAAATTATCTCGTACATATAGTTTGAAAAATTAACAAGAATTTTCAGAAAATTATACTTACGTGTTGTTCGATTGTGAGAATTATTTTAACACCTAAAATTTTGGTTTAGATATTATACTCTATATACATCGTTGAATTATGAACTTTTAGAAATCATGACAGCAGTGTAAAATTATCTCGTATATATATAGAAAATTGATACAAATTATTGCTTAAAATTTTATTTTGATTAAAAGAAAATTTCAAATAAAAATTATTTATATACTTTCAATATGTATTGAATCATGCATTTACACATTAGAATGTCTTCTTGTAGACGTCAAAATCAAAATCATCTTTTGTTGACGATATATCGATTAAAGAAACGAGAAAAATAGCTAGCTCCATAAATAGGAAATTTTAAGTTCCACCAAAGTACTTGAATTAGATATGTCTATAAAAATATCTTGGAAGTAGAAATTTTGATGATTATTTTTATATATACACACTATACAGAAGACATGTATATATTTATGCATGTAAGTCTATTTTAAAGGTCATGGTGGAGTGATCATCTCGCCCTATGTACCCTCACCTTATGTTACCTATTTAGAAGCTAGAAGTTGAGATGTTGAATTTGTGATCCGCTTTGTATTTTACGGATATCTAATTTTCCGATTTGCTTTGCTTCGGAAATTTTTGGGTATCCGGAATTACGGATATCCGGATTTCTTTAAGATATTTGCGGATATTCGGATACTCACGGATATCCGTTTAAAACAAAAATTAAAACACCATAATTTTTATTAATAAAATTGGTTTTACCATAATATTTAAATTATTTAATATATATGTATATTTGAATTATCAAATATTACTCGATTTAACTAAAGAAGGATAAAAACGAAAGATTAGAATGGTAAAGAACGAAAAAATTACTTCTTATTTAAGAAAGAATAAGAAAACAAATATTTTCAATAAAAAAGGTACCTATTTAAACTACATATAATTTCGTTCAATATATTTAAGAAAATATAAAAATGCAAATATATGTTATAAAACTATCATATAATATGTATGTATATGTAAAAATACGGATCAGATCGGATATTCGGATTTTTGAAATTAATATTTGTTATTTGCTTCGGTTTAGACGGATAGTAGATATTACTATTTGCTTTGCTTTGATTGATAACGGATATCCGGATTTTTCGGATCGAATCGGAACGATTATCGAATCGGAACGATTATCGAGCGGATAATTTGCCCAGCCCTACCATTCATACATATTTTTCAATCTATTTTCATCACCTTAGCAAAAACCGGCATAGCTAGATATCTTTGATTTTAGTTATATGTTTGGTAATTTGGTGTATGAATTTACTTCTTACAATGTAACATTGACCTTGACCTAATCAGTAGGTAGCCTTTGTCTGGACATTTTGAAACCAGAACCATCTAACTTGTTTTATAGACTGAAGTTGGTTCCATTGAGTTGATTAAACTTGGGTCTTTTGAGTAGAAATGGATACTAATTGCGTCTTCAATAGATTGAGAAAAAACAATGTGGCAATTTTGTAAGTAAAGAACCCAACCAACAATGGGATCAACTCTAAGTGCATGAATCAACGCAAGTAGTATGCCATTTATGAAGTCACAAGTAAATCTGAATGATGGAACCAAGTTAATTCAAATGGGACTAGTAACCGACTAACCGTAGCTGTCCCAGCTGCACCTCTATCAAACTATTCAGTAAACCCAATTCATCTCGATATAGTATAGATACCAATTCTAATTTGACTAGAAACACGTACTTGACTCAACTCCCTGGCTCCATCTGCCATGGCATTGGTATCTACTATGTTAATGTGTTATAAGCCTAATTTCTTAGCTAAAGACACTTGGTTTCAAGTTCTAGCACATCATCCGAAAGTTCAATGGTCTCACGCTAGCTGGTTTAAGCAATGCACTCCAAAATTTGCTTTTCTTGCGTAGTTAGCTATTCTTAATCGACTAACTATGGGGGATAGGATGAAGATATGGAATGCAGAGATTTCGGACTCGTGTGTCTTGTGTGGCACTCATTCGGAACCGCGGGGTCATATCTTCTTTACATGTCAATACTCTCATACGATATGGAGGCAACTTTCTGTTGGATTATTACAACAAAGGTTTGTGGCAGATTGGAACTCTCTTCTAACCATTATTGTTAATACTCAAGCTTCACATGTTGAAGATTTCTTAAATGGATATGTATTCCAAGCAAGCATTTCTAATATATGGAGAGAACGGAATGGCAGGCGACATGGGGAATCTCCAATTCCGCCTAATCGACTAGCTAAGATCATCGACAAAGAAGTAAGGAATCGCATAAACACCATTCGAAGAACGTATTCTAGCCTCGAGGAAGTGATGGGTTGGTTTGTAACCAGAATATGAGATATATAACCAAATCAGTTCAATTAGCTATTTCAGAAATTTGTAACACTTAATGTAAAACAGTTTTTTTAGTTTGAATATAATTTAACATTCATTCAAAAAAAAATAAAAAAATACTGTGTTAGTGTGTTACCAAGCATTCTCATATATATGCTAATGAACTAAACCTACACCAATGATACCAGTATGAGAACCTGTAGTGTGTAACGAGTGAATGCACATAAATTAAATATGACTTTTGTTGAGTTTCCTGTACCGAAGACGTCGACTTTCTTCTCAGACAAACAACGCAGACCAAGAACGAACGAGCTTTGAGGAGTGACAAAGTTAACAGCTGAAACAGAACACAAAACAGAGCAACTACAGAAGCAGTTTGTGAGTGTTTTGGAGATAGGTAAGCGCAGAGAAATGAAGAGAGCTTTAAAGTAAAGAACACACAAGGTTTACGAGTTCACGCCATTAACTAGGCCGCTACATCTCGCCGAGCCATTTGGCTCGGAATCCACTAGATTCAAGATAGAGTTTACAAATAGGATTACTTTAGTATCTCACACTTACGCCCTTCACTAGCTCTCAGTGTATACTCAAAGCTAATCCTATGTCTAGAGAAAACCTCTTTGTAAGCTTATACAATACAATGTTTCCTCAATACTCTATCTCACTCTAATCTTCCTCTCTCTCTGCTCTTCTTGTATCCTTTTATATTGAAACACCAAGATACTTGTCTTGACCTAAAGCAAACGTGAAACGCCATACTAGGTGAGTCACCAACGCCGGTTTCTCAGTCTTGCGTTTGCACATGAAGACAATCCAATCCGTTAACATTTGAACATCACAAAGAGACAACAATGTACGGTGCTTGACTGCCTTGTAGCCGTTTCTCTTTATGGTCCCAAATGAGATATTTACTCATCCTTAAATTACCTTAACTCAGAGTAAACTTTAGTTCACAGAGGATAGAAAGTCTTGAAGCTTTTACTTGGTCATCACGGTTTCACATCCAACAACTTTCATGAGATCCCAACCATACAACAATTAGGAAGGAAGTACACATATGATATTTTTCATACTCGGAAAAGATTAGATATTTAAAGGAAGTACCTTTCATGGACTTTTTCCCCAAAATTGATTTCGTATTTTTCTGTTTTGAATATGCTTTGTTTTGGGAATTAACATCTACTAAACTGAAAATATTTGTTGTTAACGTTGTCAAAAAAGAAAAATGAAAGAAAGAGAACCAATTATCGTGTGACGCTACTGATCGAGCTTCTCATTTGCAAAAAGAAAGAAAGAAAAGGAGTGAATTTTCTTTCTGTTGTTTCAATGCAATGAACACACATATATGAAATATGATCGTCAGTAGTTTCACAACATACAAGAAAAACAAAGCAAGAGAGTTTAAAAGCGTTGCCAAATATGTTCTCAGCAATTACTAAATCAAGAAAGATGCAAAGCCCTAATGCTAGTCTTATACATGGTTTCTTCCTACGCAAGAAAAAGTTTTAAAAGAAGGGAAAAGGGTTTTGATGATGAATATGAGAAGGAATTTAGGGATAGAGATGAGAGCGACTGTAGTAGAGTTTCATGACGAAGTCTTCACCGGAGCTTCCAACCATTGCACTTCTTTGCTCAGAGATTGGAGTAGTTTGGACCCACCAATCCACCAATGTATGAAGCAACTGTGTCGAACAAACTGGCTCTGTCCTTATCCATATCTCCACCTGCAAAAACAGATCATAACCTTAGCTTTATAGAGAGACAAAGAGATAGAGATTGAAGAGTTATAGTTACTTCATCTTCGCTTTCGAGATTGAGCTTGTTCGCTACATACTTCTTGACATATGAGACAGGCAAGTTTCCATTACTGTCAAGATAAGCAAATCAATATCAGAACATGTTATGATTGTAAAATCATAATCTAGTGAAAGTTGTTAGTACTTACACATGCAAGAAGACAGTGGGGATTTCCTGAAGTGGCCTGTCTGTGTGCCTGAAAAACCGAACAATTCGAGTCATAAGAGCTTCGATAAAATCGGAATCATAGCTTAGAAGACGATATAGTAAAAAGCCTTTACTGATTCTTGCGAGCGGCTAGTGAAAACCAAACTTTGTTGCGTCCTTCAACTTCGTTAGAAATAGCATTTTGTGATGTACCAGCTGAACTCCCATCCCTCGACTTTCGGGATCTCAAAACCGGAGGAGAATAAGCTTTTCCTTTCAATTTCTGATCACCTGAGCCATGGACAGGTTCTTGATTTTCTTTAGCATTGTTATTTGGTTTCTCACCAAAGATTTCCTCAGTTTCACCATCAAAGATGACAACAACAGTGTTTTGTTCTACTTCCCCAAAGACTTTCTCTGTATCACCACCAGAGCGACCATAGTCAAGATTTTGGTTGCCATCTAGACTTATCGCTGGCTCAACTTCCTCAGTGCCGCTGCTCTTTAGCGGCGTGACTTCCATATCATTACTCAAGGACTTACAAAGATCAGATGCAATTGGAAGCTCTTCATTGTCTTTCTCCGCGTTTTTCTCCTTTTGTATCCATCCCTCAGATGTCCCTGCTCCAACCTGTGATGCATCATTACATCTTAGTAAACATAATTAGAAACACACATTTAAACAAAATCAGAAAGAGGACTATACACGAGGACTATACACATATTATATAAATTTTACTAACCAATCTATTATCTTGTTCAATGTTGAGAAGAATCTCGAATTTCATTTCACCTTCCTTATCATTAATCCTTTGAGGCATTGGGTTTTTCCGACGTCTTCTATACTCATTAAGTGGTTTAGCCGAGCTCTGGATCTGTGGAACAGCTTCCACTTCCTCGGCAAGCTTCTCGGGTTCCAACGGAGCATCATGGTTCGACTGTTCACCTGAGGTTGATGCTCTACATGAAGAGGCGAGGAGAGAAGGTAGAGTTCTTTCTTTCTTCTTGCCTTTACGCTTTCTGGTTGCAGCAGTTTTAGTTGCTCGCTTTACCCTTTTTGGCGTTGGTGGGAAGACCTTAAGCCTCAAATCTGACAATGTGTTATCCGTCCTGCATTTAACAAGTGTTTTCGGTTAATGCAGAAAACTTACTCCAAGATGCGAATGCTAAGAAACACATTTTGAAACTAAAGACGTTGATTGAAGAGTATAGGAAAGAAGACTATACCGGAGTTTATCAAGAGGAGCAACACCAAGATCAACATTGCAGACTGGACAAGCTCTCAGATTCTCTTCTGTTATCTTGTCATGTATGCATTTCCTGCAAACTGTTTCCAAATTTTAACTTTTTAAGTCCAAATTAGTTCCATTGTTTCAACAGTAACAAATAGTCTCAGAATCATACAAACCAAAACAACATGTTCCCTTATATAAAGGCACAAGATATGGCAACGTTTTGCTTAGCATCAATATGTTGGACCAAATACAAGACTAGAAACTTAACAAGCACAAGAACAGATTAATGTCCAAAACATTCAGAGTTTTGGTTGAATTTTTACCAAAAAGATAAAAAACTTCAACAAAGGAAACCGATGATTGGAAGCAAATAAGGAGGAATCACAAATACTCTGAGGATCAATCTGAAATCTGTTATAGTCTACAACTAGTAATGATAATCTATAGATAAAAGGAGAGAAACAAGTGATGACAACAAATACAACTAGTATAATCAGATTTGGTGAATAATAAAACACAGGTCTCGAGAGAAACAAGTGATGTCAACAAAACCAACACTAACATAACAACAAAGAGAGACGAAGTAGGCATAAACTAAAATCAGAATCCAAACCATAATTGCACCAAACCAAACGAGAAACCCAAGAAGATTTGCAAAATCAGAGTAAAATCGAAAGACTCACAACTGTGAAGGCACTCAGTTATGGTGGTGGCTTGATCAAAGAGATTGTTACAGATAAGACAAGTGAAGCATTTCATAATCACCTTCTTGTCCGCTATCGACGTCTCATTCATCTTCTCGATTCACACAAATCTCGGACAAAAAAAAAGCTTACTTTTCTTTATGGGTTCGGTTTTTTCACGTAACGCAGCATGGTGCATGTACAGCAATTTCAAGATATCTCGTTGGTTTCGAACTAGAAACGTCAAAGCTTGGATTTATCTTCCTCTAGCTCTAAGGAAAAAATCTGTGTAAGAAGAAGAGAGGGTTTTTATTTGGACGTGAATTTGCTAAAAGGTATTTATTTCTTTTAAGAAAGGGAAAAAGTATTTATTTGGAGAGGGTCGGCTTCGAGACTTTATATAATTAGAGAGGTCAACGTGAAAATATGTTAAATTTCGATGGCCAACAATAAATAAATAAGTAAACATTATGCCAACTCCTACAAAACTGTTTTTATGTCTGTTTCTTCATAATCGAAAAAAATATCTCTGTTTTATTTCGAGTCAAATTTCTTAAAAGAATTAAAAACATTTGATTTATTTTTATCTTTGACTACAGTGAATTTGGATAATATTATTGAATTATCTTTGACTACACATAATTTGGATATTGTGATAAATATATTGTTGAATTGAAACTTTTATGTAAAATTATCTCGTATCTACTATATGAAAGTGCAAGGGCTCTCTCTATAGAATGCCACATCGGCTCACAAGGAGAGGGTTTAGGGTGTGAATTCTTTACCATACATTTTTATTTTGATATTATACCATATATATATAGCGTTGAATAGATTATTTAAAAAAAAATTATGCGAGTAATATAAAATATCTCGTACATATAATTTTTAAAATTAACAAAATTTCCATAATATTTTGCTTAAGTGTTGTTTGTTTGTGAGAATTTTCTTTATTTATAAATTTTATATAGATATTATACCATATATACGGTTGAATTTCTTAGAAATTATGAAAGTTGTGTAAAATTATCGTACAAATAACTTGAAAAATCAATGTTATGTTATACTTGTTGTTCGTTTGTGGTGAAAATACATATAAATTTTATTTAAATGCTATACCATATCTATAGTTGAATTATGATTTTTTTTTTGAAAGATTTAACAAGAATATATAATATTATGCTTATATGGAGTTCCTTTGTGATTCTTTTAACACATAAATTTTATCTAGATACTATACTAAATGTTGGGAATAAAATCCCATTGAATCAAGCGAATCACTCATCGCCATGAGGCATGGTGGATTCCTTGTACCTCGGACAAAGTTTATCACTCTACAAAAGTTGTAAAGAGGTTAAGTCTGAACTACAATGACCCAAACTTACATATGAAGAGGCCCAAACCTAGCTATCAGAACCTCAGTGATGAATCTCACCACCAAGAAGAGGTAGGACCCGGAGACAAGTATTCAAGGGACCGGAGTTTACCTCCTCGGAAACAAAACATGTGGCCCGAATTCTTGTATTAAGAACTCGGACAAGATAAGAAATATCTTTATATCGCGCCTAATTTAACTTCTTCATTGATTCAATTATTTGGATCCCTAGTCAAAGCGTAAAAGCATTTTTTTCTTATGCGTGTTAGGATAAAACAAGTGGTCCATACTCAAAAAGCAATTAAAACATAAAGGAACTGATTCTGAGGGTGCACCCCGGCGTCTGATTCGGCGTGTCAAGCACTCTCAACTGTAAGAGGGTTCAAATGCATCATAATAGAGCGACATGGTCGACCAAGTGGCACGAGAAGACAAAGAAAATAGATGAAAAGTACTCGATTACGTCGTACTGGTTCAAACCTGAAAGCCTGAATTCTAACCGACTTAAGGACATGGAACGCGGTATTTGAACCTCTGCTGGTAACTGCCTACAAATGCTCTTCTATTACCTTCATAGAAACAAAGATACAAAATTTTGGCTTAGAACTCACATTCTAAGCCAAAATTCTCTAGAGCTTAAAGCCTATTCCTTTGCGCTTTAAGTCTTTTTTTTGGTTGTTTAGGATTACTTTCTCATACTTTTTCTGATTCCAACCATTTCTCGATCGGAACCCTAAATATATTCTCCCCTCTTTTATCCCCCCGTCCACTAAACTTCTTCCCAAAGTAAAACTCTAAAAAATACTTGTTGGACCACCCTGTTTCGGCCCGAAATTACCCCTTCATTAACTTTGTTTTTCGACTTAATTTTCTTTATTTGACTCCCCACGAATCTTACTGGTTTTCTCTTTCATTATCTTTCTCTTATCCTCTATTCTTATTTGAGCGTCCAAGAGTTGTCAAAAAACACTTCCAATCATTTTTAGGCCTTTACGTGTTTGTTGAGCGTGCATGAGTTGGTCTCCCGAGTGATTGTTTGAGAGGAATAAAATTATCCGAAACACCATATATATATATATATTTTTTTTTGGGATAAAATACTTTCTTTTGAGTCAAACGAATCACCCATCGCCACATGGCCTGGTGGTGTTCCTTATACATCGGGAGGAGGTTATCGCTCAATGAAATCCCTAAAGAGGTTGGTTCTAGACCTACAATGGCCCAAACTCACATGTGAAGATGCTCGAACCTAGCTATAAGAGCCTCATTACGAATCTTGCCATCATAAGTACTAGGAATCGGGGCATGTATTGATGGGTATCAAGTTTTAACTTCTCAACCAAATTCACATAGGCTTTCTAATCACACTTCAAATCATAATGAGTAAAATCAAGCTAGAACAAAATAAGATATTTTTCGTTAATGTGTTTGTAAATTAAAACTAAATAGCACATAAATAAAACTAAATAAAATCGAGAATTCAATAAGAGAAAACTTTGACATGGTGCACAAAAACCAGCAATAAATAGTAAGACTAGAAAATTCTTCTCTATATCGAAGTATAAAACGAGATCATCTCTTAGAAAGTCTTAAAACTCAAATCTATGAAGAACGCCAAAGGAAAGTGTGGTGGCTGCTTTGTTATGGTATATGTACTATAATATTTTGGTACACACCTAACAAGAGGGTAAAAACAAGTATATAAATAGGTATATGGTCTTCTAAGGTTAAGTTTAGGAAAAAGAGACAAACACTAATCAAAACAGCAATTCATAAATCCGATCAGTGCTGGGCTATTATGGACATCTTCTTGTGTGCTGAAAACAACCTAATCCGGTGCCAGACTTGTTTCTGGACCTTCTTCAATTTCTAAGCAGTTTGATGTGTCTTCAATAAATTTGGTTTATATTTTTAACCACATCTCCAAATGATTTGACTCAAACTCCGTGGGAAAAAAACTCTAAAATCTTGCTTGTCCCCGGTTTCATCCAATTCCAAATTGATATAAACCCTCGTCTATTGCTAAACTTCTGGTGCTTTGGTTTTGTTATAACTTGTGAATTCTTTGCCTTGGACGATGTCTTTGTCTTGTGTAAGCTCTTGTAGCTCGGTTTACACCTCTTTAGTCATTTTCGCTTCTTTTTTTTATTACGACGAGAAAAATTACCTCTGAAAACATAAAACATAATAAAATGCATATATAATATATAAAATAAGTAGTAAAATAGATAAAATATTGGTTATATCAATAGTCAAGGGATCGAGGTTTGGACAATGCCACCCGAAAATGAAAACGTGGCCCGAATCCTCGTATCAAGAACTCGAGCAATGTAAAAATTATACTTATAGCACGCCTAACTTAGTTTCTTCTTAGATTCAGATGTTTCAATCTCTAGTCAAAAGGTAAAAAAAATTTCACCCTATGCATAAAAGACTTTAATCCGACTTTTCTTTATTTCGTGCCAAGACTCTTAGCGGTTTTTCTTTATTTTGTCTTGAACGTGAGAGATTCATTGGAAAACAATCGCCGAACGTATTTTTCGAGGTCTTCAGATATTTTTTCATCGTGTAGGAGCGGATTCCCTTGATTGTTGTTGGAAGGGAATAAAAACCCATAAAACAATACAACTAAATTATGAATTTTTAGAAATTATGCTAGTTATGTAAAGTTATCTCAGATATACGTTTTGTTTATTTTCGAGAGTTCTGTAAACACAAATTTAATTTAGATACCATACCATATACATTGTTGAGTAGCTTATTTTTAGAAACTATGGCAGCTGTGTAAAATTATATTGTACATATAATTTAAAAACTTAACAAAGAAATTCCACGCTTACGTGTTATTCGTTTGACAGAATTCTTTTCGTACACAAATTTATGAAGTACTATACTATTGATACAAAATTTAGATGCTCTACCATATATATATTGTGACGCCCGTGAACCATTTTTTTGAGGAAAATGGAGGGGTTGTCGATCGACACACGTGATGTATGTCGATCGACAAGTGCCTTAAGGGCTGTCGTTCGACATACGTAGTGTGTATCGATCGACAGGACCTTTAAGTGGTCGGTTTTCTAGTTCGATTTTAGTCTTTCGGATGGACCGGGCCGGTTTGGGAAACCTAGGGTTTCATATATAAGGTTTTTGGCCGCATTCGGAGCGAAACGAAGTCTCAAAATCAGCAGGATAAGAGTTTGTAAGGAGTTCTCTTGTTTCTGATAGGTTTGTGAGTTAGGATTTCATTCTTGATCGTTTTGGAGTGGATTTTTGTGGTGATTGTAGTTGAGTTCGTTTCTACCCTCAATTCCCATCAATTTCTATCGAAAATCTAAGGTGAGTGCGTGACCATGGCTTCTGGGCTGGTAGATTCGTTAGGGTTGTTTGGTAATAGGTTTGGAACGAATTGATTGATTGTGATGTGTTTGTTTGAGACTGTGGAGTGTTGCTTGTTGTGTGTGGATTGATGTTTTCGTGCAAGTTTCGTGTTGACGCAGAGGAGGAATCGATCCGAGAGGATCATGATCGATTTCCCAGGATTCTACGCAAGGTCTGTCGATCAACACACACGAGGTGTGTCGAACGACAGACCAGCACGGAGGCTGTCGATCGACACTTAGAGGGTGTGTCGATCGACAGGCATGTACGAAAGCTGTCGATCGACACCTAGAGGGTGTGTCAATCGACATGCATGTACAGGGGGTGTCGATCGACACCTAGTGGTAGTGTCGATCGACAGCCTGCTTGTTGGGCTGGGGTTGAGCCTTTGTGTTTGCGTGTTGTTTGTTGTATGTTTGCCTGAGCGGTCCATCGTGCCTGAGTGCGCAGTCGTAGTTGGAATGACCGTCTCACTGGGTATTTATGATAATACTCACGCATCTCTTTTTCCCATGTGATGCAGGTAAAGGCAAATTGTGATCGTGGAATCACGGCTACGAAGAGGGAGATGATCTAGAGTCTCGAGTTTGGTGTTTCTTGTTGTTTTCCATTATTGTGTTAGAACCGCTGTTAGGTTGCTGGATAGTGGAATTGTTATCGTGGTGTTGTTATTGAACCGGTTTTTAATGGAATTGATTATTTGGTTTTATTTGGTTTATTGTTATCCGTCGTTGAGTAATCTGTGTGTTTTGATTGGTTGTTGAGGATAACATTTATGGGAATGCTAGCCCGAGACCAAAGGTTTAATGTTTTTAAAAAAAAATGGGTCGGGTCGTTTCAGTTTGGTATCAGAGCCCTTACGGTTTTATGACGGGCTAGAACTGCTAGGATTGTAATTTGGTTAAATTGACAATTCTATGGGTTTGGGGGTCCGGATCATCTTCCTTCGAGCCTTCAAAGAGATTCCACGGTAAGTGTTGTTTGTTTTGTGTTTTGTTCTTTAGTGCTTAACGTGTGCTGTGGTAGAACAGTAGGTTGGCTAGAGGCACTAGAGAATGTTGCCTTGGTGGCCGGGTGACCGTGGAGGTCAGGATTGTGGTCGTGGACCAGTGAGTGAGTCGGCATGGGATGCGGATCAGGCTTCCACGTTTGAGACTGCGACAGATCCGTAGATGTATCAGGAGGGTCTGTGTATTTGTGCGAGTGCCAGTAGGAGTGCATGTGTGAGAGCCGGTGTGAGGGCTGTGGGGCCAGGGCTGGTACTCGAGCTGTGCTGGATTGGCTCGCTGTTCGGGTGCGCCTGCAGGAGTAGTCCAGGTGACGAGACGATCGTTTGACAGATCTGTTGCAGTAATTATTGTGGCGGGCACTAGTGAGTGAGTCTGCCGGGAGTGCGGCTCAGAGAGTTGCGCAAGTGGCTAAGAGTGATCCGTAGACGCTTCAAGACGGCTTGAGCGCCATTTAGACTACCGGCGTACATCCAAGTGTGAGTGCCAGTGTGAGGGCTGGTGGGGATAGTGTGGTCCCAGGTTGGCTGCCGGGGGCCGGTGTGGGTCCTCGTGAGGTTGGTAGTGCGGGTGGGGCTCAGGGTCGAGATGATCATCTGATGGATTAGCTTCAACAGTTATGGGAGCGGTTACCGAGTGCGGTGCCAGTTAGGCTCCGGTGATACCACGAGTGGCAGTTGTACGGCTGAGGGTTGCGGTTGTTGGTAGGGTTCCGTCTTATCTGCGGATAAGGGAACATGTGCAGAGGATTGGTATAGGCTTCTTTGCAAGTGGTGTGTTGCAGCTAGGAGAGTTCAGGCAGAGTTAGCATGGGCGGGCTTTTGGGCAGAGTGTGATGCCAAGTTCTTTCCTCAAGAGGTTGCGGATCGTTTAGAGACGAGGTTTTTGGAATGGGAGAGGATCAGTTCATGGGTATGATTCGGAGTTTAACCGACTCCTGGTTTATGCTGGTTCATGCTGGTAGGAGCATGGAGGGCGAGGAGGCCCAAGATAGGAGGTTCTTGAGAGGACTTCAATAAGATTGAGGACACGGTGCGGAGTGTCCATCTATGAGGCGAGAGCATAGTTGGTTGAGATGGCTGGAGGCGTTGTCGAGGACTCGAGGGTGCAGGCTGTGGTGGTTAGCCCAACTGTTCAGTCTATTAAGTCTCGGCAACAGATGATACCCGGCATGGCTGCAAGCCTGCACAGGGACAAAAGAGGAAGTGGGAGGATACTTCCGGGTTGAGTTAGAGTGGTCGATGATGCTTTGGTTGTGGAAGCATGGGTCATAGTTGGCGAGCTTGTTAGGTTTCTTAGCACATGAGGTTTGTGTAGGGACCTTGTTTGTGGGCGGGTGTGAGTCCCACGTGTTGTTTGATTCTGGAGCATCGAATTGCTTCATTACTCCGGATCATGCTGAGAGAAGTGGTATTCGGAGTGAAGCTGGTGAGCGGACTGGACCGGTCATGGTTGGTGGAGGAGAGTTTCTAGCTACTCATGGCCGAGCGAAGGAGGTGGATATCCTGGTAGCGGGCGAGTTGATGCCAGCAGACTTGGTGATTAGTCCGGTGGAGTTGTACGATGTTATCCTGGGTATGGATTGGTTGAATCGGTACAAAGTTCATCTGGATTGTCATCGGGGTCGAGTGGTGTTTGAACGTGAAGGTGGTAGGTTGGTTTATCAGGGAGTGAGACTGACTTCAGGTAGTCTCGTGATCTCGCTTGTCCAGGCTGAGGCGATGATTGAAAAGGGTTGCGAGGCTTACTTGGCCACGATTGTAATACAAGAGGCTGTTGGTGGGGTTGCTGTAAGAGATATTCGGGTTGCTCGGGATTTTGAGTATGACTTTCAGTCGTTGCAGAGATTACCGCCGTCTCGATCTGATCCTTTCATGATCGAGTTAGAGCCCGGGACGACGCCGTTGTCTAAGGCGCCTTATCGAATGGCTCCAGCAGAGTTGGCTGAATTGAAGAAGCAATTGGAGGATTTATTGGAGAAGAGTTTTATTCAGCCGAGTACTTCACCGTGGGGAGCACCGGTGTTGTTTGTAAAGAAGAAAGATGGTAGTTTTCGGTTGTGCATCGATTATCGAGGGCTTAACCGAGTCACTGTGAAGAACAAGTATCCTCTTCCGAGAATTGATGAGTTGTTGGATTAGTTGAGAGGGGCTACTTAGTTCTCCAAGATTGACTTGGCATCTGGTTACCACCAGATTCCTATCGACGAAGCAGATGTCCGGAAGACTACTTTTAGGACTGGGTATGGGCATTTTAAATTTGTGGTTATGCCATTCGGGTTGACGAATGCACCGGCGGCATTTATGAGGGTGATGAATGGAGTTTTCCAAGAGTATATGGATGAGTTCGTGATTATCTTCATCGATGACATTTTGGTGTATTCGAAGAGTCTTGAGGAGCATGAGGTTCATCTGAGGAAAGTTCTTGAGAAGTTGCGGGAACAGAAGCTGTTTGCGAAGTTGAGTAAGTGTAGTTTCTGGCAGAGAGAGATGGGATTTTTGGGTCACATCGTTTCTGCAGAGGGAGTTTCTGTGGATCCGGCGAAGATTCAGTCTATTCGAGATTGGCGTAGACCGAGGAATGCTACTGAGATCAGGAGTTTTCTTGGGTTGGCAGGTTATTATCGGAGATTCGTCAAATGTTTTACGAGTATGGCTCAGTCTATGACGAAGCTGACAGGGAAAGATGTTCCTTTCGTGTGGTCTGCTGACTGTGAGCTGAGTTTCGTGAAGCTGAAGACTATGTTGACTAGTACACAAGTGTTGGCGTTGCCTGAGCCAGGTGAGCCATATGTGGTGTATACAGATGCTTCGGGAGTTGGTTTGGGTTGTGTGTTGATGCAGCATGGTAAGGTGATTTTGTATGCTTCGAGGCAGTTGAGGAAGCACGAGGGCAATTATCCTATTCATGGCTTGGAGTTGGCTGCAGTGATCTTTGTGTTGAAGATTTGGAGGTCTTATATGTATGGTGGCAGGGTTCAGGTGTTCACTGATCATCATAATCTGAAGTACATTTTTACTCAGTAGAATTTGAAAGTACGACAGAGGCGATGGTAAGAATTATTGGCCGATTATGACCTGGACATTGTTTACCATCATGGTAAGGCTAAGGCTGGTGAAGGCTGAGCATCAGGTTCCTAGTGGCTTATTGTAGAGTTTACTCATTCCAGAGTGGAAGTGGGACATGATTACCAAGGATTTCGTAGTAGGGTTGCCGGTTTCTCGGACCTATGACGCAATTTGGGTGATTGTGGATCGACTGACTAAGTCAACACATTTTCTGGCCATTAAGAAAACAGATGGAACTGAGGTCTTGGCTAAGAAGTATGTGAAGGAAATTGTGAGATTGCATGGGGTGTCATCGAGCATTGTATCCGATAGAGATCCAAGGTTTGCTTCAGTATTCTGGAGAGCTTTTCGGGCTGAGATGGGCATTAAAGTGCACAGGAGTACAGCTAATCATCCTCAGACGGATGGGCAGTCCGAAAGGACGATTCAGACACTGGAGGATGTGTGTCCTAGATTGGGGTGGTCATTGGGCGGATCACTTGAGTTTGGTGGAGTTCACATATAACAACAGTTTTGAGGCGAGTATTGGTATGGCTCCTTTTGAGGCGTTGTATGGGAGGCCATGTCGTACGCCACTATGTTTTACCCAAGTGAGGGAGCGGAGCATCTATGGTGCTGATTTTGTTCAGGAGACGACGGAGAAGATCCGTGTTTTGAAGCTGAACATGAAAGAGGCTCAGGATCGGCAGAAGAGTTATGCCGATAGGAGAAGGAAAGAGTTGGAGTTTGCAGTCGGAGATCGAGTGTATCTCAAGATGGCTATGATGCGGGGTCGGAACAGGTCCATATCCGAGGATAAGCTGAGTACGAGGTACATGGATCCGTTCCGGGTTGTGGAGCGAGTGGGACCAGTTGCTTATCGGTTGGAGATGCCTCCGATCATGGAGAAATTCCATGATATGTTTCATGTTTCGAAGCTCATGAGATGTTTGCATGCATCGGCGGAGGTAGTAGTGACGATTCCTGCAGATCTTCAGCCTAATCTGACTGTTGGGATGAGACCGGTTAGGATTGTTGAGAGAAGTACCAAGGTTCTGCGCCGGAAGAGAGTGCCATTGTTGAGAGTCTTGTGGGACTGTGACGGTGTTCAGGAGGAAACTTGAGAACCAGAGGCAAAGATGAAAACGAAGTTCGGGAAGTGGTTCGAGAAGCAGGCCGAAGAGTGAATTCGTTTTTCTTTGTGGTTTTCCAGTCGGTTTTGTGTTGTGGTCACCGTGTGTGGTGAGATTTGTAACACCCGTGAACGAGGAATTATAGATACTGATTTTGGGCTAAATTGATCAATTTGAAAGTTCAGGATATTTTTAGGTAAGTTTCATCCATCTCTTCTCTCTTTTTCTCCATGAAAGTGAGCTTTAAGCTCTTTAATGGTGGATTTAATCTCAGAAAGAGTTGGAGTGCATTACCTAGCTTTCTGGAAACTAGTCAATCTCATTAATCTAACGCTGCTTACCGTTTCAAAAATAGAGGTCGGAGTTGATCGAATTTTGATTAGTAAGTTTGCTAGTTTTTGAGATAGTTAATGCAATTGGTTTTATTTTCTGCCGGTTCTTAAGAGTTTTAAACCGGTTTTGGATTTCTGGGAAAACATGAAATGTTCGCACGAACTCAGTTTTTGATTTGGACATATTTTAATTTGAACCGGATACAATTCGGACCGGTTCGTTAAGATTTATACCGGTTTTGGGAAACCCGATTTGATTTTCGGATTGGTATTGTTAAAATATTTCAGATGGTATGCTAATCATATATTTGTGATTAACGAATTATTTTAGGTGAATTATTTGGTGTTTGAGAGCGTTGTGGAAAAATCCGTTTGTGTGAAAATTTCTCGTTAAGGTGAGTGTGTGACCATGGTTTATCTGGGTGAATGGTTTGGTTTATCATAGGTTGATTGAGCTCTTGTACGTGTACGATTGTTTTGTGTTGTTTCTTCGTGTTGTTAATTTTGTGTTGCCTGAGCGTTTCATTGTGCCTGTGTGTATAGCCAAGTAGATGGGATGACCGTCTCACTGGGTATTTATGATAATACTCACGCATCTCTTTTTGCCATGTGATGCAGGTAAATGCAAAGTGTGATCGTGGGATCGTGACTATGAGGAGGATGATGATCTAGGGTCTCGTTTTAGTGGTGTTTTTCTTTGTTGTTTAGAACTGCTGGTTAGGTTGCTGGTTATTTAGAATGGTTGAATTGGTTTTCGTTGATTTAATGGAATTGCTTAGTTTAGGTTGTTTGAGTTATTCTTTCGCTGGTTTGTTTGTAGTGTGCTTGGACATTGAAGGTTTGCATTTATGGGAATGCTAATCTGAGTCTAAGGATTTAATGATTAAAAAAAAAAAGGGTTGGGTTGTTTCAATTTGGTATCAGAGCCCTTACGGTTTTAGGACGGGATAGAACTGCTAGGGTTGTAAATTTGTATAAATTGCAATTCTGTGAGTTGGGGGTTCTAGATCATCTTCCTTCGAGCCTTCAAAGAGATTCCACGGTAAGTGTTGTTTGTTTTGTGTTTTGTTCTTTAGTGCTTAGCGTGTGATGTGGTAGAACCGTAGGTTCGCCAGAGGCACTAGAGAATGTGGCCGGGTGACCGTGGAGGTCAGGATTGTGGTCGAGGACCAGTGAGTGAATCTGCTGGGGATGCGGTTCAGGGTTCCACGTTTGAGAATGTGACAGATCTGTAGACGTATCAGGAGGGTATATGTACTAGTGCGAGTGCCAGTGGGAGTGCCTGTGTGAGAGCCGGTGTGAGGGCTGTGGGGCCAGGGCTGGTACTCGAGCTGGTGCTGGATTGGCTCGCTGTTGGGTGCGCCCACAAGAGGAGTCTAGGTGACGAGATGATTGTTTGACAGATCTGTTGCAGTAGTTGTTGTGGTGGGAACTAGTGAGTGAATCTGCCGGGAGTGCGACTCAGAGTGCTGCGCATGTAGCCGAGAGTGATCCGTAGACGCTTCAAGACGGCTTGAGCGCCAATTGAGATTGCTAGCATGCATCCAAGTGTGAGCACCGATGTGAGGGCTGGTGGGGATAGTGTGGTCCCCGGTTAGCTGCCGAGGGCCGGTGTGGGTCCTCGTGAGGTTGGTAGTGCGGGTGCGCCCGTGGGTGGGGCTCAGGATCGAGATGATCGTCTGGCGGATTGGCTTCAACAGTTCTGGGAGCGGTTACTGAGTGCGGTGCCAGTTAGGCTTCGGTGATGCCACGAGTGGCAGTTGTGCAGCTGAGGGCTGCGGTTCTCGGTAGGGTTCCGTCTTATCTGCGGATAAGGGAACATGTGTAGAGGATTGGTATAGGATTCTTTGCGAGTGGTGTGTTGGAGCTAGGAGGGTTCATGCAGAGTTGACCTGGGCGGACTGTTGGGCAGAGTGTGATGCCAAGTTCTTTCCTCTAGAGGCTGCGGATCGTTTAGAGACGAGGTTTTTGGAACTGGATTTGGAGTTTAATCAACACATGGTTTTTGCTGGTTCATGCTGGTAGGAGAATGGAGGGCGAGGAGGCCCAGGATAAGAGGTTATTAAGGGGACTTCGATTAGATTGAGGACACGGTGCGGAGTGTCCATGTATGCTACGAGAGCATTGTTAGTTGAGACTGCTGGAGGCGTTGTCGAGGACTCGAGGGAGTAGGCTGTGGTCGTTAGCCCAGCTGTTCTTTCTATTAAGTCTCGGCATCAGGTAATACCTGGCATGGCGGCAAGCCTGCGCAAGGACAGAAGAGGAAGTGGGAGGAAAGCTACTAGTTACTCATGGCCAGGCAAGAGGCGTGGAGATTCTAGTGCCTGGTGAGTTGATGTTGGCGGACTTGGTGATCAGTCCGGTGGGACTGTATGATGTTATCCTGGGTATGGATTGGTTGGATCAGTATAGAGTTCATCTGGATGGTCACCGGGGTTGTGTTGTGTTTGAGCGTGGAGGGAGGTTGGTTTATCAGGGAGTTAGACCGACTTCGGGTAGTCTCGTGATCTCACTTATCCAGGCTCAGGCAATGATTGAGAGGGGTTGCGAGGCTTACTTGGCCACGATCGTAATGCCGGAGGCTGTTAGTGGAGTTGCTGTGAGAAAGATTCGGGTTATTCGGGAATTCGAGGATGTTTTTCAATCGTTGCAGGGATTACCGCCATATCGATCTGATCCTTTCACGATTGAGTTATAGCCCGGAACGACGCCGTTGTCTAAGGCACTTTATCGGATGGCTCCAGCAGAGTTGGCGGAACTGAAGAAGCAGTTGGAGGATTTATTGGAAAAGGGTTTTATTCGGCCGAGTACTTCACCGTGGAGAGAACCGGTGTTGTTTGTGAAGAAGAAAAATGGTAGTTTCTTGTTGTACATCGATTATCGAGGGCTTAACCGAGTCACTGTGCAGAACAAGTATCCTCTTCCGAGAATTGATGAGTTGTTAGATCAGTTGAGAGGGGCTACTTGGTTCTCCAAGATTGACTTGGCATCCGGTTATCACCAGATTCCTATCGACGAGGCAGATGTCCGGAAGGCGGCTTTCAGGACTCGGTATGGGCATTTTGAGTTTGTAGTTATGCCATTCGGGTTTACGAATGCACCAGCGGCATTTAGGATGTTGATGAACCGAGTTTTCCAGCAGTATCTGGACGAGTTCGTGATTATCTTCATCGATGACATTTTGGTGTATTCGAAAAGTCTTGAGGAGCATGAGGTTCATCTGAGGAGAGTTCTTGAGAAGTTGCGGGAGCAGAAGCTTTTTGCTAAGTTGAGCAAGTGTTGTTTCACATCGTTTCTGCAGAGGGAGTTTTTGTGGACCCGACGAAGATTCAGTCTATCCGGGATTGGCGTAAACCGAGGAATGCTACTGAGATCATGAGTTTTTTTTGGGTTGATAGGTTATTATCGGAGATTCGTCAAAGGTTTTGTGAGTATGGCTTAATCTATGATGAAGATGATAGGTAAGGATGTTCCTTTCGTGTGGTCTACTAATTGTGAGCTGAGTTTCGCGAAGCTGAAGACGATGTTGACTAGTAAACTAGTATTGGCGTTGCATGAGCCTGGTGAGCCTTATGTGGTATATACAGATGCTTCGAGAGTTGGTTTGGGTTGTGTGTTGATGCAGCAGGGTAAGGTAATTGCTTATGCTTCGAGGCAGTTGAGGAAGCACGAGAGCAATTATCCTGTTCATGACTTGGAGTTGGCTGCAGTGATCTTTGCGTTAAAAATCTGGAGGTCTTATCTGGATGGTGGCAGAGTTCAGGTGTTCACTGATCATCATAATCTGAAGTACAATTTTCCTCAACAGAATTTGAATGTACGACAAAAGTGATGGTCGGAGTTGTTGGCTGATTATGACCTGGATATTGTTTACCATCCTGGTAGGGCTAACACTGTGGCAGATGCTCTTAGTCGGAGGCTGTATGATTCATCTCAGGAGCGGGATATGGAGACTCTTGTGAGCATGCTTAGTACTTTGAGGTTGTGTGTTACTTCAGAGGAGCCGTTGGGGTATGCGGCTGCTGATCAGGCGGATCTTTTGAGCAGGATCCGAGTAGCTCAGGAGAAGGATCAGGTGTGGATTGATCTCTCTAAGGCTATTGGTTTTGAGTATCATGTTTCTGCTAACGGGACTATCTTGGTGCATGGACGAGTCTGTGTGCCTAAGGATGAGGACTTGAGGCGGGAGATTCTGAGAGAGGTTCATGCGAGCAGGTTTTCGATTCATCCGGGAGCGACTAAGATGTATCGGGATCTGAAACGGTATTATCATTGGGTCGGGATGAAGAGAGATGTGGCAGATTGGGTTGCAGCGTGCAACGTTTGTCAGCTGGTGAAGGCTGAGCATCTGGTTCCGAGTGGCTTACTGCAGAGTTTACCCATTCCAGAGTGGAAGTGAGACATGATTACCATGGATTCCGTAGTAGGGGTGCCGGTTTCTCAGACCTATGACGCGATTTGGGTAATTGTGGATCGATTAACTAAGTCAGCACATTTTCTGGCCATTGAGAAGCTGAGGTCTTGGCTAAGAAGTATGGGAAGGAAATTGTGAGGTTGCATGGTGTGCCAGCGAGCATTGTGTCGGATAGAGATACAAGGTTTGCTTCAGTGTTCTGGAGAGCTTTTCAGGCTGAGATGAGCTTTTCGTACACCGCTATGTTTTACCTAAGTGGGGGAGAGGAGTATCTATGGTGCCGATTTTGTTCAGAAGACGACGGAGAAGATCCGTGTTGTGAAGCTGAACATGAAATAGGCTCAGGATTGGCAGAAGAATTATGCCAATAGGAGGAGAAAGGAGTTATAGTTTGCAGTCGGAGATCGAGTGTATCTCAAGATGGATATGATGCGGGGTCTAAACAGGTCCATATCCGAGGATAAGCTGAGTACGAGGTACATGGGTCCGTTTCGGATTGTGGAACGTGTGGGACTTGTTGCTTATCGTTTGGAACTACCTGCGATTATGAAGAAGTTTTATAAGGTGTTTCATGTATCGATGCTGAGGAAGTGTCTACATCAGTCTGAGGAGGTAGTGGTGAGGATTCCTACAGATCTTCAACCTAACTTGACTATGGAGATGAGACCGGTGAGAATTCTTGAGAGGAGAGTCAAGGTTCTGCGCCGGAAGAAGGTGTCGTTGTTGAGAGTCTTGTTGAGGAGGAGACTTGGGAACCGGATGCTAAGATGAAGACAAAGTTCAAGAAATGGTTTGAGAAGCAAACCGAGGAGTGAACTAGTTTTTCATGGTTTCTAATTTTTTTTTTTTGTATTGCATCATGTGTGGTGATGTTGTTTCTGATTATGTATTTTCGCTTGAGTTGCAACGATTATGACATTTTTCATATTTATAAGATTATTTCTTTTTATGGGATGGCTTTGGTAGTCATGAGTTTGTGCTTAGAGAATCTATGAATAGAAGTTTTATGAAGAGTTAAAACTTGTCTATTTCTGAGAGACTCTAGGTGAATTGGTGGTTAGAGAATCTGGAATTAGAAGTTTTATGAGGATTTAAAACTGTCTATTTCTAAGAGATTCTATTTGAAACAGCCTATGTGATTGGGTTATTTCAGATGACCTGAGGTTTGGTCATTAGATATAGAAGTATTATGAGGATTTAAAACTGTATATTTCTAAGAAACTCTAGTGGAAACACCCTTTGTGATTGGGTTGTTTCAGATGACCTAAGGATTGGTCATAGTTGAGACGATATTTCCGGGGTAATGGAATGTCATGTTTAAGGCCACGGGAGGTAGTTCTAGTCACATATGCATATATAGACGTTTAAGACTTGATCGCTCTAGGGGATGAGGATTTCCCCGAATAACTCGTTGGGAGATGAGGATTTCTCCAGAGGGGATGAGGATTTCCCCTATATTTATTTTTTGGAGAGATGAGGATTTCTCTCGAGGGGATGTGGATTTCCCCTGTATATCGATAGCTCGACGAACTGTGTGTCCTGAGGGTGTGAGTGGTATAGTACACCGATAGCTTAAGGGATGACGATCTTGAGAGTGCGAGTGGTGTTGTTATGAGTTAAGAGCAATCAATGTCTAAAACGTGGCTATAAGCATACGACTGGATGTGAACCTCAAGGGGGTCTGAGGGATGTTGATCTCTGGTGTAGCTAGTCGGGAAGGTCAGGTGTTGGGCCGTTAAGGCAGTGAGAGATGTTGATCTCATGTTGTCGGACCGTAGTGACGGTGTTGAGTGATTCGAGGACGAATCCAGGTTAGTGGGGGGGAGAATTGTAACACCCGAGAACGAGGAATTAGAGATACTGATTTTGGGGTAAATTGATCAATTTGAAAGTTCAGGATACTTTCAGGGGATTTTCTGATTATTTCAAAAGTTTTAAGCAGTATCTGTAAATATCCAGTAATTGAAGGATTAAACTGCAAAACGAGGAATAAAGCAGTTTTGTTGTTGCAGAAAATCGTGGGATCATATTTTGCCAACCAAATCCGCAAATCTCTACCCTAATATGTCGTATTTTGAAGCCCCAAAGCTGATACACCGGAAACTGAAGAGAAATCTTGTGAGTTTTTAATAGTTTTGGCCGGATTTTCGTGTTGTAACTTTCCGGTGAGTGAGGTCGGATTTTTGCTGGAGTTGTTGAGTTAACCGTCTCTGTTATTGCTAACTTACTAGTTCTAAGCCAGTTTCAAGGTTCATTGAAGCTTTGGGTAAGTTTCATCCATCTCTTCTCTCCATGAAAATGAGTTTTAAGCTCTTTAATGGTGGATTTAATCTTAGAAAGAGTTGGAGTGCATTACCTAGCTTTCTGGAAACTAGTCAATCTCATTAATCTAACGCTGCTTACCGTTTCAAAAATAGAGGTCGGAGTTGATCGAATTTTGATCAGTAAGTTTGCTAGTTTTTGAGATAATTGATGCAATTGGTTTTATTTTCTGCCGGTTCTTAAGAGTTTTAAACCGGTTTTGGACTTCTGGAAAAATATGAAATGTTCGTACGAACTCGGTTTTTGATTTGGACATATTTTACTTTTGAACCGGATACAATTCGGACCGATTCGTTAAGATTTATACCGGTTTTGGGAAAACCGTTTTCATTTTCGGATTGTGTATTGTTAAAATCTTTCAGATGGTATGCTAATCATATTTTTGTGATTAACGAATTATTTTAGGTGAATTATGTGGTGTTTGAGAGCGTTGTGTGGAAAAATCCGTTAGTGTGCAAATTTTTCGTTAAGGTGAGTGCGTGACCATGGCTTATTTGGGTGAATGGAACATTAGGGATTCCTGGTGATAGGTTTGATGGATTGGTTTATCATAGGTTGATTGAGCTCTTATACGTGTACGATTGTTTTGTGTTGTTTCTTCGTGTTGTTAATTTTGTGTTGCCTGAGCGGTTCATTGTGTCTGTGTGTATAGCCAAGTAGATGGGATGACCGTCTCACTGGGTATTTATGATAATACTCACGCATCTCTTTTTGCCATGTGATGCAGGTAAAGGCAGAGTGTGACCGTGGGATCGTGGCTATGAGGAGGATGATGATCTAGGGTTTCGTTTTAGTGGTGTTTTTCTTTGTTGTTTAGAACTGCTGGTTAGGTTGCTGGTTATTTAGAATGGTTGAATTGGTTTTCGTTGATTTAATGGAATTGCTTAGTTTAGGTTGTTTGAGTTATTCTTTCCGCTGGTTTGTTTGTAGTGTGCTTGGACATTGAGGGTTTGCATTTATGGGAATGCTAATCTGAGTTTAAGGATTTAATGATTAAAAAAAAAATGGGTTGGGTTGTTTCAAGATTTTTGGTTATGGATTATGTATTTTCATTAAGTTGTAATGATTATGACATTTTTCCAGTTTAATAAGATGTGTATTCTTATGTTTTTGACTTGATAATCATGTGTTTGTGGTTCGAGAACCTCAAAATGGAAGGTTTATTGTGAATAGGACTTGCCAGTTTCGGTGGGAACTCTGATGGGTTTGCGCGTGTATGTGTGGGAGAGTCTCGGAATAGAATTTTTACGGTGGGTAGAACTGTCTAGTTCCGGAGAGACTCTGTAGGGACATCCGGTGGGATAGATGGTCCAGATGATCTATGATGATCATGTCGTGATGGTATTCCGGGTTGGGAGTATCTTGTTGAGACCTTGGGAGGTGGTTCCGGTCAGAGGTGCATTATAGACGTCTAGAGTTGGTTCGTCCAGGGGATGTGTGGGTTCCCTGCATACCGATCATTCGCCAGGACTGCGTGGACTGGGTACGTGAGGGTATGGAGATAGCTTATGGGAGATTGTGATCTCTGGAAAATATTTGAGAGTTGTGTCTCTCCAAGGGATGTGTGGGTTCCCTGAACACCGAGAGCTTGATGGACTATGTGTTCTGAAGGTTGAGAGGTATTGAGATAGTTCGTATCAGACATCGTCAGGACTGCATGGACTGAGGTAGGTTGATACGAGGCACCGAGGACTTGAGGGTTGACGATCGCGAGAGTCAGAATGTGTGGTTATGAGCTATGAGCGATCAATGTCGTAGACGGGTCTTAATGCATAGGACGGATGTGAGCCTCGAGAAGGTCTGGGAGATGTAGTCTCCGCTGTTACTGGCAGGTTAGCCAGTGGGTTAGCCATGTGGGCTGTGTTTGAGGATTCGAGGACGAATCCAGTTTTAGTGGGAGAGAATTGTGATGCCCGTGAACCATTATTTTGAGGAAAATGGAGGGGCTGTCGATCGACACATGTGGTGTATGTCGATCGACATGTGCCTTAGGGGCTGTCGTTCGACAGGGCCTTTAAGTGGTCGGTTTTCTGGTTCGATTTTAGTCGTTCGGATGGACCGGGCCAGTTTCAGAAACCTAGGGTTTTGTATATAAGGTTTTTGGCCGCATTATGAGCGAAACGAAGTCTCAAAATCAGTAGGAAAAGAGTTTGTGAGGAGTTTTCTTGTTTCTGATAGGTTTGTGAGTTAGGGTTTCGTTCTTGATCGTTTTGGAGTGGATTTTCGTGGTGATTGTAGCTGAGTTCATTTCTAGCCTCAATTCCCATCAATTTCTATCGAAAATCTAAGGTGAGTGCGTGACCATGGCTTCTGGGCCGGTGGATTCGTTAGGGTTGTTTGGTGATAGGTTTGGAACGAATTGATTGATTGTGATGTGTTTGTTTGAGACTGTGGATTGTTGCTTGTTCTGTGTGGATTGATGTTTTCGTGCAGGTTTCGTGTTGACGCAGATGAGGAATCAATCCGAGAGGATCATGATCGATTTCCCAGGATTCTGCGCAGGGCCTGTCGATCAACATACACGAGGTGTGTCGAACGACAGACCAGCACGGAGGCTGTCGATCGACACCTAGAGGGTGTGTCGATCGACATGCATGTACGGAAGCTGTCGATCGACACCTAGAGGGTGTGTCGATCGACAGGCATGTACAGGGGGTGTCGATCGACACCTAGTGGTAGTGTCGATCGACACCTAGTGGTAGTGTCGATCAACACCTAGTGGTAGTGTCGATCAACACCTAGTGGTAGTGTCGATCGAGAGCCTGCCTGTTTGGCTGGGGTTGAGCCTCTGTGTTTGCGTGTTGTTTGTTGTATGTTTGCCTGAGCGGTCCATCGTGCTTAAGTGCGCAGTCGTAGATGGAATGACCGTCTCACTGGGTATTTATGATAATACTCACGCATCTCTTTGACTGGATTACCAAACCATAAAACCTTATGACTGTAGTGGTGCGTTTAATGTTAAATATATATATACTAGTTAAAAAATAATAATTATTAAGTTCCAAGAGTGTTTAAGGTTTGGCAAGTGTGGATCTCTATAAGTAAAAAACCAATGACATCAATATAAATTTACCTATCCTGAATTTATATGAGATGTTCGATAAAATTATTTTATAAAATATTTTATGGATTTTTATGAGTTTGTTAGCATGAAACTTATTCTTTTCTAATTTGACTCTATAAAATGGGTAAGAATATAGTTTATTTTCTTTGCTAATAAGAATTTAATTTGAAATGTACTTATATATTGGATTCATATGATATGAATTAGAAAATAAAAATTAAAACAAAAATTGAAAATCTCTAATGATTTAAGACAAATGTTTTAGTAATATTAGTAATTAAAATATAAGTTGATCTTTAATGATTTAAGACCGATATTTAAATACTATTTTAAAGCATTTTGACAATTCGACGGCTTACTCCATACCTAAAACTTATATAACTATATCAATAAGTTTTTAGCGTGTTTACCCGTGATTGATACGCAAGTCTTATTTTAGTTTTATATAATGTAAAATGATGATCAAATTGGTATGGTTGTTTAGATATTACATGTAACAAAAACAATATTTTAAATTTAACACAAGGGAATATAATAAAAAAAAATAACACAAAAAATATAATAAGTGTTCTAAGAGAAATTAGTGTATCAAAATAATTAATTACAAGTTTCAAAACTATTGATTGTGAAAATACAATTTTTTTACGTATTGTGTTTCAATAATATATGATCTAGCATTGGTATGGAATAAAATATCATAATTTAAACTAACTTAGATATTTAGAATTATATAATTGCATTTTTTAAGTAGCTTTTGTTTAATTTACATAAATCATGCATACGAAGTCGATGAGAAAATTTCAAGATAAACAAATATCTCATAAATATTTTTGTTGACTACTAAATTTCTTCAAATTAAAATGTCAATAAATATGTTATTATGGTTGATTTCTAAATTTAGTTTTTATAACAAAACTTCAATGATATTGTTATCTACAATATATATAGTTGTGAACAAAATAAACCAGAGTGTTTGCTTTTGTCACTGCGAAATCAATCAATAAAATATTTGAGATTGTGATCGATTAGTTTTTAAATAGGTATTTTTCCATTTCTATATCTAAACTGAAATTATGCAACTAAAATAGACAAATGCCTAATGCACTTTTCATATGTAATAATCAAAGTGTTTTAGTTTGTTATAACATCTAAACATCTAAACGATATAAAAAAATCGTAGGTTTACATCTTGTATTCTTCCAACAATTTTGAGAGTACCAAGCCATATCCTTGCATCTTCTTTTAAATTACGGATGATAGAACAAAATTTATGCACTTATGTTTACAAAGCTTGCTTCTACGTCTTATTTTCATTTACATCTTTTATCTCTGTCTTTTTCCTCTCTTGTTATTCTTTCCTTCTTAGTCCTCACGTTCTTCTTATTCTCCTTCATAGCCTCACGTTCTTCTTATTTTCCTTCATAATCCTTCTCATCCTCTTTACATTTTTCTCCAAACAGTTTTGTTTCAAAGATTAAAACAACCATTAATCAAACAACCACAACTCATTTGAATTAAATGCATTACATTTCCAAATTATGAAGTTTCCATAAGATCGATAATGTAAGATCTCAGAAGCTTGCAACCTCTATTGCTACCATACGTTCCTCCAGTGGTAATCTCTTCTATGATTTCCTGTTTTGTTTCTCAAAAACACAAAATCAATAATCTTCAGTTTCACCCCTCGTTCTTACTCAAGAATAGCCAGCATGTTCTTCTTCTCCTTCATGAAATATACATGTAAAAATTGGAGTGTGACTATAAATAGGTTAGTCTTGGTTTCTTTTTGCAATGTGGGATATCAACGTTCGAACAATTGTTGACAATGAGGTATGAATAAGTTTTCAAGTTAATAGAGTTCACCTTGTACTATATAAGAGGCTTAGACTTACCATTTTTCTCCCATTTTACTTTCTTGGATCTTTTCCTTCTAAACCGATATCCAATAAAAGATTAAATATTTTGATGGATATACATAAATTCAAAAGATAAATTCCCTAAAATACCACACTTTGAAAGAAAATTTCAAAAATACCATCTTAAAGTTTTTCTTTTTCCAAAAATACCACACTTTTTCCAAAGTTCCAAAAATACCACTATTTTAAAAGTTGATTTTTAAGGTTTAAAATTTAAAAATTTTGGGTTTGGCTTAATTATTCCAAAATTAGGGTATAGTTTTAGGGGGTAGGGTTTGGGGTTTAGGGTTTAGTTTTGAATGTTAAAAATGAATTTTTAAAAAGTGAAACTTTGAAAAAATGTTATATTTTTGGGAAAAAAATTCAAGGTGGTATTTGAAAATGGGAAAATTATGAAAATAGGTCAAAATATAATTAAAATTAAAAAAATAGACCATGTTTTTTAAAATTAAAAAAATAGGCTAATTATGACATACTTACCCTTCCTTTCATGTTTCACAATTAAAACTTAAACTCTCGGTTTCTCGGCAAAGATATTGGTGACGACGACGTCCTGGCCACGTTCATGCTGTCTAGCGGCTCAAAGAATGAGTGAAGAGCGAGGGGCCGAGTTGTCTTCACTTGTCAACTTTTGTAATCGCCTTACATGTGAATTTGCTTCGTGTAGGCGAGTGAAGGAAATGGAGAGAGATCCCTAGTTTCCTTTTCGTCATTTAAAAGCGGTTGGATTCGCCGCTGCCGGTGACATATTTCGGGAATTGCATGTCTCCGGCTTGTAGCTACATCCACAAGGCGGCGGAGTTTTCCGTAGAGAAATAGAGGACAGGGAGTTCGCGTTGCACTACATCAAGACGGCGTTGTGGATGATATGCATAAAGACAGTATCTTTTGCTCAAGTAAATGATCAACTTACGATCCAAATTCTTACTTTACACGAAACAACATAGTGTAAATGAGAAGGCCGTAACTCCAAGGTTGATATGAATGGTGTATATGCTCTTGTGTTAATGAAACAAATCTCCAACATAGTGTAAATGATTGTTCTCTTCCATGATGCCACCGCGTATCTTTCTCTTGATAGAAAATAATAATGATTCCATATCAACAGTTGTCCAGAAGTTAGGGCCTAGAGATAGATTAAAATTTGGACTTTTTTAGGCAATCATAATTGGCATATACGAAAACGGCTTTGATGAGATATATTGTGCTATGCACGCCCGGCAAAATGTAGCAGTTCTGTGTTGCTTCAGGAAAATATCGCAGATGCTTATATGGCTTTAAGTAGTCTTCCTCGTTTTTGATTATGCCAGTTTTTCCGATTCAGATGAAATCAACATCCGATGAAAAAGTTTAACCAGAGGAATTTTCAATGTAACTAGACTCGTATAGGCATTCCACAATTCAAGATGATGAAAGATCAAACAAATATAATTGACAAGATTGATCAATTATTTTGATTACATGATCTTCTTATAAGGCATCTTTTAGGTCACTTGAATTAAAATCGTTGTTGTCTTCTATTAGAGATTACCAAAGGAAGGATAAAAATGTCATCGTTAGCCTATTTTTTTAATTTTAAAAAATGGGGTTTATTTTCTTAATTTTGATTATTTTTTAGCCTATTTTCATAATTTTCCCTTTGAAAATATACAGGTACACGTTAGCCAAAAATCATAGAAGAATCTCCCTAACTAAATAAAATGTAACCCTCCGGCTAGGACTTGTCTCCGTGCAATACGCATGGTGGTTCTTAAGAAAAATGAAAAGTTTCAAAGAATAGATTTATCATTATTTAGCAACCGCTTTTCTATTAAAATTGGTAAAGACGGTAAACTTGTAGATTTATCACAACATGCGTATTGTGAAGCTCAAAACATGACGAATCCTACAAACATGGGCAGGACCCAAACTTTGTTTGGTGTCGATATTAGATGAGTGAAAGACCCAAAGTTCCATACATCCAAGACAATCGAACCAATATGTACGATGTAATTCCGAAAATATCGGAACTAACATGATTTAATTCTAAAAAAAGCTCAAAAATCAAATATGTGTACCCCCAAGTAAAAACAAAACAACGATAGATGTGTACCCCCAAGTAAAAACGATATGGTTAGCCAATCGTCTTCTAATAACATAAAACCAAAACAATTAAAATATGCAAATATGTATAAACGTATCTGGCATAATAATAAAGGATAGACTACAAAGAACTTTTATAAAACTAACCTCCCTCAAGGTAGAAAATACGACGCTCTATATCTTATACCATACTCATATCTCACGAATGCGGACTTAACTTATCTTTGTAGGCAGGTTTTACAATTGCCAAGCCAGCTTCAAAGCATCTTCAAAGAAATTGTAAAAGGAACACACTAACCATCTTAAAAAGGAATTATACAATCTCCAACACATAAAATTTCGGTCATAAACAAAAGGCAAAACAAATCCTATTTTTAAAAACAATATAGTTAAAGCATAAGTATACACATCCAAAACAAACAAAATAGAATCAAAAACAACACGAGATACAACCTTGTCTCCTTCAGGACCACCAACACGAGATACAACCCACTTGTTAGTTTCTGATCTTATTCACCACTCTTCTAATACTTGGAATGTGGAAAAGATCAGGGAAATTTTACCTCATTATGAGGGAATCATTCGTAAGCTCCTTTAGGCAAGTTGATTCGCTAGTTTGGCTTCGCGATAAGACAGGCTCCTATTCTACCAAAACGGGTTACAATCATAGCGTATCTATACACAATTCAGAGGGCGAGACTGATTTTAATTGGTGGAATAACATTTGGAAACTCCACACAGCTCCTAAGATACAAACTTTTCTCTGGAATTTAAAAAACAGAGCATTGCCTATCGGAAACAATTTGGCGATCAGAGGTATCACATCTGATGTCTGTTGCAAATGTTGTGGTGGTGAGGAAGATGAGCTTCATATTCTCTTGAACTGCCCGTTCGCAACGCGAGTCTGGGATCTCATGCCGATTCTCTTCAAACCACAACAGGTTTTGATCCCCTCACTTTCATCATCTGTTGTCTGTTGAATGGTGAACCTTCCACCCTTAGGTATTGTAGTGGCTCTCTACCCTTGGGTGTTTTGACAGCTCTTGAAAACCCGAAATAGCTTAATCTTTGAAAATAGAGCGGAGCAAGAGGTGATGATGAAAGTGTTGATCCATGCTCGATGTTGGCAAGTTGCTAATCAAGCTATCGCTCCTCCCTGTTCTGGCTGAGTCCAGCTTCTCCCTCAGGATTCAATCCCCACGGCCATGAATTGCCATGTCCATGCAGCCTAGGAAGCTTCTTCTCTCAATTGCGGGGCAGGTTGGATTTGTACTAATTAGAGTAATCTTACACTCTGTTTCAAGGGACAATAAAGTTCACGTTCGTATCCTCGATGCTTGTTGCGGAAACCCTTGCCCTTAAAGGGGCGTTAGTCGCTGCCTCAACTGCCGGAATCAATGAACTGAATATGTTCTCCGATCAGTAGCGAGTCTATTAAGAAGAATATGGTCACTTGACACCATATAATTTGAATTTATTTTGTGATATTATGAGGTTTTTTAGCAATGACACCGTCCAAAATTTTGGTTTGAACCCATAAACTAAAGAGAAATTCCCTATAATACCACCCTTTGAAGTTTTTTTTTCCAAAAATACAATATTGAAGTTTTTTTTCCAAAAATACCACATTTTTTCCAAAGTTCCAAAAATACCACTTTTTTAATAGTTGATTTTTAAGGTTTATAATTTAATTTTTTTGCGTTTGGGTTAACTATTCCAAAATTAGGGTATAGTTTTATGGGGTAGGGTTTGGGTTTGGGGATTAGGGTTTAGTTTTGAATGTTAAAAAATGAATTTTAAAAAAGTGGTATTTTTGGAACTTTAGAAAAAATGTGGTATTTTTGGAAAAAAAACTCCAAGGTGGTATTTTTGAAAAAAAACTTAAAAAAGTGGTATTTTTGGAAATTGCCCTAAACTAAATCTTCATCTCAACTCATTCTCTTTACTTTGACCCTAAACCCAAGTCTGTAATTTGATTACCATTCTAAAAATGTACAACCCATTTAAGAAAAGCCCATAATTACTTTTTATCCTCCAAGTTTTAAACAATTAAATATTATTTACTAATAAACCTAATATAGATTAAACTATCAATTTTATCTCTTTGTCAAACCTGCATCTCGAAGTTCTGTTTCTTTGATCGAGTAAGTAGAACTTCATGATTTCAATTTTATCTCATCATTACTTCGTGATTTCCTAATTAGTAGTTACAATTATATAAACAAGAGTCCTTTATGTTTGTTAATCATGAAAGTTTAGTTGTTTTACGAAAACCAGTATGCCTTTGCAAATTGTAAATTAGTGATTTGGTGATACTCTTTTTGTATTAATATATCTAGAAATTTGTTATAAATTTTTAAGAGTTTTAAAATTTTAGATTTGTTTTGCACCCGGTAAAAATAATTCATAAATTCGCCACTGTCTCCGATTCTCTTTCGTTGGTCAAGCTTCACACTTCCGAGTGTGTGATCAATGACCTGAAAAGCTTAATCTTTGATATTAGATGTCCTATGAGTTCCTTTTCTTTATCTATCAAGTTCTTGTATGTTCCTAATCTAACTGCTGATGGGATGGCAAAATCTAAGTCTCGGTCGCATAGACTCCATGTGAATAGCTTTTTTCTAGATAGTGTAACTCATAAGGACAAGAGTGGTCATAGATTTTTAGAATATCATGGTTTTTACCATCTTTTTGCCATGATTTAACCCGGTTTTATCGAGTCTTTTTGGTATTTTTCTAGTGTTTTAGAGTCTTTGCAGATTTGTGTACGTGTGGAGTTTAATTGGTGATTATTGAGCATTATAGAGCATTGTGGAAAGAGGAGCTGAAGTCGCGAGGACGGATTTTCAATTGCCGTCAGATTGGCGCGTCGATCGACGGAACAATCCTAGCGTCGATCGACGGAAGATGTTAAGTCGCGAAGAAACCAGATTTTCCAATTATGAAGATTTCCGTTTCACCACAGAAGTTAACAAATAAAGCCCAACACGAATCCTAACCTATAAATACTAAGTTTTCTTATAGTTTTCATTATGCTTTTCTATTATTCAAAGACTTAGAGATTTAAAGAGATTTTGAGAGTTAGAGAGACAAGTTTTCAGACGTTTCAAATTTCTTCGAACCTTTCTGTATCTCTTTCTCTATCTTTATTTAATGCAGTATTATTCGGTCACCATGTTTTCAGCATCCATGTCTGAGTAATCTACTTGTTAGGTTTAGGGTTTTTCAAAGGATTTGAGATGAATTGATAGAATTGAATTCATGTTAGGATTATCTTATGGTTCTTCATCTAGATTGCATTAATTGTGATTTAGGATTGATCACCCTGAATTAGACATCCTAGGTTGATTAATTGGAAGCGGAAGCATCAATTGATAACCTGACTAGAATCTTAGATGAGCAAAATCACCTCTTCTCAAAGGAATTTGGTTTAGGGATTTTGTGAACAATTGAAACCTGAACTTTAATGTTTGCTTAGATTGTTAGAACTCACAAATGAATTTGGTTTTCTAGGGTTTATGCATAGATAATTAATTCAACGGAAGTCGTTTAATTTTACATTAGAGTTTCAAGTTCGAGAACGAATCTTCATTAAAATCATGATAGTTTTATAAATCTACAATTTATCTTTGCCTGCGAATTTTCCGAAAGCCTAGCTCTTTGTCTAATTGAAGTTCAAAACACAAATCACTTTCAAGTTTATTTACATTGATTTTCTGCATTTATATATTCTACTTAGCTTAATTCGAAGTCGAAATTCCATTGTGTGATTAAGATTCCCAGTGATTCGACCCCTAAGTACTACAACTAATCTCTTAATTTGAGAGAGTAGCTCAGGGTAAATTTGAGCATATCACTTTTGCATATGCTCTCTCTCTCTTTTTAGAATAAGGTTTTCGATGGGTCGAATATGTGAGCGAGTTGGTTGTAGCAGTTAAGACGAGGCAAACATTGTGTTCGTAAGAGCTCGTTTCCCGTGTCTAAGACAACTTCGATCGCAAAAGGAGGATTACCAATTTGTAGCTTCATTAGATACTCGGTGGTAACAGTATTGGCGTAAGGAGATCCTCTAGATATCAGTATTAGAGAGTCGACGTGAAGAACTAGAGTGACGGTGGATTAAGTTGATGGTGAAGCCATGAGGTGATGATGATGAGGCCGTGGCGGTAAAGAGAAACGATGTCGAATAATTTTTTTTTTTTTTTTGACACAATGTCAATGTCTTCCTTCATTCATGCACATATATACATTCTGGACTTCTTTTTTGTCAGTAATTTTTTTGATTTGTTAACTTTGTCTAGTTTTGTTATTTCCATTATGGTCTTGTTACTTCGGAAAATGTACATGTTCGAAAATGTACATGTCGGTACTGAGCATCTCCAACAAGGAGTTCTCACAAAAGTTTTCATAGGGATTCTCTCATTAAAATTATAATAAAAATGAAAAATGAGGAGAGAGAGAAAGAAGGGGTTCTCAAATGGGAAGTTAGAGAATCGGGAGTAGAAGTTTCTTAAAATAAAGAATTAATATTTTAATTGAATAATTATATTACAATTTTTTTTAATAGTTGAACTAATCACCAAATGTCATGCGTAGAAAAGTGAGAAAAAACGGTTCCAAAAAGTCTTCTACAATAACCATTTCCTATTTTTTCTCCTTCTCTCTCCTCATTTTCTTATTTTTTAAATTTTAAGAAACCTATTAAAAAACACCAATGGAGATGGTCTGAGAAATCCCAAACACACTTGTCAATCAATTATTGGTTCAAACTTTTACTATAAAATTAACTTTAATTACACAATTAATTTACTTTTTGTGGGTCACATACTTATATACTAAGTTTTTTGCTCAGTTTTCGAGTTTTCTATTTTATGTTTTCTTCGGAAAGAAGTCAACCAAGCTGTTTTTCAAATTTTATGTTTTCAAGTAATCGATAAACCCCAAAAAGAAAACTATGTTCTTTAGGCAATGTTTTGGAAACCAGACCGGACGTCGACTCGGCATTGTTATTGGATGGCTGGTCAGACCGGTCCATCCAGTTGGATCGGGTTTTTATTTTTTCTGATTTTAATTATCCCCTAAATATTATTAGGGAGGTGATTTCTTAAGAAAAAGTTTAGGTATCTTCTTCTCATTCAATCTTATACAAAAAAAAAAGTCATGTCAAATGTGACATGACAAAAAAATTATTCAATTAGCCCATTAATTTTAAAGAATTAAACAATAGCCCATTAACTTTTTAGGTCATTTTTAATACTAATATAATAGTTAATTATCCCACCCATTTTTAATTGTATTTAGCTCATTTAATTGTAATTAGTCCATTTAATTGTAAATTAGTCCACTAATCTTCGTGGGAATATATTATTTATAGGATAAGATGTTTGGTGGACCACTACAAAAACATATTTCATAAATTTAAATTTTTAATGACATCACTCTAACTTTCTAATCCCCCTTCCTATTAAAAGCGAACTCCAATTATATAGATTCATTAAACGTTATAATTTGATTGGTTGAAAACTATGACGTGTCAAAAAAAATCGATGACATGGTCTTATGAAAAATATGACATGGCATAGTAAGCTAATTAAATAAATTTTTTGTAAAAGAATTATAGGTTTTTAATTAAAAAAAAAACTAATCAGCAAAAAAAACTAATCTTTTTTATTGTTTTGTTGGAAACTAAAAATCATATTCAAAAATACTAATACAAAGAATCGGCAAAAACCTAAATTATCTTTTATTGTTTTCCAGTTTTTAGCAACAAGATAGTTCACTAATAAACAAATATTAGAATTTTAAAACCGTTATTTGATATTTAGCTAGCTCTCATTGGAGAACAATGGATTTTTTTTATTCGTATTTCTATATACAGTGAAACCTCTATAAATTAATAATGTTGGGACAATAAAAATTTATTATTTTAGAGAGATATTAATTTATCGATAAATTAATATTTATTAATTTATAGAGAGAAATTCTTTTTATGTAAGATTTTTCTTAATTTGTTTTTTCGAATGATGTTGTATTATGGAATTTAATGAACCTATTTGTCAAAATGATATGAAATTTTGATTAAAAATTTCGATTATCGCAATAGAGTGGATGATATTATCATAATAGACGATCAAATTAAAATGGTATACTATGTATAAAATTTAGAAGATATCATGGTTATTATCCCTAATGTTGATACATTTAGAAAAAGTTATGTATTAAAAATCAATTATTTTGTCTAGAATTTTCCACAAGTTTATGGTAAAGACTGAGAAAACAATTATAAAAGTTTTTGATGTAATACGTAAACTTAAAGATTATGTCTAATGAGATTTTCATTTTTAAGTAAAAAAAAAGTCATTAAAACCATGTTTAGTACATTATCATATATTTATATATATATATATATATATATCTTCATTTACATAATTATATATGATTATTAATTTATACTATTATTAGGACCATATTTTACATAGAAGTTTCAAAAAAATTATTATCTTATCATTTTATCGAATTTCGCTAATTTTTACATTGGCCCGAGTTGGGACCGGAAGATTTTATTAATTTATGATGATTATTAATTTATCGAGTATTAATTTATGGAGGTTTTACTGTAGTGTAATAAAAAAATTCATTAATTATAATTTTTTTTTAGAACTATTAAATGATTTTTTAATTTTAACAAAAAACTTGTGTTACTTATGCTTTGTGTTTGGTTTTGTTAACAATCACGAATATACAAAAGTTGTGAAGTAGTTATTTTGATATGAATTCTATTAAACAATTACTACAATTATATGAGTTTTTCTAACTGTGAAAAGACAAAGTAACTAAATTTACAAAAAAATTCATATTCGCTAATAATAATTTTTTGCATATTGTTATCTATCATTTACGTTTTAATTCAACACAAATACAAAAGTTAAAAACAAAAAAAAAATTGTTTTCACTGTAATCCTTACAATAGTATATCTATGCATATTATTTTTTGACATTCAAATAATTTTAAAACTAACAATTATGTATATTTAATTATTTTATAAATGATAAACCTTTTTTGCCGTTATAAATGATAAACCTATATTATATAAATACAAAACCTAGAAGAGGAAGAATAAATATTGAAAAATAAGTAAAATAGACGAAACCAAATAAAGAAACAACGACAAAATTCGAGTAGATCGAAAAAATCTAGCGACTTTGGACGTAAGTAACAATTTTAGAAAAAAATAGACGAATAAATCAAAGAACAAGAAGAAAAAAATGAAAAATTAGAAGAAGAAAAAGTCATATTTTATATAAATGTCAAACCAAAAAATAAATTATGAACGAGTGATAACAATATCATTACGGAGTTTACCAATTCTCTATGGATGCTTATGGCGAGGGTGAATCACCCAAAAGATATATATATATATATATATATATATATATATTAGATTTGTGTTTTTCTTAGGAGATTGCGGTTGTGTTTCTCATCTATGTCTCACCATATCTATTTAACTATTTTCTTTAAAATTAAAACATTTTTCACTAATTATAAAATTTACATATTGTTAATTATCGTTTGTGTTTATTTCAACATAAATACACAAGTTACGAAACAAATTGTTTTTTAAAAAATAATTGATTTTAGGTTATCTACATGCATCAAAACTTAAAAACACACAATAATGTATATTCTTTTATATATAAATGGTAAAAGTAAAATTATTAAATACTATAATTAGTATATTTTCATTAAAATATTTATATCCGCACACGGTGCGGGTCATTCATCTAGTTAAGATTAAAATTCATTACTAATTTTTAATTTTAATTTTCAAAAATCTTTAAAAACATCTACAAGATACTAATCTTTGCCAATTTTGAATTTGAATTAGAAAATGTACATTCTATAAGACATTATATTAAATTTAACATATATGAAGAAGACCAAATAAATGTCGTAGCACTATTTCTTTACTACTAAGTTAAATATATTTAGTCCCAAAATCTGAATTTGACGATGAAATCAACTGAAGAATGTTTAAAATTTGAATACAAACATTTATTTTAAATTAAGGTATATATTTGATTAAAATTTCAATACGAACATTTATTTGGTCCTACATTTATTTAAAATTTAGATATATACTTGATTAAAATTTGAATACGAACTGAAACTATATTCTATGTATTTATATATGTTTTGACTTAAAAACATATATTCATGAACCAAAAATTAAAAAACCTACAAAACCAAAACTAAAAGAAATAATAAAATTACAATTTGTAATTAATTTTCATTCATTTGATTTTTAAAGATATTAATCCGCGTAAAACGCAAAGAGTCATCTAGTATACATATATAGGTATTTTCAATAATTTTAATTATCATGAAGTATTAATAGGTACTTATAACACCGAAATATGAAGTAAGAAAAATCTTCCAGTAACAAAAATAATTATCATCAAAGAAAAAGAAAACGAAATCGATAGTAAGATTTTACGACAACAACACTCAAACTTAGAATGGAGGAAACATATAAAAGACAAAGTAATATGCAGAATACGTGAAAGTAAAATCACCTAATCTTCTCTGTTGTTGATGTTCAAAGGATGAAATCTGGACGATGATTTTGAATACTTGAATTTTAAATTTGGACGATGATTCAATAAATTTTCATTTAAGGAAAGTCATAAATACTTAATTTTGTGGCTTAAACTTGGTGAACCAGGTTTTGGCATTGAACCGAGTCACCGGTTTTGAGGGGTTTTGACCAGTTTTGGCGGTCTGATTGAAATCCGGGTTTTAGCTCTACTCGGACTCGGTGTAATGAATGGTTCACGGTTCCACAGATCCAACCGGACCGGACTTTAAGAACACTGTCTTTAGGTGATTAAGATATAGTCGATAGATATGATAATGTCTACTTGTTTAATTAGGTGATTAAGATATAGTCGATAGATATGATAATGTCTATTTGTTTAATAGTTTTTTCAAAGTTATATGATTTGATCTAATTCTTTTCTTCTTTTCCTTTTTTTGGGTCAACTACCTAATTCTTTTTAAATTATGGGATTTAGCCATGTCTAAAAAAAAGGAGAACCAATAGGTAACACAACAAGGCATACTAGCCCATAGAAAAAGCCCAAGGTCCCAACTATTAGGTCCAAAATCACATCATATAATATTTATTTTGTCTCGAACTAACTACCTTTAAGTTTTGCCTAAGATCTTCTTGGCTCTCAACTTTTGTAGAAGCTCCTGACTTAATCCGGATAGCTAAACATGTACCAGTTGGACTATTGGTTCTTAATAACTATTAAAAAAATTAGAAAATGACTTACATGATTCTCCAAAGCTATTAGTGAAAACTCTATAGTGGATTGTTGCTTCCTTCAACTTGTGATGTACCTATCATCTTCCGCTTTTGGGGTCTCAACACCGAAATGGGAATAACAAATGTGTACGAATGCTGATCTTCTTGCCTTATGGTTTGGTTCACAAAGCGAACTGATGCATTCTTCATGTCTTCTGTTTTGTGTAATTTCTGTTATTCAGTTGTTTCAATATTTTCCCTCAATGTAATTGTTTTAGATTTTTTTTTTGTCACGAGTAATTGTTTTAGCTTAACTTTCTAAAATTATACTAGATTAGGACCCGCATAATATACGGATATTGAATATTAAAATTTGATAGTTATTAGTTTGTGTAGATACGGCCTGTATTGCTATATTTTAAATTCAAATCCCATTTATTTATTCAAAATTATATTTTGTTAACCGCGAGTCAAAAAATTAGAAACTGGTTCAAATCATCTACAAATCCAAAAATAATCTTCATAAATGAATCAAATATTCCAAGGCATATTCAAAACCTCATAAATTTTAAAATTAAATATATTTGATAAATAAACATCAATATATTTTACATTACAAATCTTATATATATTTTACATTTTCCATTTTATTTTTTTAGTTTCTATTTTTCTTACCTTTTTGATTTAATGGTTTCCATTTTTATAAACCAATATTGTTTCTTATTATTATCATTTTGACTTCTTTCAAAACTAAATAACTAAAAAGAATAATGTTTTAATATTAATTTATATGATGATAATTATACATGTCACAATCTGAATCAATAATTATACATATTACAATCTTATGAGTTATAATTTTTCATACATGTTGATTTATCTAT
Organism: Arabis alpina; assembly: GCA_900128785.1. NCBI lineage: Eukaryota > Viridiplantae > Streptophyta > Magnoliopsida > Brassicales > Brassicaceae > Arabis > Arabis alpina. The sequence continues at coordinate 20,801,261 of LT669790.1, forward strand.
GATAGAGATGATTTATGTAAACACATGTTATTCTTAACTAAAAAATCCAATTACAAAATTTTTGTTACAAAAAGTGAGAAACGTGTGTTTTTTTAATGATGGATAATAATAAGAAACATTTGATAATGATTGATAATAAAAATTCTTTTTACATATATAAATTTTATATACATTAGATATTTTCTATTTTTAAAATTTTCAGTTTCTATTTTCTCACTTTTTTTATTTAAGGGCTTTCTGCAAATAAACCCTCGAAGTAACTAGATTTTGCAATTTTACCCTCCAAGTCAAAATCTCACAGATCAACCCTTAAAGTATGAGTTATCCCACAATATAACCTTCGGCCATATATAGATTTTTCTACCGTATAGTACAAACATGTTTATTTAGAAATTTATTATAAAGAATGGGTTTCTCTTAGAAGACGATGCAATCGCTTATATACGGACTGAAAAAATTCATATATGGCCGAGGGTTATATTGCAGGTTAACTCATACTTTAAGGGTTGTTCTGTGGGTTTTTGACTTGGAGGGTAAAGTCGCAAAATCTAGGTACTTTGAGGGTTTATTTGAAAACCCTTTATTTAATAGTTTCCATTGTAAAAAATAGAAATTAGACATTTTAAAACAATAAATAAAATAACATTTTTAATGATTGACACATGTCTAAATCTAATAATCTAATCACTTAGTTGACAATGTCATAATCTCGTGAGTTACAATTTTGACAAACTCTCTTTTATATAATAAGATTTTATTTAATAGTTTCCATTTTTAAAAATAGAAATTAGACATTTCAAAATAATAAATAAAATAATATTTTTTTAATGATTGACACATGTCAAAATCTAATAATCTAATCAGTTAGTTGACACGTGTCATGATCTCGTGAGTTACAATTTTGACAAACTCTCCTTTATATAATAAGATTAGCAAAGAACGCAATTCGTATCTAAAAATCCTTTGTTTTTGAATAAAGTTTACATTACAACAACAAAAAATATTCACAAATGCCATTTTCGTTTCTAAATAATCACTTAACAGAAATATTTCCACGTTTTTTGTTTACTTTTCTTTAGAATTGAAATAGAAACAGTAGAGGAAAGGGCCTTCCTTAGAAGTAGAAAATAATTAATCCCCCTGAAAGAAGTAAACCACGCCGTTCCTTATTATGGACTCTGAGTTTTGGTTAGCCTTTTGGGATTGTACAAGTATTTGTTTTGCAATTCCTAAACTGTTATATATGTATCAATCAATTTCAATGGTCAGTCTAAGACATTGCAAGAACTGCATAGTCGTACCAAATGAAAACATGGTGAAATCTTAAATTTCCAAGTTAAAAGGTAAAATTTGGAATGCATATTATACTATACGTGCATGCATGATGATGAATGTTACTATGTTGGTTATCTTTGGCCTGTACTAAAAATATATAATATACATTTGAGATTTCTGAAAATTTAAAATTTAAGGATATATATAGATAAAATAAAATTAGACTTGGAGAAATGCATGGATATAAGGGGTTCATCTTTAGCTGTTAAAAATCAGAATGTAAAAAATCTCACCTCTTAAATGAATTTTTTTGGTCAACATGCCTATTTGGCTCTTTCTCATCTCTTTGCAGGGAAGTAAAATCAAGCTCTCATGCTCAAATTAATATCTTGAATTGGTGGCAACTGGCAACGTTATTTGCGATAGCCGATCTAGTTTATGTTTTCTATATATATATTCTTACGTACATTTAGCATTGTATAAGAAATTAAATCAGTAATATACTAGTTCTTAAATTTATTAGATTTGACCTAGAAATTGCAAACGCATGGCCCAAGTAGCTTAGCATTTTTCATCACTTTGGCTTATTTTAAAAGAAAGTTCTATCGTTTCACCGGATCCAAGAAAATATATTCCAATCATCAAAACTCATGAATTTTGTATTTAGTGATCCCATGACAATCCTTTTCTTTGAAAATATAGATAGAATCAAAAATAGATTTGTTTGACCCATCTTGGTTAAAGCGATTCACTACCAATTTCACTGTACCTTTAAATTAAATAACTTGGAAAAATAGGACATCATTCGTAATGGAATATGTCTAAATTTTCAATGGAGCTGGCTTAATTTGTAAAGTTTTCAGTACGTTTTTCTTACGGTACTTTTGCAAAAAAATATGATATTGGTTAGCAATGGTATAGTTACTATGCAAAGGAAGGATTAAATTGTCAAATATTGTTGGTGAATAATTACTTAATTAGGACCCATCATATTTCGCATTACTATAGATTTTTTTTGTTCTCAAGTCATTATCATATTGCACGCTTGACCTTAGCTTAGTTAGTTTTTCCATCAAAAGACCGGGGATGCTGTATGTATATATATATATGAGTATATATTAAATTAGAATATGACACAAACATTGAGACAAATAATAAAATAGGATACATTTTTCTTCTCGCGATCGGGAAAAATAGGGTACAATTTACAATAACATAATGGCCATATGAATTAAAAGACCCATGAACATCCACATGCTCTTGTTCCCTACCCTTCTCATGGGCCCTGAATTTAATAAATTCCTCCCACAATATTAGAGCGCAAAAAAGGGTCAAATTATACTAGCTATTTGGATGCAACCACGACTTACATAATCTAGATGAGACTATTAAAGTAATAGTCTATGATATAATATGAATATCTTAATAATTTCTTTTCTTATAAGCAAAATGAAAAGAAATGTTGTTGATTTGCAATTAGGAAAACAACATATATTTGTCAAGAGATGACTTAAACCTTGTAAGACGCCACACATATAACCATCAGTTAGTTTAAACATGACAGATTACGGACCACATGTCGAAAACAAAATTAGGAAACCAATTTATGATGAAATGACAACAAACCAACTTTTTTTGTGCGGAGTAGGATATGTTCTTTGCTAGAAAGTAGAAACATCGACTAAAAGTCAATACATAATCAGATTCTTAGAACCGATTAACGAACACTTTTCGTGTGATCAACAACACTACGAGAATGTGGCTTGTTAATACACAATTTTAATCATCAGGCTTGAAAGATTCATTTGGACATTCCAAATATCTCAAAAATTGCATTAACGGCACAAACCTAATTTAGAGGCGGATGATATCTCACAAGCATTTACGTAAACTGTTGTATACATGCATTTGGTATCATGTTTGGAAGATATAACTACAAAAAAAAATAACGATAAGTTCAATAAACAAATTGTGATTTTTGTGGTAAAATGAGCAATAGATTCCCTAGTAATATCGAAATAAATACAGCAATATACATTTCAGCACTAAACTTAGAAGTTTTTCTATAACTAAAACAATATTTCATTTTTTTTCCACATGGAAAAATTATCTTGGTTTTGAAAGATTTTGTTAATGAAATTTCATATATACTCCAATTTATTATTATTGTTTTTAGCAACAAGTAAAAGATAAGGGTAAATAAAATTATTTAAAAACCAACACTAAACTTAGTTTATTTTTGTTACGCTTTTTTCGTTAGTTTGTTGTTATATATATATATATATTTTTTGTCATATTGTTATATAATTTTTTAATATGTTTTATAATATACACTGCTGTACATTCCATTTGCCGCAACCAACCAATCAACCACTTACAAACTACCACCGGAAACCACCATGCCTATGGTACATGACAGTCGTTTGCTACCGTTAGTTATCATTGCATTATCATTGATTGGTATATTAAAGTTTGTAATGAATATAAATTTAATAATGACTACAATTTTTTTTGTTTTTTATCTCCAGTAGTGCAAAATTCCTATGCACATTTCTCGGAGTATTTCGATGAATCACAAAATATTTAGTTTCATGAAAATTGTAAATCTATCATCATTTAATTGTTAAATACATTCCATAATTAGGTCATTTTATAATAGTTCTTGTAGTAAGTGAATTATGTTACAGTGCTCTAAAATCAGGCGTTTGGTCGTTTAGTCATTTAAAAAAACAATCAAGTTTTAAGCACTCTCATCATTATATCATATATTTATTTTATTTTTTTGAAAAAAGGGATTATACCATATAATTGCATAACCAAAAAGCTTCGATTCCCGGCAACGGAGCTTTTTGAAGTTTCAAAAAAAAAAATATTGGAAAAAAAAACAAGGACATGAAAGATAGTTTTTTTTTTACAAAGTAGAATCAAAAGGCATAAGTATTTATTAATAAATAGAAACATAACAACTAATTATTCATTTGGGAAGAAGAAACTATTATACTCCCTCCATTCCATTTTAATTGATGTTTTAGAAGAAATTTTGTGTCCCAAATTAGATGATTTTTTCGGTACATTGTAAACTATGATTTGGTTTAGAAAAACTAAAAGAATTAAATTTTTCTTAAATTTGTATGACAAATCCTTAAACATCAAGTAAAATGGAACGGAGGGAGTAATTAAAACACACAAGAAACGACAACGTCGACAAGGACCATAGTAGGGATCAAAACACATGTACATACACATACACATACACATACACACACATATTATATACGCTTATATCAAATAGTGATTGATCATCAAACCGACAGACACATGCTGGGCAATAAATATGACACAAACACACAGTTTTTTGAAGTTTCCTCTCTTTTGGTCACATTGCAATTTTGTCCTCATCTTTCTGGTAAATAATACTATTGCCCTAAAATCATAAAAAGTACATATTAAAATCAAGAACCCGTCATATGGTTGATTATTGATAGTTCACTTTTTTATTAATTCAAGATCTGTTCTTGCAGTACTTCTCCATTGCTCTCGGAGCTACAACAAAACCAACAAACAAAATATCAAAATTTTATTTGATAAAAAAAGAAGAGAGAAAAGGTAAAAAATATGAAAATAAATAGATAAAAAGATAGAAATATACCAAGTCCAATTGCTTCAGATCCCTTCATAATGCGCAAACGTTTGCATGACTCGACAAACATTCTGAAATATAGATATTGATGTTTCCGGTTAGAACATTATAGTATATGAATCGTTAACATTTAAAGTTTATTCTAAGGTTTTAGGCAATAATGCATGTGGTGAGAGAAGAAGTTGATTGAGCCAGCTACGAATGAGCTAAAACTTAGTGATACAATGGCATAATTTGAAAGATCCTCTTGTCTCTTGCCAACTAATGCATGGTTGTACGTATTTATAACACATGCATGTTGAAGTATATCTTTGGCTGTGTCTCTACCAATTTCGGAAATGTGGTTAATGAGTCGAGTTATTAGTTTAAAAATATGAAACATTGTTGATTAAATTTGACTCACTCCCATGGGACATCGCCGACGAGCATCCAATCACCATCTTTGTCCTCGTAGCTTGGAACATACTCAGAACTGTTTAAGAGATCCATGAGCTTGCTCTCGTTCATGAAATCTATCATTCCTTGTGCTCCATAGTTTCCTTGAAAATATACAAGAAATTCACAAATCATATAAATTTATACGCTTATGTGTATATATATAGTCAAATCCTTATACTTAATTAAATCTCATCCATCCTATTAATATGAACTGGAGGAAATTTACCATTTCATCTTGTATGCATATATATGCTTATAAGTATTGTTACTAAATTCATGAGTTTTCATATGAAAAAAAGTAGTAAATAATATTCTCTATATACTAATTTAGCTTTTTTGCACTTTTTGATATGAAATTTCTAACACGTACCCATAGTGAAGGAGCTGAACATTTTGGCCAAAGCATCAGAGAGATCCTGATAGCTTTTGTACATGTTGAGGTCAACCTTCCTTAAGTAAGGAGCTCCGTCCATGGAGACCTTCACCAAGGCGGCTCCAGTTCCAGCCTTGTCGCTACTAGCTTCCTCTGAGCCGGTGGTCTTCTGCTGAGTCATCATGTTCTTCCTGTAGTTCCTCACAGGTGGCCATCCAACCACTTGTGCTCTACATACATCAACATTAATTATATGTATGTGTAAATCAACAAATGTTATAACTAGCTACTTACCATTACTGCTTATTCATTTTTGCTTCATTATAAATGTATGCTTTCATGTTTGCTTGTACGCATGTATAAATTGGTGATTAAGCATCAATCATGCTTAATTGTTATTTTTTCGGTAAAGGATTTTTCCTTATAATATTGCTAGAAAACAAATTTAACTTCAAAGTTATGCATATAATATATATATATATATATATTAAATGTTGTATATGGGCAATATATGTGATTTTAACATACAATTTCAAGAATTATTATTTTATTCGTATGTTCATATGGAAATCCCTCGCAATATTTGTAATCATGGAGGACATAACAATTAAATTTATCAGATAAAAATAGTCGTGAAAATTGTAGATACGTAGTCCAAGAACTTAGATGTATACAATTATGAACATGTATATATGAATATATGTATGTATAGCTTACTTAGCAGGAGGCTTAGTAGGGTCTTTAAGGAGACTCTCCTTAGGAGCTGCGGCGATATTGTTGAGATCGACGGCTTCTTCTTTGTTAGACTGAAGATTGAGCATGAGATCCACTGTCTCGGAGAAACCTCTCTTGTTTCCCACCGCCGATTTAGCCGGACTCTCAACGGCTTCAGTGCCGCCAGGGAGGCCAAGACAGAGCTCCGTCGCCTTGAGATTCATAAGCTGTCCGATCATATTACTTCTAAGAATGTTGTTTTCTCTATGAAAAGGGGAATGAATTTGGTAAGAGGGGAAGAAGAAGGGAGAGGAAGAGGCAATAATAATATAAGGGAGAGAGGATGGTGGTATGGTGGGGTTTCGTGTTATTGCATGTGCATGTCCTTTGCTCTTTTTTTTCTTCTTCATGTGTGGGGTTTTGGACACGTGGGCTTATTAGATGTTACTCCTTCCGTTGCATATTAGTTGTCGTTTTAGGTGATTTCACGTCAATTAAGAAAATATTTAAAAAATCTGTTTTACCCCAAATTAATGTGTTTTTCATTTGATATGTGTAGTTAATAAGCTAAAAGAGTATGGATAAAAGCGGAAAATTAATCATAAATTTGCATTGAAAATGTAAAACGACAACTAATTTGATACAAAATAAAAAGTGTAGAATGACAACTAATATGAAACAGAGGGAGTACTATGGTTACTTTCTCGCTGTTACATTTTTTTTAAGTTAGGACTTTGTTTATAGTCTTCCGGTTATAAAGTTATGATTGGTGAGTGGCCAAGGATAATTTTGTTGGGGAAATATATCGTTTTTCCAGTAAAAAGTGATGAAATTTTTCGGGATTAACTCGGATTTCTTTTATAAAAACGCGATTGTTCTAATGATTTACAGTTCTTTTCTATATTATTGTTATTGGCGTGGATTCTCATTATCTTCGGAGGAAATTTTTTTCTCTTTACTCACTGAGGCTTCAATTTTTGAAGGATTTCTCCCTCTTAATTTTCTTCGGATCCTTCATATTCAACAATACTTTTTAATTTTCTCGTTGTTCCATCTCTGTTTTCTCCTCTACTTTATCAATTCGGTCTTTGATCGTCTCCGTCCGATATATTGTACGAAGTCTCAGTTTCAGCCTCAAGTCCATGTTCCAGGTTTTAATACGAAATGACAGTACATATACTGTGACTTAAAATCGAGGATCGATCCTTGGTATGTCCAATTTTTTTTAAAACATCGGGTTTTCTTCAACGTTTAATACTGAGGTCGACGTCGGTGTCAGTTCATGGTATAGAGTTGTTATTTTCTCATTTTTTTGCCACCACTTGGACTTCCTTTTTTCAAATTGTACCACCTTCATATCCACTCGAGCTCCTACCATTTTGAATCTAAATGCGCTCCATATCGTCTCAATTAGGAATCATCATCTCCAAACCTATAAAACACCAAAGAGGCGCAAATGCACATAGAAATACTTAAATGATATGCAAATGTGGGATGAAAATGTGACGAAATGGATCGAAACGTGGTAATATATGAGTACATCAACTTGTTGGCTTCTTTCCAGAAAGGAAGGGGATAAGACAATGCGACCCAATGTCTTTTTGATATACGCCATATTGTATTACTTTTTATTATGTATTTCGTATGATAACTCTATGAAACCCCCGCTATACTAGTATTTTATTATCTTTTCAAATGTTTTTTCGTGGTTTTAAGTCTTTGATGGAAAAAGAACAGGGCTTAAAAAACAGAAAACTTTCTTCTTTGGAAAAAATCAGATCATGTTCATTACATGTTTCAGCCCAAAAGAAGATAATCCCACTGTTGGATCAAGCAAAGATTTTAACACAAGATATAGAAGGATCTAAGATTCAAAATGAATATTAATTTGCCCAAATCCGACGGTTAGGTCTCAAGTATTCGTAAAATACTGAAAATTGTTCGATCAGATTCGTCAACCAAACCGGTTCTGCTATAATCACCGACGACCGATCGATCACCATAAGCGAACGGTCGTTCACCAAGCCCCTGGAATGGACGAAGAATCACAATTACACAGTGAACGATCAGTAACCTCGACCACCTCCTAGAGAAGAATAAGGAAAATTCTGATTTTCGATATTTTTCCCAAATCGTTTGAAGATCTACCCTAGACATCAGCTCTAAGTATAAATAGAGGATATCAGCCATATAAGAAGACACCACGTTTGACATAAAACCAGTTATAAGAAGCTATCAAGGAGAAGAAGATTCAAGGAGATTTCATAGAGTTTTTATGACGAGTTCTTGGAGGCAACTTCTATCTTTGTATCTGCATAAAGAGAAGCTTTCTGAACCCTTTCCTTTATATGATTCGCTCTTGTTCTACTGCTATGAGGTTATTCTTCATGAGTGAGTAGTTCCTTGTTGGGCTTAAGGATGTCTCTTAAGGGGTTATTCACATGAATCAATAGATAGGAATGTTCATGAATAGAGTCTAGAAGAGTCTTCATCTTTACTTATACTTACTGTATACTATTTGTTTGGCCAACTTATGATTGATCTTAGATCCGTTTCTGCAAGCACATCACTTGACTAATTGATTAGACCTAGTATTAAGATGTGCGTGGTACCTATACATGCGATAGATGCGTTAGGAGTCGGGTTAACATATCGAATCTCGCTGCTTTAATACTTGCTCATAGGTTTTGTCACCTACGATAATTGCGTGATGGAACTGATTTCGCTTATTAGTTTTCACTGCGATAGTATGTTAACTATACATAAAAGTGCATTCAAGTTAGAAATCAACTCTTCGAAGACCACATATTTCCAGAATAATTCAGTCCATGAACCCTGAGACATCCATGTTGTCCAACGTTTGTTTTCTTGATTTACTTCCAACAAATTACAGATACACAACCGCGATTTCACAATCCAAAAAACCATTGTTTGCTTTAGCTTAACTATAGCTCCTGAAATTCTTTATTGCCCTATCAATCTCTAGTGGATTCGACCCTTAAGTACTACATTGATCGATGTGCACTTGCAATTTATTCTTTGTCATTACTGAGGTAAAACTTATACCCCATAACCTTTCCCCAATTTGTCATTGTGATGGATGTACTATCCAAGAAGTTGGACGTGGTCGTTTAGACTAATTGCTTCAAGCCTCATCCTTATTGCCTTGACTCTCTTGTTACTCCTAAATTTTGTAGATAGTGCACTTGTATTAATTAATGGTATTGAGTGTTCCATGGAAAGAATTCTTGAGGTTCTTAGTAGCTTCACCTAACGTATGGAATGCGACTAATTTTACCCATATCACAAATCTCTTGGACGGTAACAATCAGAAGTTGGCATATTTCTTAGCTACAAGGTTTCATATTAGCAATGGATCCTTTCCGGTTTAGTATTTGGATATACCTTTCCTCCCTCGTAAGATGAAGCTGGATGATTATTAACTACTTATCGATAAAATTCGTACAAAATTTACTTCATAGTCTTATCATCACATATTATTATGTGGATTTTTTCTTATAAATCCAAATTTTAATTTATAGCATCATCAACTTTTAGGCCTCGGTCTTTTCGCTCCCTACGAATGTTAAAAGGAATTGGATTTATGTTCTTCCTTTTTGTTGAAGGGAGAAGCAATATCATCTAGAAGTGCACACGTCTCTTGAGAGTATGTATGCACTCCTAAGAAGTGCGGAGGTTTGGAGTTAAAATATTGGTTGTTTGGAATCGAGTTTTTAGCTCGAACTAATCTGGTTACTTTTCACTAAAGGAATTTTGCTATGGGTCTTCTGGATCTCAAATAACCTAATAGAAAGAATAAATTGCTTGTACTATTGCCATCACATCTTCACTCCACGGATGATTTAATGGATTCAGTCAATTGGGTTCATACGGCCTCTCTTTCTAGGAAAACAAAGACCATATCAAGTTACACACCAATACCATCTGGTTAGTTCATATCATAGTCAAAATGATTGAACTCACTATTAGGAAAGAACTTTATGGAGTGGATCGATCAGAGAATAGAGTTCTTGCTCCGAGCAGCGGGGACTCATACCTATCCTCATTGTTTAGTTCATTCATGCACCACCATCTACTATCACAGCTTATAATTAGATTTATAAGTATACGTACACCACTATTAGATTTTTCAATATATTGTTTATTTCAACGTTTGCGTGCGTTTTCTTTTTAGAGAGTATGTTCTCTTCTTTTTATTTGATCTCAAGTCTAGTTTCCATGCAATGTTTTTCGACATATTATTGTGACTTATTCATGATATGGGCCCTTTTTTGGGTTGCACTATTGTTGTTATGACCAAAAAAGGATAAATAATGTATTATTTATCAAAAAAAGATGATGCACTTTAAAAATCATAATAGTTTTTAGTACAATGAAAAATATTACTTCCTCTATTTTGGATTAAGTGTTATTTAAAAAAAAAATTAGAATAAATATCACTTTAGATTTCCAAATTTTAGCATAAAATATATAATAAAATATTATAAAGAACGAAATTGAAAGACAATTGTTCTCCTTTATTGCTTAGACGTTGAGAGTTAGTACGAAGCAATGATGTCGATCTTTAGTTTTGCTTTTGCGGGGAGGTGGTTATTAAATCAAACACTTTAGATCAAAACAAGAACACACTTTATTGCTTTAGAAAACTAACTCAAAAACTAAAGCTTATTCTCTTAAGAACTCATAAGTTATGTCACACCTTGGCATCTCCTTATATAGAGAATAAAATAGATAAATTCCTAATCCTAAAAGGAAAACTTACATATTTTGATAACTCCAAAATATAGCTATTTTCCTAATCTCTTAGATTTCCATAACTTGGTAGGATTAGGATAGCTTGGAACTCAAGCTATTTTCAAGCTTACATCAACATTCTCCTCCTTAAGCTTCAAATCATCCTTTGACACAACTCGAACTCCAATAAGATCTCTCATCTCTTTGAACTTGATTCTCCCAAGCGCTTTTGTTAAAATGTCAGCCTTTTGAACAATACCAGGAACATGCTCAACTTCCACTTGCTCATTTTCAACACATTCTCTAATAAAATGATATCTTCGATGTATATGCTTGCTTCGTCCATGGAACACCGGGTTCTTTGTGAGTGTTATTGCAGACTTGTTATCAACTTTAATCTTCACTTTCTCGCATAATTCTCCGGTAACTTCGGCAAGAAGCTCTTGGAGCCATATAGCTTGTTTTGCTGCTTCGGTGGCTGCCATAAATTCAGCTTCACAAGACGATAAAGCCACAGTTTTTTGCTTTTGAGAGCACCAAGTAATCGGGCACTCACTGAGATAAAAGATGTGTCCCGTTGTGCTCTTACCATCATCCATATCTACATTGTGACTACTATCACTATAGCCTATCAATTCTGTTTTGTCTACACGTCCAAACTCAAGACCAAGTGATAAAATTCCCTTTAAGTACCTTAAGATTTGTTTCAATGCTGCTCCATGAGATTCTTTTGGCTCTTGCATATATCTACTTAGCACACCAACACAGAAAGAGAGATCCGGTCGTGTGTGAAGCAAGTATCTAAGACACCCAATCTTCCTTCTATAATCCCTCTCATCAACACACTTCTCTTCACTTGCCTTAGACAACTTCAAACCAGAATCCATTGGTATGTGTACTGCATTACACTCCTCCATTCCGAATTCTTGTAGAATCTTAGTTGCATATCTTTCTTGTTTCAATGTGATACCATTCTCACACTGAAAAACTTCAATACCAAGATAGTAAGTCAGCTTTCCAAGATTACTCATCTCAAACTTAGCTGACATTCCTTTCTTGAACTCGAGAATCATACTCAAGCTTGAACCCGTGACAAGCAAGTCATCCACATACACGGTTATCATGAAAATGTGTTCCTTTTCTTGCTTCCGATACAAGGAATGCTCCTTTGAACACTTCACAAAGCTCAACTCGCAAAGAATTTTATTTAATTTGCTATTCCAAGCCCTCGGTGCCTGCCTTAGTCCATATAGGGCTTTATTAAGCTTGTACACTTTATCTTCACTTCCTTTGACTACAAAAAGCCTTCTGGTTGTGCAACATATACTACTTCCTTTAGCTCACCATGAAGAAACGCAGTCTTTACATCAAGATGATGCATCTCCCAACCATTTGATGCTGCTAACGCAATAATGAAACGAACCGTTTCAATACGAGCTACTGGTGCAAACACTTCATCAAAATCTATCCCATGTTTTTGTACATAGCCTTTTGCCACAAGTCTTGCTTTGTATTTATTTATACTCCCATCTGAGTTACGTTTAAGTTTGAATACCCGCTTTAATCCGATTGCCTTAGCTCCCTTAGGAAGATCAACTAAGTTCCATGTCTTGTTCTTTTCTATAGATAGTATCTCTTCTCCACAAGCTTCTCTCCATTCTTGTAAAACTATTGCTTCATTAAAATCCCACGGCTCCTCATTAATCATCATCAAGATAAGCTCGCTTTCATCATTATCAACGAAAGTGATGTAATCACTTAAATAACTTGGCTGCGTTCTTGGTCTTGTAGATCTTCTCAATAAGGTTTCAGATTGTTCATGTTCCTCAGTATCATCTTCTTCTTGAGAATAACTCTCATTCTCTCTAGCATACTCGCCTTCAACATTATCTTCTCTACCTTCCTCCGGTTCCTTAATGGCGACATTCTCTCTTATGCCATTATTACCAAATTCTCCAAACCCAATTGTGAATGTTCCAACATCCTTCTCGCCATTCTTCTCTAAATTTCCCCACTTCCAGCACTTATTCTCATCAAAGACCACATCTCTACTTACTATTATTTTACGCCTTGACGGTCAAGTAGGCGATAGGCTTTTGATCCTGGTTCTGTTCCAAGATGAACCAGAACTTTTGATCTATCATCTAGCTTCTTCAGATGTGGAGTTGTTATCTTCGCATACCCAATGCACCCAAAAACCCGCAAGTGCTCAACGTTTGGCTTCTTTCCCTTGAAAGCTTCGTATGGAGTCATTACAACCAAAGTTCTTGTTGCTACCCTATTTATGAGGTAAGTAGCATACCTCACTGCCTCTCCCCACAAGAAATTGGGTACATTCATATGCTTTAGAATGCTCCTTGTCATCTCCATCAATGTTCTGTTTCATCTTTCAACAACTTCATTTTGTTGAGGTGAGTACGGTGCAGTTAGATGTCTTTTGATGCTGAAACTATCACATAACTCTCGAAACTCATGAGATAAGAATTTTCCTCCTCTATCCGTACGAAGAGCTCTAATCCTTGCTCCCATTTCTTGCTCATTCATTGTCTTGAACTTCTTAAATTTTCGAAAGTTTCATCTTTTCTTGTCAAGAGAATGGACCACATGTAGCGTGAATGATCATCAATCAAGACAAAAATATACCTATTTCCCGCGGTTGTAGGAGGTGCAATAGGACCACAAAGGTCTCCATGTATTAATTCAAGTATTTCCATGGCACGATAGGAGGTTGCTTGCGGAAAAACCTGTCTTGTTTGCTTTCCAAGCAAACATGAAGAACAAGTTTCTTTTTCGATCTCAAAACTCGGTAATCCAACGACTAACTCCTTCTTTATCATTGTTTTCATGTTCTCTAAGCCAACATGTCCTAACCTAGCATGCCATTTTGTTGAATTCTTCAGTATTGTAAGTTGGAGACACCTACTATCCTCAACCTCCATAATTACCTTGTATAGACGATTCTTTGATCTGATTGCCCTTGTTAATAAGTTTCCATCTCGGTCATGAAGAGTGAGATAATCATCTCTCATTCTTACCTCGCATCCGGACTCCGTTGCTTGTCCAAGACTAATAATATTGCTTCTTATGTTTGGTGTATAATAGACATCAGCCAAGATCTTCCGTTGGCCATTCTTACTCACGAAAAGAATTGATCCTTTTCCTTTTATGTCAATACGTGAGTCATCTCCAAACCTTACATTTCCCATAACAGTCGTGTCAAGCTTAGAGAAGTAGGCATGATTTCCAGACATGTGATTACTTGCCACGTTGTCTAAGTACCAAACATTATCTCCGTGGGTCTCAAACTCGCTTGGCTTTACCTTGTTTTTGTTTAGATACACCACCTCGTGTACTAATAAGTTGTCAGCCTCATGTGTATCATCATTACCATCCTCTTGTGTCTCTTGAAGCTTAAGTAACCGATCCGGACAGTCCGATGCATAATGACCTATCTTGTCGCATCGATAACATGTCACTTTAGACTTATCTCTCTCCTGTCTATAACCAACAGTTTGTTGATTACCATAGCCTCCATATCGTCCACGTCCCCTTCCCCGACCATAAAAACGTCCACCTTGACCTCTTCCTCTTCCTACACCATTGTTGTGATCTTGATAAGCTTGTGGTTCCGAGTTAGCGTACATAAGTTTTCCTTGATCATCATGTTGATCTTCTTCCTCACATATTCTTTCTTCATACGCTTTTAGTCTCCCAACCATATCTTCGAAACTTGTAGTATTAAGATCAAGAACTTGTTCAAGTGCCGCAACAATGTGAATATATTTCTTTCTAGGCAAGCTTTTAAGAAATTTCTTAACGAGCTTTGGTTCTTCAATACTTTCTCCAAAAGCCGACGATTTCGAGGATAACTCTGAGAGTCTACCCGCAAAGTCATTGATCTTGTCAGTTTCTTTCATCCTCATCCTATCAAATTCTGCCATTAAAGTTTGTAATTTTGCTTCTCTTACCCTCTCAGCTCCAACATGTCTTGCTTTAATTGCTTCTCAAACTTCTTTTGAGGTTTCAAGATTACCAACTTGTAAAATTAGCGACTCCGGAATTGATTGGAAGAGAAGAGCTTTGGCCATGTCGTTTTTATCTCCATCATCTCCTACTTTCTCAATAGACTCCCAAACTTTGTGCACCTTGAGTGCTACCTTCATACGCATAGACCAAACCGTATAGTTGGTGTTACTGAGCATAGGACATTGTATAGACAATGAACCACTTTCCTTTGGTTTATTAACCACTGGAACAATATCACCCATGATTTGATCTCACAGAAACAACTACTCTTGTTCCGTGTTATCTCCTCGTTTTATCTCTTTGAGCTCTCGTTCGTGTATTATGTTTTGAAGAAACAAAGAAACGAGATCTTCTCTCTCATTTAGATCAAACTAAGGTGTTTAGATCAAACTAAGGTGTTTAGATCAATAGAATGCTCTGATACCAAATATTGAATCAAACACTTTAGATCAAAACAAGAACACACTTTATTGCTTTAGAAAACTAACTCAAAAACTAAAGCTTATTCTCTTAAGAACTCATAAGTTATGCCACCCCTTGGCATCTCCTTATATAGAGAATAAAATAGATAAATTTTTAATCCTAAAAGAAAAACTTACATATTTTGATAACTCCAAAATATAGCTCTTTTCCTAATCTCTTAGATTTCCATAACTTGGTAGGATTAGGATAGCTTGGAATTTAAGCTATTTTCAAGCTTACATCAACAGTGGTTAGTAATAAGTCTATAGATGATTTGGACTAATTTGTGAGTATCTGTGTCAGAGGTGCTGATCTTCATTGGCGTTTTCATTCGGAGGTCAATGATTTGCCTTAAGCCTAGTGTTTGTCGAAGTTTAGGATCTTCGGGTTAGTGACTTGGGCGTAGTTTTTGTGTTATGGACCTCTCCTTTCTGCCTTCCGCTCTGTATTCTTTGCTTGCTTGTAGGATTTAGTTTTGTAAAATATTTGTTAATTGCCTTTCAAGTTCTTGTTTTTTGGCACATTGAAGTATCAAAAATTTATCTAGAAAGAAAGTTTGTTTCGAAGTAGTCATGTGGTTCAGCGTTCGGTTTAGGTTCTTACCTTCCTTATTTAGTGGTATTATATATCTCTTTTCTAAATCTATATTGTTGTTGGATTTTAATGTTTACAAATTTATTATATTCTTCTTGTACTTCTGTTCCATGTTGTAATATAAATCAAAATGAAAAAAATAATATAATACAACGTTTTGCTATATATTTTAAAATATATAAAAAAGTCAAAAACAATATTTATTCTAAACGGAGAAAATGTAGTAGTTTAAACTATTTGGAGCTGATTTTTGGCCTAGGATTTATTTATTTTACCACCAAACTTTTTTGGGTAATTGATTTGTGTTCTCTTAAGTCTATGTAATAGACGACAAAAAAAAAAGTCCATGTAACAGGAAATCGTCCTCCTTTTCCCAAAATATCTCAAACGTTAAATTAAAGCTAGCTAGGTTGATCACATTTAGCGAGGTAATTATAATAGGTCTAGTATGAAACGAATTTAGATTGTTTATAAACAGTATGAAACGAATTCAGATTGTTTATAAACAAAACAAAAAAGGAATAAACATGTATGTATATATGGCCGTATATTTAGATATATGTATGAATGTATTAATTTTTTGTGAGATTTTTTAATAGCTATTTGTTACACATTGTCTCCTCTGGTCAACTGTTCATCGCATGTACAACAAGTGGAATTTGGCAGTGAAATTCCGTTAATCGAATTGAACAACATTCTAATTAGTTTTTGTCAAGTAATACCAGTCATGTTACTACTGTTAATTCGACTGATTACGTACGGTCTCCCGTTTGTTTATTGTAATCGTCTTGGTTATTAAATGTGCCTTAAATGTTGGGTGATAATTGATAAATAACCTAATACTAATACTAATACTAATACTAATACAACTACTACTCTTAAAAAAAACGTAGACATTGTACGTCGTATATAAACAGAGAATCTATCTATTGGTCTAAGTTCATGTTCTTAGTGAAGAGTGACGTCAATCTTCTTCTTCCCAACACAAAAATGAACTCAATGCTTTTTCTTTGACTTTAATATGTAAATATATATACACAAACTATTTACTTCGATTGTATTTTGTTTCCTCTGTAATTGTAAATATTTTTGGTTTGTCTTTTGTTGCTTTTGGGCTGGATCATAATAAATGTAATGGATAAATCTATGTTATATTTTCATTTCACAAAACAAAATTAAAATTAAAAATATTAACATTCATACAAAAAATATACAGATATATATACCTAAACCAAACCAGCAATGTTGGTCAGAGTTTGAATTTCACTAATATGCATCTCCACTATTAAATTATAATTTACCACTATAAACTCCATAAGTAGTAAAATATATTATTTTTTACACGCTTTAATCTTTACAAATTAGTATGAATGTTTAATTAGAGTCTTTTATCCTGATTCAAGAAAAAACTTGTAATTAATTAAGTATATCTAGAAACATCACGATCTCTCCCACAACAAACATACAACCCAACCTACTTATCTAGGTCCATTTCTCTAAAATTAATTTGTAAGGCTTTCCAAGCCTAATTCCAACTCTCTCATTAGTATAATATTGTCCATTTTGAATCCGAGTGGCAAAGCTTGTACGAATTTATTTTGGGACTCTTTTTTAAAAGACCTCATCTTAATCATAATTGAACATCTCTTATATACTAGACAAAAATTTTCTAAATTTTCTATGTGAGACTTGGATTGATATCCAACAAAAACGCAGTTAATTTTGATGATTAAGGCTAATGGTTTAGAGACGTTGGGAAAAAACATAACCAAATAATGAGTGAAATCAAGAAACATTGCATCATTGCCGACAAGACAGTGAGAAAAATCATATATATACTTTCCATATTTTAATATTAGTTTAATTTTTTTATTTAGATAAAAAATATGTTTTTAATTTATAAGTTAAATAAATTATTTTTAATCTGCATGAAAGAAAACTTTTAACATTTTTCTTAAAGTGAAACAAAAATCACAGTATTGTAGACTAGTGAGAGGTATCTTAACTTTGAAATACATTAAAGTAGTTTAATTATGACACACATTCTTAAAATCGGTTGAACTTGCGTCACTGGCGAATCTAGAAAAAAAAATTACCGGGGTTGTTATATAATTTTTTTAAAATATTTTACTATTAAGTGAATTATAAATATAAAATATGAATATAATGAGGACAATATTTAAAAAAAACTAACAATTGTGAATATAAAACTTATGTATAATGGGGTCAAATGACCAAGTAACTAACTATGTTAATAAATGTATTGAAATTTATATGTAATTAGAAGAAATTAAAAATTTATGTGGTGTCATGTGACATCTTATTGCTCTACATAGACTCGCCACTGCTTGCGTGTATACACATATTGTATGAACTTGGATTTTGAAAACTAATAAAGAATCTCAATTTTAAACCAATTTATTGAGATTCTTGTTTTGCGTGTATACACATATCGTTACTATCATACTACTATTAAACTAGTTCTTACACAATACTTGAACTTGGATACACATATCATGAATCTCAATTTTGCGTGTATACACATCGTTACTATCATAGTATTAAACTAGTTCTTAATCAATCAATCAATTTATCATACGAGTATCAAAGTCATGATTATCCTATCAAAATAATAGTATAATACTCATATATACGTTTCATGATCACAATAAATATCATCTAGACTTCAACTTTTAAACCAATATATTTATTGTGGTGAACAACAATAGATTTTCAATCAATAAATTAGATTAATCTTGTTGCTACATGACCAATCTCTACAAAGCATTTCTTTCTTTAAATAAGTAATATTTTCACATGATAAAATCTTTCTATGTTTCTCATACATTAGTAAAATATTCATCGATCTAAAGAATGTCTATAATGCAAATTTTACAATTTATGTTAGTAAAACATGTTTCATTTTATAACATAATTATACCATTAATTTATTGGTCAGATTTCAATAATATGACGAGCAAACTGCACTTATATCTTTAATGAATGTGTATAGCTATTATGTGAAAAATAGTAAGATCATAAAGCAATATCAGATACTAATCAGAGTCATGATCATTATAATAGAACTCCTATATATATATTTTTTTCGTGATTGCCATTTCAACCGATCAATATTTAAAATATTTTACCAAAATATACAAATATGAATGATCATGATTAGAACTTTTAGCAAGACATATAATTTGCCTATGTATATTGAATATCAGATCAATATGAATACTACGTAGACACTTGCAGTTCATGGATATATAAAACATCAATGATACATGTGAATAAGCATACATAGAGATCAATGATAAGCATGATTACGTAACAATTTAATTATTTCATAGCAATACGATCGATTTTACTTACCAAACAAACAATCAATCATTTTAATAAAACTATGATCAAAGTAATTATGTTTAATTAAACTTCTTTATAAATTTGAATATATCATAAATTTAATTATATGCAAACCATACTATGTAACATTCAAGATATTTATATATAAAGTTCTAAATTTTAATAACCATTTAGTTTCATGTCAATTATTGATAAATCAAAAAGATAATTTTATGTTATTTAAATTTTTGCAAAGCATATGAACCTGATGTGTCCAAATTTATATTTCTCACAAAAATTCATGAGAAGTAGAGTTTAAAATTGAGAAGATTTGATATGATGATATCATATAACATAGAAAATATTGTTTAGATTGTTAGAAAATCATTTGATTAAACTATAACCTTTTTGATACACAAGATCCATATCAATGGCGAGTGTAGAGCATACTCGGCTATATGAACATATCTTTATATTTCAGAAATACTTACATTGCCTTGGAGAACTCAAAAGGTAGAGACTCGTGTGCTGATGACGTGTTATAAAAAAATAATATTAATTTAATCCAAATAACATCCACATGGGTGTTATTGATAATCATGCTCACATAGGCTACAATTTTCTAACTTGAAAATAAAGATTTACCATAACCTACCTAAAGGAGCATCAAAGGAAAAAGCGCATGATAGGTCGAAGTTTGAGATATTTTTTCGCATATCCAACTGCCACCATAATGTAAATCGAATTTAACCGTCTCATATATATGTTTCATGACGCCAGATTTAACATTCATTATCGAGAAGATCGGACCTAAATCTAAATCGATCTGAAGGATTGTTAGGGAAGCACACGGGCTAAATTTTCACCCGAATATTACCATGTCCGATATTAAAAATGCACCAATGTAATTGAGGTATTCGAAAATCAGTACTGAATATGTGTATTTACAACTTAAACTTGGAGATTCCTTCGATTCATAAGTAGATGAAATGAGAATGATTGGTGAAGAGGGAGAGACAAATCACATCCAAAGATTGGTGAAGTGGTGACACACTTTCGCTTACGACATCCTCGATAAAACATGGATCAACCAAAAAGAAATTGATTATTTTGGCGATTAGGGTTTCGGTTCCGTTTTTCTCACGGTAGCTAGCCGCTGTCTTGTCCCACCTCCACATGGGGGATAGGGGCTCGCCGGAGGAGGGGGTTGGTACAGATATACCATCCCCATGTCAGTCATGGTCGAAAGTGGTCCAGTCAAAGAAAACTCTCACAAAATACGATTTGAAGGTATCAGTTCAAGATGGTGTAGGTTCGGTACAAGTTCCGGAAAAAGTCTTCATGGATCCTTCTCCTCTGTGGGAAGATTTTGTTATTGGGAAAATTTTAGCCACTGCCCCGCATGTGGCAAAAATTCATGCGATTGTTAACAAGATTTGGGCGTTGGGTGACAAGTCACAAATGATCGATGTTTTTGTTGTCAATCCTACGACACTGAAGTTTCGGATCTGCAATCCAACTACTAGAAATAGGGTTCTCAAACGTATGTGGGATCTAGGTAGAGTTCCTGCAAATATGTTCCCACGGACACCAGAATCAGAGAATTCAGATTTAGAAGTAACAATAGTAACAATTTGGGTACATTTAAAGAATGTACCTATGAACATGTACTCTTGGAAGGGACTTAGCTTCATCACAAGTGCAGTGGGCAAGCCTGATCGGATGCACTCTGATACGGCTCAGTGTCTTGATTTCAAACTAGCAAAAATGTTTGTAGAAGCGGATCTTTCAAAAGAACTACCAACAGTTCTAAAGTTTAACACACCAAATGGGAAAGAAGCTTTGGTAAATGGGGACATCTACCAACTGAATGTAAGAAGAAGAAAGTAGAGGAGGTAGTCCCACCTCAATCTGCAGTAATAATGGTATTACCAGTTGATGAGAAGTTAGGGCAAACAGAGATTTTGCAGAAACAATCAACTCCTGCCAAAGCAAATGAGAAGGAAGATGGTAAATGGTCCACGCCAATTAAAATAAGCCGCACAGCGGAGAAAAATAAGAAGGAGTTAGAATATGGACAGGTTTCGATCTTGACACAATCAAGATTTGCATTACTAAGTGATTACATCCTAGATTATTAATTGTTTTCTACTTAAACTCGAGCTCGACCCAGGTATCTCAATATCGGTCCGAGCTGTTATGTAATTCGAACATGTTGATACATCTCTGTAATCCGATTTTCTATTATATAAACGAGATAATTCGACCCCCTCTCAAAATACGTTCGATTCGATCCTAGTTACACCATTTGGCACGCCAGGTAGGGGAACAGAATATCTCTCACGCAAAATGGAATCGGATCATCCGGAAAACGAGCGCGGCAACGCCATAGCTCGAGCGGAAATTCAAGAAACAACACCACAAACCGTGTTCAACACTCAGAGTGTGGTGCAAGACAGCTCCGACAAGAACAAATCAGGCCGAACAGACACCGGCCCAAATACCCGAGAGCGAGCTCAACCTAACAGACGTAATAGGTACCATCATGGGTCGCTTCCACCAACAAGAGGAGTCGAACATGAGGATAAACGAACGCCTCGACCTCTTGACGTCGGTCTATCTATCTCGCCCGGAACCCACCAAAGCTACTCGTCACAGAATCACCAGCGTGATACCGTCCATCTTCGATAGGCTAGGAGGTGCGAATACTCCACACACGCCCGCGAATCCAATTGTCGGTAGTCCGGAGGCCTCTCACCCAGCGCCACCTTCAGTTCTATCGAGGCTCTCCGGTTCGAGGAAATACCAGGACGATCGGGACGAAGACATTCGAGACCTGAGGGAGAAACTCAGGGCAATCAGGTCGCAAGTCCACCAGGCACTGAGCTCGGCTCCGGAGCTCGACCGCGTGATTGAAGATGCACAGCGCACCCCTTTCACTGAACGGATCATGTCTGTCCCGGTCTGATTCACTGGGAAGCTTCGCATCTCAACTTTTGAAGGGAAAACCGACCCGAAGCGGCACCTGACGGCATTCTCGCACGCTATGAGTCGACATCATTTCCCCGCCGACCAGAAGGACGCGGCGAACTGCCAAATCTTCGTCGAATACCTGGAAGGCCCGGCTCTGTAATGGTTCTCACGACTCGAACCAAACTCGATTGATGACTTCTTTCAACTCTCATTCGCGTTCGTAAAACACTACTCACTTTACTTGCACGAGACTCTACTTGCACGACAGTGCAACGGACTCTGATCTCTATGACCTCGAGCCCAAGGGGCGAAGGAGACACTAAGAAACTACATGGATCGCTTCAAGGCGGTCCTCTCGAAGGTAAGCGTTCTCGATTCCTCAGCGATCAGTGCACTCAAGCAGGGCATGTGGCACAAGTCGGAGTTCAGAAGGGACCTCGTGCAGCACAAAGCACACCTACTCGACGACGTGCTACATCTCGCGAACGGTTTCATTCGCGTTGAAGAGGACAAGGCGATGAATTCGAAGAAGTACTCGGCGCTCAAACCGCCTGCGCCCAAGCTAAAGCCGAAGGAACGAATCCATGATGAATATCAGGAGCCTCGACAGCATTACGACCAAGATTACAACGCCAAGCACCAAGTAAACCAGGTCGGGTCGGCCAGCCAATCGAGTCAGGGGCAATCCAATAAGTGGATCTGAGGCCAAGATACCAAAGACGGTCAATCGTACTGCACATTCCACAAAAAGTACGGCGACGCGACCTCGGTATGTCGAAGCCTGATGAACGTCCTGTTAGGCAAATATAACAAAGGCGAAGTAGCAATCGAACGACCCCCTGTTCAAACGAACAAGATCGAAGTGCAGAAGCTCGACCTGGAGCAGAAGCCCGTGGGAAACGCGAACCCTCCGGTTGCTCCCAAGAAACTCAACAACCAGCAGGCGTCATCCGACGCACCCTCGGCCTCGAAGAGAAAGATCCTCATGATTATGGGAGGAGCCCAGCTCGTCCACGGATCGGTTCGATCTCTCAAACAATATGAGAAGATGGTGATCCAAGCACAGCAGTGCATAGTACGATCTGAAGTCGACATGCCGATCATATTCACTGAGGCAGATACGAAGGGGCTCGGCGTGCCGCATAACGACCCCCTTATAATCGAACTCATAATTGATGACTGCGACGTATCGCGAGTCTTCATCGATACGGGAAGCTCGATCGATCTAATCTTCAAGCAGACTCTCCTAAGCATGGACATCCCCGAAAGGAAGATCAAGCCGAGCGTAAAGCCTCTAACTGGTTTTGATGGGGTCACCACCATGACGATCGGTTCGATCAAGCTGGACGTGTACGCGGGGGAAATAACAAAGACAATAAAGTTCGTCGTCGTCGACCAACCCGCAATCTATAATGTCACATGGGTACACCATGGCTGATATCGCTTCGAGCCGTGTCATCGGCCTATCATCTATGTCTGGAATTCCTGACTCCCACAGTAGTGTTCACCATCCGAGGCGATCAGAAGATGGCTCGAACATGCTTTGTGACTGAGCAACAATTAAGGAGGGTGAGCCTACACATCTCGACAACGGAGCAGTCACATGCTTCAGAGCCAAGGAAGGAAGTATCGGAATCAATCACGATCGACCCAGCTCGCCCCGAAAGACGCGTCAACATCATAACCGAGCTAACCGATCCGATCCGATTTGAATTGCTACGATTTCTAACAGAGAAGGCCGAGACCACGAGCTAAACGTCGACCCAACCTTCAAGCCGATTAGACAGAAACGAAGGAAGCTCGGTTCGGAAAGAGCCAAGGCGGTCAACGATGAAGTAACAAAGCTGCTCGATGGCAGGGAACAAACTCCTATCCTTCATGGACGCCTTCTCGGGCTACAATCAAATCGAAATGCACCCGGACGATTGAGAGAAGACCGCGTTCATCACCGAGCGTGGAACATACTGCTATCGAGTCATGCCATTCGGTTTGAAGAACGCCGAAGCGACCTACCAGAGGCTCGTGAACAGAATGTTTGCCGACCAGCTCGGTGATACCATGGAGGTCTACATAGACGATATGTTGGTAAAATCAGAAAAGGTAAGCGACCACGTCGGTCATCTCAGGTCGTACTTTGAAGTATTGAATCAGCATAGAATGAAGCTCAACCCCGCGAAGTGTACGTTCGGAGTGACCTCAGGCGAATTCCTTGGGTACATCGTAACCCAGCGTAGGATCGAGACGAATCCAAAGCAGATCGCAGCGATAGCCGACTTGCCTTCTCCAAAAAACAAAAGAGATGTTCAACGTCTGACAGGTCGAATCGCTGCCCTAAGCCGCTTCACCTCAAAGTCTACCGATCAAAGTCTACCGTTCTATCAGCTCCTCCGAGACCGAGCTCGGAGAGACCCTAAACCTCTACATGTCGATCACCGACGCCGCGGTCAGTGGTGTTCTCGTCAGAGATGATCGAAGCGATCAAAAGTCAATCTTCTACATTAGTAAAGCGCTCGACAGTGCCGAATCCCGGTACCCCATTCTCGAAAAACTCGCACTAGCCGTCGTGATGTCGGGTCGAAAGCTCCGGCCTTATTTCCAATCGCATACGATCGCGGTTATGTCGACACAACCGTTACGAGCAATATTGCACAGCCCAAGCCAATCAGAACGGATGGCTCATTGGGCAGTCGAATTGAGCAAGTTCGACATCGAGTTTCGAAACATAAACCACGGCCAAATCTCAGGTCTTAGCCGATTTCGTGACAGACCTACCTCCCGGGATCGAATCGGTGGAACGACCCGACCTCTGGAGTTTATACGTAGACAGTTCGGCCTCCCGACACGGTTCGGGAATCGGAATCCTACTCATATTACCATCTGGGGACGTGCTCGAACAGTCTTTCAGACTCGGATTCCGCGCATCAAACAACGAAGCCGAGTGGGAAGCCCTAATCGCCGGATTGCGACTCCCAGCTCGTGACGAATCAGTTGAATCACGATTACGATGCTCGAGACGACCGAATGAGCGCTTACTTGCAACAACGGAAAAGATCATACTGAACCATTTCGATAGCTTCCTCATCTCAAAGGTGCCTCGCGCTAAGAATTCTAAAGCCGACGCATTAGCATCACTGAGATCGAAGTCGAGTACCGAACTGCACCGGAAGATCCCGGTTGGAATATTACATGATCCCAGCATTGAGCTGCCTCGAGGCCAAAGCAGCATAATGAGCATCATCGAACTCGAGGCCGACCCCGAGCCAACTCCTGAACCAATCGCGATACCAGGAGCATCGACGGCGAGCACGAACTGGCGCAAAGAGATTGTTCAGTACATCACCAAGGGAACCCTACCAAAGAAAAAATGGGCAGCTCGACGCCTCAAGACTCGAAGCGCTCGCAACGTAATGCTCGAAGGTAAACTGTTCCGATGGAATGCAACAGGAGTCCTACTTTAGTTCATCGCAGGGGACGAGATCTACTTAGCCCTCGTTGAGACACACGAAGGAGCCGAATGAAGCCACTCAGGAGGTCGAACCCTCGCTCTCAAGAAAAAGAAGCTCGGGCTCTACTGCCTAACGATGCTTGTAGACTGCTCAAACCATGCACGATGCTGCGAGAAATGCCAGAGGCACGGCCCGATGATCAAATCGCCAACCGAACCGTTGACCACTGCCGCCGCCGCCTACCCCTTCATGAGGTGGGCAATGGACATCATCGGCCCCTTCCCCAAATCGTACCAAAAAAGATATGTCATAGTCATCATAGACTACTTCACGAAATGGGTCAAGGTCGAGGCGTACGCCATGATTCGAGCTAACGATGTCCAAAACTTCATATGGAAATTCCTCATCTGTAGACACGAGCTACCATATGAGATCGTCACCGACAATGGATCACAGTTCATTTCTAATACATTCGAAGACATCTGCGCGCAGTGGAGAATAAGGATTAACAAATAAACACCTCGGTACCCGTAAGGGGACAGCCAGGCCGAAGCGACCAAAAAAGTGATCATCAACAAGCTAAAGAAGCAACTCAACGAGCAAAAGGGCCTCTGGGCCGACGAGCTCGACAGCGTTCTATGGGCGTTCTGCACAACTCCAAGGCAGTCGACCGTTCGAACCCCTTTTTCTCTCGCTTACGGGCTCGAGGCTATGGCGCCTGCTGCAGTTAGCATAAACAGCCTCCGCAAGGTCACGATGCCCCAGAACCCTGAACTCAACGAGCTCACGCTCCTTGACAACCTCGACTTCGTCGAGGAAGAGCGCGACCAGGCGCTCCTTCGCATCCAAAACTACAAGCAGTGAGCCGCCCAGTACTACAATCGAAAAGTACAAGGTCGAAGCTTCAGCGAAGGCGATCTCGTGGTGTGCAAAGTCTACGAAAACACTAAGGAGTCTATGGCCGGCAAACTCGGCGCGAACTGGGAAGGTCCGTACCTAATTTCAAAGATCGTTCGACCCAGCGTGTACGAGCTAATAACCCTAAAGGGCATCGCGATCCCACGATCATGGAACTCGATGTCCCTCAATCGATACCACTACAACTCCCAACCACTACCGATGGCATCGAGTCCAAACCGCGAGTCGAATAAAAAAAAAAAAAAAAAAAAAACTAGGCTGACCTCACAACTCGACCTGAACTACGAATGGCTAGATCCGACCTCAGGTACGTAGGCAGCCTTCTCGAAGATCCAGCTATACCACCAAAACAAAAACAAACCTTTCAGCTCCGTGCTAACATACGATCGAAGCCCTGGCCATGCCTCAATCATAACAAAATAACGCGACTCTCACATAGTCTCATCGGTTCTCATCGAATCGAAGTCAGGTCGACGTCGAATTCAAGAGTCTTCGCAGCGATTGACCAGACATAAAAGCCGGGGCCGGACCCGCACGATTCCTACCAATGTCTAAGTGATTAAGCCGGAATCTTTGCGCACACTTAGCCGCAAGACGGATCATACTTACATAAGCCGAGTCCAGGCTCGCATCGCAGGGCTCAACCCGAATATTTCCTCTATTGGTTCAGTGCCACACTGAGCAATAGAGTCGAAAGTGTTTCTCTCTTCAGTTTGATTTAATGTCAACTCTTTTTCTGTCTAATATGAATAAGGAATCGGGTCGACCTGATACTTAAGTTTCTTTCAAACGAAATTCGACTCGGATGGAACCCAACACTTAGAAGAAAAAGTAGTAATGATGGCATAAATAAACCCGAGCCTCAATGGCTCGGTAAAACGATGTTCGAAGAAAACTAAAAATTACATAGATAAACTCGAGCCTCCATGGCTCGGTAAAAAGGTTCGAAAAAAAACATACTCAGCAAATTACACAGAAAAACCATGTCGATCACAAGCGATCTAGGGGGCAGCCTTTTCTCTTGTTCTTCAGGAGTCGAATCGGGCCGAGAGAAAAGGGGAGCGATTGGCTCTCCGGTTGCAGCATCGATGGCATCGGCCGCAGCGGGCTCTTCAATTCCAGCAAGCTCCGCGTTGTCTTCAGCATTCCTCCCTTGAAGCTCAAGCTGATCCGTCCCATCCTGGGTTTCACCGTTCGTTGCCTCCTCAATCTCAGCACGAGTCAAAGCAGGAGTCTTCCCGGCCACGACCATCCACCTCTGTCCTCTCAGCCTCATCTTCAGAACTCTCCACCGAAGAGATATCCAGGGCTAAGTTTCGTGTTGGCTCGACCCCTTCGTCATCAGAGGAGTCTACAGGAAAAGGCGGAAGGACGATCTTATCCGCTTCAGTAGTGTAAGCCGCGAGGCGAGCCTCGAGCTTCTCTTTCTTTGCAGCATCGACCGAGACTCCTTACTTAGTCGCCTTGTCCATCCTCGTGATTGCCCCCACCACTTGGCTAGCAAGCGAAGCGAGGCAATCTACCTCGGTTTGAGCTCTGCTCCTCTCCTCCATGATCTTGAGGCTTCGTCGGAGCTTATCCTTTGCTCTCCTCTTCGCCTCCCCAACGGCTCGAGCCACCGCATCCGTAGAAGATCTCTTCAGCTCAGCAACCTCGCCCTCGACCCGGGACATCTCTTTCTCCTTGATCTCCTCCGCCTCGGCCAGCGCCGAGGTCAGGTCGGTAACTTTTCAATTCAAGGTATCCTGCTCAGCGATCAGGTCGCTGTTCATCCTCTGGGAATGTTCGAGCAAGTCCTTGAACTTTGCGACCTCTTGCTCAGCGTTGCTTCGAGCCTCTAACAACCGACTCGACTAAGCAACAAGCTCACCATTCTGAGTGTTGAGCTTGCAGTTCTTCTGGTCCGAGGCATACCACGCATCTGAGAGGAAGTTGTAGCCAGCGAGCATCTCCACAAAAATTAAGTAAGAAATCAGAAGGGATCAATCAAGTTCGTCCCGACAAAATTAAAACCGAAAGTGAACAACTTACAGAGATAGCTGACATAACGAACCGCACGTCCGGATCGCTGGGAGAAGCATCGTCCCGAGGCGGCGATAGAAAGTCAGGTCCGCCTCGCACACAGCGAACAAATTGATGACAGACCAAGGAGACCTGGGAAATGTGCTTTCCCCCGCCTCTGAAATCGAAGACGAAGTCATGAGGGGACGAGCTCAATTCCTCAGCATCTCCGGCTCGAACAATCGCACCGGTATAAAGGTGGTCGAGCTCGACCGGAAGGCCGGTTTTATTGAATCGAGCCACTTTCTCGGCTCGGTCCCCAGATCCCAGGGCCTCTGGGGCGGATCTCTTCTTCTTCTCGGGAGCAGACTTGGTCTTCTCCCTCTCCTCCTCGGCTCGTTTCTTCTTCCTCGCCTCGGCCTCCTCCTTTTTCTTTTTCTCCTCCCCCTTTTGCGTCTGCCGCAAAGCCTCCTTCTGCTTCTCTCTCTCGAGGCGAGCCGCCTGTCATCGTACCCTTGCCTTGACCATGAGTTATCGGGGCTTTTCGGGTCGGAGACCCTCTCTTTCGGCTGGAGGATCTGCTCTGGGGAGCTCGAGCTCCTCATCCGAATCGACCACGTCAAGATTAAACTGAACCATAGGAGTCTTTCGGGGTCGAGTTCGAGCGGGTTCGGTTTTCTTCTTGGTTGGGGTCAAGATTTTCTTTTTCCGGCTCGATCTCTTCTTTTTGTTCGAGTCAGAGGGAGGACCAAGAGAATTATCCTCTAACGAAACGTAAAAATCACCTACAAGCGAACCGAGGGGATTAAAAATAATCTAATACCTATAAAGGAAAGAGGGAAAGAACGATCGAGCCCCTTACTTGATGAAAATCGAGAGTAACTTCGGTCAATTCGTTACGAGAGGAAGTCAGGCCAATGACGGATGTCGCTCTTGTCCTTCTGAAGAAGTGTGATGACTGAGTCACCGGTTCAACTGCACGAAGAAGAAGAGATTAAAATCAGTTCAGAAATTTAAAGGCATCGATTTTCGTTCTTACCTGGACGAAAGTTCCATTCGACTCGAGTCGGTCTGCTAAACTCTCCGATCATTCTCCGACTAATTTCTTCGAAGAAGTATCTCGACCATCGATGCCGATTCACCTGGCTACTATGCCCCGACACGAGCTGGTAACCACCTCGGGGAGAGATGTAAAAGCGGCCGGTGTTGCCAATCGGGCTGAACGAGGAGATCTCCTCGAACTCGTCAATGTTCACCACTCCATTTCGTTCAGCAGCCAGCACTACCATGGCCATCACTGCGTGAATCGAGCCATGCGTCAGCTGCGAAACAACTATCCGACGACGATGGCAATACTGGAGCAACAGCCTCGGTATCGGAAAGGAGAGCCCCCCATTCTTGATAAAGCACTCGTACACACACATGAATCCTGATGGAGGGCTCCAGGGTCGATCGTTGGTCTCGGAATATCGAATCGCGATGCCATCACATCCAACGGCCGGGGTAAGAGCGTAGACCATGCTAGATCTCATAGACGATGCGACGTCGTTGGAATCGTCCAGTTTGATCCCGTGACCGAGGCCAGGACCCGAGGATTTCGGCGCAGCGGTTCGAAAATTGACAAGACTTTCTTTGTCACCACCAGAGGTATCCTCATCGGTCTCGACTCGATCAGAGGGGATAGATCCCCTCGAATCATTTTCGGGACGAGCATACGAGGACCCATCGTCGGTCAAGTCCTTAAGCGTCGGCCGAGAGACGGACGGTCCAGTCTTCTGAGGTGGAGCAATCTCAGATCGATGCTCAGGAAGCTCGACCTCGAGAGACGATGCGTCTGATGATCGTCGATCTGAAGGTCCGGCTAGAGGAACACCGACTTGAATGGACGCATGGAGCCGATAATCAGATGTATGAGCGAGGCTAACGTCGGGGTCACGTCAGACCCTTTTTCTGTCCAGCTTCACGGAGGCGCTCGATTCGGAGGACATCACTTATAGTCGGAGAACGATTCGAAGAAAGTAGCAGTAAAGCGGTTCGAACACAAACGAGAGAATATTAAGAGAGAAAAATACCTTTTTCTGTTGTTTGCTTGATCTCAAAAGACGAAAATGGTTGAGAAAGAAGAGAATGATTGATATTTATAAACCGAGGTCAGAAGACGAACCGGCACCGCCAAGCGCCGCTTCTCTCCACCAATCAGAGGTAGCAGGCCTCGATACAAAGCCCAAAAGCCCACAGATTAAAAGTTCTGGGCTCCGAGAAACCGAGCCCACACAACGAGTCTAGCGGGAAAAGCACAAGACCTCGAGTCGCCTAACCCCACCAGGCGCAAGAGCTCGCCACCAACAATCGTGAACGATGCGAGCCGGATTGAACCTTAGCCTCTATGAGAAAATCTCGTGATCGACTCAACCTGGCGGAACAACGACGAATTCGACCTGATATCCTTCGCCGACTTGGGGGGGAGGCTTACTGTTGGGTGTATATTTGGGTTATAGCCCAAATATTCTAAAAGAGAAGCTATGGCCCAAGACCATGAAAAAAGCCCATCACAAGGCCCAAGAAGAAGGGAAAGTTTGGATAAGGACTAACCATGATTAATTCTCCAAACTCTTGTTAAAAGGCTATAAAAGAAGGTGAAGAGTCACTAGAGGAGGCATCTTTGGACCATTGGACAAAGGGATTACATCCTAGAAAGCTCGAGCTCGACCTAGATATCTCAATATCGGTCCGAGCTGTTCTGTAATTCGAACATGTTGATAGATCTTTGTAATCCGATTTTCTATTATATAAACGAGATAATTCGACCCCCTCTCAAAATACATTCGACTCGATCCTAGTTACAACATAATCCATTATTTAAGCAATTTCCAGTCTATAACTAATATTTTAATTATAATCTAATAGAACGATATATAAGAGCATGTACATTGGTGATCTCACCCCAGTTTCTTTGATTTCATCTGATTAAATAAATGGGTTTAGGTATCAATTCAGTACACAAAGTATCACTTATTTGATCTGAATCAAACAGTGTCCAGGGACACGTGTTGCGCTGTGAATTGACCGTGATTTTTATTTTACCTTTTTGTATTTTACTATATGCGATTTTATGTTTTATTTTGTTTTTACGATTTGCAATTCACATTTGCGAGGTTATGAATTATAATAAAGTTGTGTTTTTATAAAATATTTTATGTTTATATATGGTAATTTGATTATTCTTTCATTTTTAAAATTTTAAAATTTTTTTTTAAAAAAAAAACATTTATTATTTTAGTTATTTCTAATGAACTTATTGAGAATCACCTATAAACACTAGAAAGTAGAAGTATCAAATTAAGTCTCAACTAATATATATAGTATTAAATTAAAGCTAATGATCCAATTAAAAGATCATCAGTGCATGCTCTTAGATAGATACATACATATAATCATTGAAAAGGGAGAAATACATGGAGAAAGTTGAGGATTGTTGAGAAATACTTGAGAAATACATCCAAGTAATCAAACTAAACTGTAAATAAGAGAGGAAGAGAAATCATGGAGAAAGTTGAGGATTAGGAGGGGATGATGGAAAGAAAGGGTGAAGATGTTGACAAGGCAAAGACAAGAGCCTGATTTGATGGGGTTTGGTATGTTTCTTTGGATGTGATTTTTTTTTTTTTTAATTGAATGTCAAATTAAATTCAAACCAAAAAACAATGTTTTTACATGAGATGCTATATGTTAAGATGTTTTTTGAAACACAAGAACCTACAATTTTGTTTCAAGAGCCAAATATCCTTCAACGTGAAGCAAACCACTTCTCCATAGCTTCATTTAGTTTTGTATCTCCACCACTCCGAATGGTTGAGAAACGATTACGGACTTGTTGGTCAATGAATTTTGTTAAAGCCACCGAGATTTGCGGTTTCCCTCCATGTCTTCTATTATTCATTTCTCTCCAAATGGTGTGTAGAGCGGCTTGGAAGGTGTACCTTAACAAGAATTGATAAGTATAGTCGTGAGACTTGTCCACCAAGTACTCCAGTATCTCTCCCCATTTCTTTGTGTGTCGTTGCTGCATGATATTCTGGGCCAAGACCCTCCAAACCTCACTTGAATAGGAGCACTCAAAGTAAAGATAATTTCTGCTTTCAATGTTATTTGTGCAGAGCACATATGAACTATCGATATCCGCATTCCATTTTTTCATTCTCTCCCCTGTAGCTAGGCGATCGTTCACAACTAACCATGCATGAAAAGCATATTTCGGCGTATGATGTCCAAACTACAAACTTTGCCACCAAGCTTTTACCGGGTCTGCAAACCGAACTTGATACCAAGTAGCTTTAGTATTAAACCGGCCCCGAAATTTATCTTCTTTTGACCTCCATAGAACTACATCATCTTCA
This sequence comes from Arabis alpina, assembly GCA_900128785.1. Classification (NCBI taxonomy): domain Eukaryota; kingdom Viridiplantae; phylum Streptophyta; class Magnoliopsida; order Brassicales; family Brassicaceae; genus Arabis; species Arabis alpina. The sequence continues at coordinate 20,834,618 of LT669790.1, forward strand.
GACCGTGCAACTTTTTCTCTTTGTTCCTTGATAACCTCTTCCACGACATTTCAAGCCTCCAGCCTATGGTTTCTGCATCGATGGGTATTCAAAACCATGTGTATTGATGTATGAATTGGAATTCCTAGATCAATGCACCCTGTTGTTCCCGTGATATCAATCACTCGACCCTTATCACTCCACATATCATACCAAAAGAGGCATTTGCCCCATTGTTGACTGTTACACGAACAAAACTCTTGGCCATCTCTCGATATTTCAAAAGTTTTCTCCACATCCACGAGCCTAGAGTTTTTGTTTGTTTAAGACTCCAGAATGGTCGTATTAAGTAACAATGGATCCAATTAACAGTATCCTACATACGAGTTTGAGATAGCATACCTTATTTGCTTCATGTAATGGTTTCAAACATAATCCACCTTCTGATTTTGGTTTACAAACATCTCTCCACGCAACTTTTGCTTTCTTTGCATTCAGTTCAGGTCCAGACCAGAGGAAAGCAGAGCACAATCTATCTATCTCTTGGTTGCAGGCTTTTGGTCGTCTATAAGCAGACATCCAGAAGTTAGCCAGGCTGCATATAACTGAACCAATAAGTTGTAGACGGCCTGCAAATGAGAGATAGCGGGCAGCCCAACTACTTATTCTAGTTCGTATCTTTTCTATCAATGGAGCATAGTCATGAAGCGACATTTTTCTTGTTAATAAAGGGAGCCCCAAGTATCTCACCGGAAGTGTTCCATATTCAAAGGGGAAACATCTAAGTATTGTATCCATCTGTTATGGTTCTATACCCGCCATGTAAATGGTTGACTTCTCAAGGCTGATTGTTAGACCAGATAAAGATGCAAATTCGTTAAAAAAAACAAGTATACCCTCTATGGATTGTTGAGTACCATCTGAAAACACAAGTAGGTCATCTGCAAAGCAGAGGTGTGTAAGCTTAGCAACCTTGCAATTAGGTGGTAGCCAAGTTTCCTTTCTTGAGCAGCTTTATCAATCATGTGAGATAACACATTCATACAAATGACAAAGAGGTAGGGTGACAGCGAGCAGCCTTGCCTTAGTCCTCTCTCACTTTTAAAGAAACCGGCGAACTCCCCATTAACCTGAACTGAGAAGGCAGCCGTGGTAACACAGAGCTTTATCCAATGAATAAACCTTGCAGGAATGTTCAATGCAGCTAACGTGGATAACGTAAATGGCCAGTACCGAATCAAATGCTTTAGAGATGTCGATTTTTACCGAGCAACGCGGAGAGACTGATGGCTTATGATAATTTTTCACTACTTCTGAAGTGAGGAGCAAATTTTCCATTAAGAGCCTGCTTTAACCTGTTCGCCAAAAGTTTGGATATGATCTTGTATAGGATGTTACAACAAGAGATAGGGCGATAATCCTTCATTACTACTGCCTCTTTCTTCTTCAGGATTAATGCTAAGATGGTAGTATTGATCCCTTTTGGAAGGAAACCTTTACCGAAAAAGATTGCACAACCGTTACAACGTCTTTTCCCACTATTGTCCATGATTCTCTGAAGAATTCAATTGTATACCCATCTGGACCAGGGGATTTGTTATTTGGCATGGCAAAGACCACTTCATGTATCTCTTTCTCCGTAACTGATTTAGTTAATAAGTTAGCATCCAAATCCGAGCATTCAATTTGGAGAAGCTCCTTCAAGCTATCAATTGTTGGTTCTACATAGCTCTCATCTTGGTAGGATAAGAAGTCTTTGAAGAATCGTTCCACCTCAGCTTTTATTTCCTCTTGTGTTATTGCAATGGATCCATCACTTCTTTGTACCTCTCTGATCGAGTTATGGGATTCTCTTATTCTAGCTGCAAGATGAAAATATCTGTTGTTACAATCACCTACTTGCATCCAATGGAGCTTGGATTTTTGCCATATAAATCTTTCCTCTAGCTTTGCAAGGTGCTGCCACTTGGTGAATGCGTGAGCTTCCGCTGCAATTGCATCTGACGTTGGAGATATCATTGTTTTCAGCTGAAGATCACATAACTTATCGTAGGCTTCCCTTGTTCTCTTTGTTAAGTCACCAAGATAATCTTTACTCAGTCTCCTTAGTTCTGGTTTTAGCTTCTTCAATTTCCTGGAGAGTTTGAACATTACAGATGTTGAGTTAAAAAGTACCTTTGTTTCTTTCCAATAGGCTTCCACTTTTGGTAAGAACGTAGGAGAACTTGTTATGGCATTTGTTAACTTAAATGACCTCCTAGTTTGTGACAGCCCCTCAATAATTTTAATTCTACAACAGAGATGATCCAAACAGCCACCAACTTCAAAAACAGAGTACGCCTGCGGATAATCCCTGAACCAAGCATCATTTATAAGCATGCTATCCAACTTCTTACATATTACCCCTTCTTCTCGTTTGTTACACCATGTGAATTGCGGCCCATGCGAGGCCATATCTAGCAGTGAATTGTATCTCACCAAGTCCTGAAAATCACGCATACTTGATGTTACAGTCCTTACCTCACCAGAGTGTTCATCATCCTCCAAAGTTTCATTGAAATCACCAAATATTAACCACGGTTTGTCTCGGAACAATGGTGAGTCTTGGTGGTATTTTAGGTCTGCCCATAGCTCTTTTCTCTCCTCCATATGATTCGAAGCATAAATAAATGAACAGAAAAACTCCTCCTCGGCGCCTTCCAATAGTACTGAACATGTTATGACTTGACCACTCTTAAAGAAAGGGGTTATTCTAACCTTGGGACTCCATACAACCCAAATCCTTCCAAGGCGATTATACTCATAAGTCGATAGAACGGACCAGTCTTTGAATGTTAAAGATGCAATTTTCTGAAACTTTTTTTCATTCACTTGTTTCTATTACTCCACCAAACTGAAACTTACTTTTCTTTATCCAATCTCTGATTACTTTTTGTTTATTAGGTTGATTGAAACCTTTTATATTCTAGAAAAAACTTGAAATTAAGTATTCTTGCGAGTACTCTTTCTCAAAAAATTTGGCATTGCCTCCATAGTGTTTTGAGCCGTTGTATCCCCAAATGCCTTCTGAGATGGTTTGGTGCCTCGCGGTATAGATGGGCGAGTTTTCTTCCCTTCTGCTACCGTCAAAGCTAACTTATCTTGTTCATGTTGCTGTTCTACAACCATTTCTTGAGGGGCTGATTGTTGTTCCCCCTTGTTAGGGTTATTCAACTCAGGCTCCTCTGCTTCTATCTCCTCTATATCTGCCTCCTGCTCTTCCTTCTCTTACAGAGATGTATCAACATGTTCGAATTACAGAACAGCTCGGACCAATATTGAGATATCTGGGTCGAGCTCGAGCTTAAGCAGAAAACAATTAATAATCTAGGATGTAATCCCTTTGTCCAATGGTCCAAAGATGACTCCTCTAGTGACTCTTCACCTCCTTTTATAGCCTTTTAAAAAGGGTTTGGAGAATTAATCATGGTTAGTCCTTATCCAAACTTTCCATTCTTCTTGGGCCTTGTGATAGACTTTTTTCATGGTTTTGAGCCTTAGATTCTCTTTTAGAATATTTGGGATAGAACCCAAATATACACCCAACAGATTCTTCTGAGTGAAACTGCTTCGAACGTTAATGTGAATACGTATTGACATAGTCAAGGTTATATGATTTGGCTCTGACTTCTTACCTCTTTATATTTCTGGTATTGTAAAATGTCTCCATTGCTTAAGCCATCCCATAGTACAAGAACTATTTAACTAATTATATTTGAACAAAAATAAAAATTTAATTTCCAATATCATTGGTTATTTTATACTGGTTAAATAACGTGCTCACGTACTGGTATCGCTAATTTAGGAATTATGAATGAACTATATGTAAAATGAGAGTTTTATAGTGTTGATTTTAATTAATAAAAGTCAAAATGTTCATATAAGAAGTGGGATTTTACAATTTTTACGTATTTTTAACTCTCGTTTTCTTCGGTTTTCTTACCATTCAGAAAATTTGTTCGTCAACTAAGATTCACTCACCGAAACAAATTAAATCTCACTTGATATGTTGAAATCCTTCTTAGAGTTCTATGCTAGCATCTTGCATTTAGATGTTATTGTGGCATGATTTGAATCTAGCATTCTTTTGACTTAATCTTTTGATTTAACATGTTTAAAAGGGTATTTTTAACTATAGATTTGACACTACTTATTAAATCTAGAATTTAGATATTTGTATCCGAAAAGTGTTTGATTTTTTTTTGCTAAAAGGTAAATATCATTTAAAATGAAAGTTAGATTTTACAAAAAGTTGAATCTAAAAACTATACCCCTTGCCAAAAAAGAATAAAAAACAAGGTTGCATAACATGGTTAACCAATTTGAGAAGGAATTGATTATCGCAGCCAAAGACTCAGGAAATTTCGGAACATCTTCCTCTCTCTTCTAGCACTGATAGAGTTTTTAACTTCCTGATAGATGCCTTTGAAGATGGCGTTAGGAGGAATGGATGTTTGGTTGTGTAGAACATTATTTCGTTGCTTCCAAAGATGGAAGATTGTTGCATGAGCCACTAGGATCCTTAGAGTCGTCGTTGCTTCCGAAAAGTGTTTGATGAAATACCTATGCCGACTTTAAACGTGTTTTTCATACTTTTTCAATACAAATTGATGAATAAGGTGATTTGTTGATTTATTACGGTTATGCACTTATGCTTAATGATTAGTGTTCTCTTTACTACAATTAAAAAATTAAACTAATTAAGTAATTAATAAATGGATAAGTTCCAAGAATTTATGGGGGCACTAGCACGAGCAATCTTATGAAAATTAATTCATCTTGCGTGATCCATGTCTGAATTATTATTTTTTGGTAAACGATTTAAAACTTATTTTAATTCACAACGACATTTTGTAAGTTTGTAACGCAGACCCATAATAACCAGTAAGGGTTGTGTACGTGACTCACTTCCAGTTACTTGTTTTTATTAACGGTCAATTCACATACGCATAATATCAACTATAAACTGAAGTATATAGACTATGAAGACGACGAGCCTCCCTCTCTGCGGTGTACTTCCTCACCGTAGAGATCCACCCACTCTCTCTCCCCTCCACTTTGTCTCTCCCTATCACCTTCTCTCCCCTCTCTCCCTCCCCACCGTGACCTCGTGTATGACTTTCGCCTCACCCCCTCGTTCAGGCAAGAGGACAGTGTGTAGTTCGGCGAGGCTCCTTCCTCCTCCCGAGCCGCCGGACCCGCCAGACATAGCCCCTTCACCACCATGTTCACTCAACAAGTACAAGCTTCACAACCGCCTAGATCTGAACGGCACCGGATCTAGGAGGGTTTCACCTTACGCTCGTGTTCCGTCCTCTCTAACCGTGGAGAGTCTGTCCTGGGTCGGCCGAGGACTATGTCTCCATGACGTAGCTACTCACCGCCGTCAAGCAACGACTCTTCCTCGCTTCCGAGATCGACCAATAACACAACGGATTCACCCCTCCACCTCTCCGAATCATTACCCTTCACATGCTGGTTTCCAGATCGCAGCCTCGCCGGAAAAGCTGCGTGTATTGACGGAAATTGTTTTCGGTCACCGACGGCCATACCTTCCCTCACCAAGCCATCGTGCAAAGGTGCGTGTGTTAATGGGCCATGGAGATATGCATATGCTATGGGCCTTATAAAGCTTGTTTTACTGAGGCCCAATTGGAGAGTTACTCCCATTATTCTCGGCACAGTCTATTTTATGCAAAAAATCAGATTGGAAAATGTCTATTATGCTTATGAGCTAATTGGTTTCTCCTTGTTGAGAGGTCACAAGTTTTCTGGATTCTCAAATCCTGTCAATTACTTTCGGTGGGATAGTTTAATTTCACCTTCTTCCATCTCGTTGAGTATGGTCGAATCCCCGAGCTTTATGCCCGGAACTTTAAAGTCACAATGTAAAGTGACCAACCAGAGACTCTCCGGCTTTGCTGCGAAGTCGCGTTTGACGAATCTGAAGTATGTTTCGGATTCGCTGTTCATCTTTTGCGATGATCTATCTACTTTATGTTTTATTGCATTTCAATTATGTTGTATTTTCGGAGGATGTTTAATTCCCTCATTTTGTACTTGGATTACTGAATGAATAAAGTAAGAATGTTTGACAACAACAAAAAAAAAAACTGAAGTATATAGGCTAATATAGCACTGGCATTAATATAAATCATTATAGTATACTTAATCATAGTCATTTTACACTTTCAGTAATATATTCTCTATATTTGATGTAATAATTAACAAAAAAAGAATGTTGTTTAGACGCTGTAAATTTTGATATTTTAAATATAACTTTGATTTCTTTGAGCTGAATAGTTGTGCGAAAAAATCTTTAAATTTGATGCATTTTAGATAGTGGAACAAACTATATAATGGCGAGTTGATTTGTTAAAAATAAATATTATTTAAATGGATGGGAGGGTGACAACTAGGGATGAACAAGAAAAAAATCGCGACTGTTATAAAAAGAATGAGAACTTATTATATTGGTAATTATAAATAAATACGAAAAGATTTATACCCGGTGGGAATAGTATACTGATAATTATAAAGAGAAAGCGAGCGAGAGAGAGATTTGATGATTTTGAAGAAAGGTTGTGAAATTATATCATTTACATCGAACGAAAACGTTCGTATATATAGAAGTGAAAAAGCAGAAGTTACTATGTAGCATAGTGACGATGGGCTCCATATGAAATTAATTTTTACCCATTTCACTCATTTGCTTCTTGACTTTTGAGTACATGCCTTTTGTAACACTCCCCCTTGGAGACCAGTGTCACTATTGTCTATTTGCTTAGCGTCCTTGTTGCCTCATTAAAAACATTTCCAGAAAAACCCAATGGGAAAAACCTTAGTAAGGTAAAAAGAGTACAACCGCGTAAGCTCCCCCTCGAATGATCAGGTGTCATCTTGTTGATGACGCATTCCAATGTTGTGGACATGTTTCCTGAACATAGTGGTAGGTAATGATTTTGTGAAGAGATCTGCAGCATTATCACATGATCGAACATACTTGACTTCAATGACTTTAGTCTTCTCAAGTTCTTGAGTGTATGAAAAGAACTTCGGAGGGATATGTTTGGTTCTATCACTTTTGATATATCCTTCCTTTGTTTGAGCGACGCATGCAGCATTGTCTTCATATAGAATAGTTGGTTCCGTGTTTACGTGGATCCCACTGCTTGATTGGATGTGTTGGCTTATTGACCTTAACCATACACACTCTCTACTTGCTTCATGGAGTGCGATGAGTTCGGCATGATTGGAAGAAGTTGCCACGAGTGTTTGCTTCTGAGAGCGCCAAGATATAGCAGTGCCTCCGATCGTGAAAACGTATCCAGTTTGTGATCGGGCTTTATGAGGATCTGACAAATATCCTGCATCTGCAAAACCAATCATTTGACCGTTTGAATTCTTAGGATAGAATAAACCTAAATCAATCGTCCCTTGAAGATAGCGGAAAATGTGTTTGATCCCATTCCAATGCCTTCGTGTAGGAGACGAGCTGAATCTTGCCAAAAGATTTACAGCAAATGATATATCAGGTCTTGTACAATTTGTAAGGTACATAAGGGCTCCGATGGCACTCAGATATGGTACTTCAGGACCAAGTATCTCTTCATTTTCTTCATGTGGTCGGAATGGATCATTTTCAACTTGTAATGATCTAACGACCATAGGAGTACTCAAAGGAGTTGCCTTGTCCATGTTGAACCTTTTTAACACTCTTTTGGTATATGTAGATTGGTGTACAAATATACCTTTTTGAGAATGCTCAATTTGTAAACCAAGACAATACTTTGTCTGTCCGAGATCTTTCATCTCAAATTCCCCTTTCAAATAATTAGATGCTTTATGTATTTCATCCTGAGTTCCAATTATGTTTAGATCATCAACATATACAGCAATTATCACAAATCCAGATGTTGTTTTCTTGATGAAAACACATGGGCATATGGGATTGTTTACATATCCTTCTTTTGTTAAATGTTCACTGAGACGATTATACCACATACGTCCAGATTGCTTTAACCCATATAATGATCTTTGCAATTTTATTGCACATAACTCTTTGGGTTTGGAACTTAATGCTTCTGGCATTTTAAACCCATCAGGAATTCTCATATAGATATCACTATCTAATGATCCATACAGATAAGCAGTAACAACATCCATGAGATGTATTTCTAGGTTTTCACCAGCTGCTAGACTCATCAGGAATCTAAACGTTATTGCATCCATAACAGGAGAATAGGTTTCCTCATAATCTATTCCAGGTCTTTGAGAAAAACCTTGAGCCACAAGACGAGCTTTGTATCTCGTAATTTCGTGGTTCTCATTTCGTTTTCGGACAAAAATCCATCTATATCCAACAGGCCTTACATCTACAGGTGTAAGTACTATTGGTCCGAATACACTGCGTTTGTTTAGTGAATCGAGTTCGGCTTGAATGGCTCCTTTCCAATCTCTCCAGTCATGTCTCTTTTGACATTCATACACAGACTGTGGTTCTGGATCTTCGTTTTCCTCATTTATTTCTTTCGAAACCAAATATGAGAAAACGTCATCCACAACAGCCATTTCACTTCGATTCCAAACCTTCCCATTATGAATATAGTTTATGGAGATTTCATGATTTTCTTCAAACTCATGATGCTCTGCATCATCATTCGTTTCTTGATGTGATTCTTCCAAAATATTTTCTGCTATTTTGGGAACATCAGACTTTTCATATTCCTTACGCTTTCTAGGATTTTTATCCTTAGAGCCAACAGGTCTACCACGCTTCAAGCGTGTTCTAGACTCACGTGTATCATCTGCTTTTCCTTGTTCTTGTGGAATTTCAATCCGAGCAGGAACATTTGCAGCTGGAATATGTGACTTAGTCATCGTTTTAGTATCTATAAAAGCGTCAGGTAACTGATTTGCTATACTTTGCAAATGTATAATTCGTTGAACTTCTAGTTCAGATTGTTTTGTAGGAGGATCTAGGTGTAATAAAGATGGCACACTCCACTTTATATCCTTTCCTACTTGTTTGTTTTCTCCCCCTAGAACTGGGAATTCTTTTTCATCAAAATGACAATCGGCAAGCCGTGCCGTAAACATATCACCAGTTTTTGGTTCTAGGTATCGTATGATTGATGGAGAATCATAACCAATATATATCCCCAACCTTCTTTGTGGTCCCATCTTTGTACGTTGTGGTGGTGCAATCGGCACGTATACCGCACAACCAAAAATTCTTAGATGGGATATATTCGGTTCTCGACCGAAAACTAATTGTAATGGAAAATATTTATGATATGCACTTGGTCTTATCCGAATGAGTGCTTCTGCATGTAAAATGGCATGTCCCCATACTGAAGTTGGAAGTTTTGATCTCATGATCAATGGTCTTGCAATTAATTGCAAACGTTTAATTAATGATTCAGCCAAACCATTTTGTGTGTGAACATGAGCTACCGGATGTTCAACCTCAATTCCCGTTACCATACAATAATCATTAAAGGCTCGGGATGTGAATTCACCAGCATTATCTAATCTAACTCTCTTAATGGGGTAATCAGAAAACTGAGCCCTTAGTTTGATTATCTGAGTTAGAAATCTCGCAAATGCCATATTTCGAGATGACAATAGACATACATGTGACCATCTGCTAGATGCATCAATCAACACCATAAAATAGTGGAACGGTCCACATGATGGGTGTATTGGTCCACAAATATCGCCTTGAATTCGTTCAAGGAACTTTGGTGATTCTTTATCGATTTTGGTTGGCGATGGCCTTATGATCAATTTTCCAAGAGAACATGCAACACATGTCTTTCTATTTCCCTGATATATCTCTTGGATTTTTAGTGAATGACCATGTGAGTTCTCAATGATATTTCTCATCATTGAGGTGCCTGGGTGACCAAGGCGATCATGCCAAAGTGTGAAATCTTCCGGATTTCTTTTGATCACTATATGTGATTCGATTGCACTTATATGAGTTTGATGCAATCCTGAAGGAAGTTTTGGAAATTTTTCCAGTATATGCCTTTTTCCGGACTTATCAGAAGTTATATACATATACTTCTTTCCATTCTCAGTTGCAGACTGAGTGTTATATCCTTGAAGATATATGTCATTAAAACTCAACAAATTCCTTTTAGAATTCGGAGAAAATAAGGCATTACGTATGGAAAACTTGGTTCCATTCGGCAACGTAAAGTTGGCTTTACCAGTTCCTTCAATCAAGTCTGCGGGACCAAATATTGTGTCAACTGTGATTCTTGTTGGTTTTAAGTCCGAGAAATACCTTATGTGTTTCAGAATAGTGTGTGTTGTTCCACTATCTGGTATACAAATTTCTCTAATGTTTCCCTTTGATATTGTTTCGTTCGTATCGTTGTCCATTTCTGAAATTAAGATAAATATCAATAAACTAGAAATTCATTCATAAAAGCGGGAATACACAATAATTATACATTTTGTTGTTAACACAACATTATTCATCAAAACAACTGAAAAACATAATATTATACATGACATAAGTAGAGACTATTCAGTAGTCTCACTACAAGCATTTCAATCTTTCGTAAGGTCAGTCATTTCGGTGTCATCCTCAAAGTCCAAGGCATCGAGATGGGTATCACCTTCAAGGTGTTCCATTAGGTTTACTTCCTTTCCTTTGCCTTTAATAGACTCTTGGTACAACTTGCAAAGATGTAAAGGAGTTCGACACACACGGGACCAATGTCCTTTCGATCCACATCTGTGACAGATTCCGTCACGCTTCTGGGTGACATTACTGTTGGCTTCCTTGCCTTTAGAATTCTGTTCAGAGCGAACCCATTTGAATGACTTCCGTCCTTGCGGGTTATAATACTTTCCACGACCTCGATTGAATCGACCACCACGACCCCGATAAGTTTGACCGCCTCTTTCTGGATTTTGCACATCCTTTTTCTCCGGATTTTTCGCAACCATAGCATTCACTTCAGGGATTGCTTTGGTTCCCACAGGTCGAGCGTTGTGATTTTTGATGAGAAGTTGACTATTCTTCTCCGCTATTTTAAGCGCTACAATCAGCTCAGAAAACCTTCGGTACCTGCAGTTTCTGTATTGTTCTGCTAGAACATAATGTTCCTTATGGAAAGTGAGGTAAGTCTTATTGAGCATCTCTTCTTCGCTCACATGCTTACCACAATATTCCAATTGGGACACAATTCTTAACATGACAGAATTATACTTTTCTACCGATTGAAAATCCAGAAACCTCAAATTTGCCCACTCATCAAGAGCATAGGGGAGAGTTATTGCCCTTTGGTTGTCAAACCTTTCTTTTAGAGCTTGCCACAACTCTGCAGGGTCTTTTACTTTTGCATAATCATGTATCAGATTTTCATCTAGATGTTTTCTTAGGAAAATGATCGCCCTTGATTTCTCATGGCTAGGCGATTCGTTTCCCTCTCTTATAGTATCCAATATTTTTAATTCATCTAGATGAAGTTCAACATTCGTGGACCATGCTATGTAGTTTTCTCCAGTGACTTCGAGAGCTGGAATCTTAAGCTTCTCGATATTTGCCATTTATTTCTAAAACAAAAATTATTAAATATTATTAGAATTTTCATTAATTAAAATCAACCAAGCAGATTAATAATAAATGAAATTACAAGAAATGTTAACGCATAAAACATTAGGGTATAACTCATGATGTACTCTTCCGGAGTATAATCACCAATGGAAATACCGTAAATACAAGCAAAAATTACAAATGATATAATAACTAACAAAAATCGAAACATTTTCTTAGTTTGAAAAGATGAGATGAAATTGTGAATGAAATGAAATGATGAAAGATAAGTGTATTTATAGATTGAAAAATCACTGTTCATAGCCGTTGGAAAAGTAGATAAATTTTGAAAAAAATTATTTGTGACCGTTGAAGGTAAAATATTAAAACAAAAATCAATCTGAAAAACACTTTAATGAGCAACCAGTTAATTTACCAATTTCATGTAAAATTATATACAGGTGACTAAACCTCCTATATAATGATAATAATGTAAGCAAATATTTAGCAGTTATATTATGGTGACAAAGTCATCCACATAATATAAATGAATATTTAACGGCGAAATTATGGTGATAGAATCATCCACATATAAACAGTAAATAAATTATACGGTGCATTTAGCAACCATGTATAAATAATAAATAAATTATATGGTGCGTTAAACAACCATATATAAAAACAGTAAATAAATTATATGGTGCGTTAAACAACCATATATAAAAACAGTAAAATAATACCGACGCGAAAAACCGCCTACAATATAAACAAATGAATAGTGGTGCATTAAACAACCACTAGAAAGTAATTGATATTATAGAGGCGGCATGCCGCGCACTATAATAAATTACACAGTATATAATATTTATAAATATATAGCATAACGGCAGAGTGATCGTGCTGATAACGTGTTATAAAAAGAATGAGAACTTATTATATTGGTAATTATAAATAAATACGAAAAGATTTATACCCGGTGGGAATAGTATACTGATAATTATAAAGAGAAAGCGAGCGAGAGAGAGATTTGATGATTTTGAAGAAAGGTTGTGAAATTATATCATTTACATCGAACGAAAACGTTCGTATATATAGAAGTGAAAAAGCAGAAGTTACTATGTAGCATAGTGACGATAGGCTCCATATGAAATTAATTTTTACCCATTTCACTCATCTGCTTCTTGACTTTTGAGTACATGCCTTTTGTAAAAGCGACTACATTTTCCGAGAATGAGAACATGTCAGAAATTCGAAACCTTTCAAATTTCGGGATGAGAACGAAATATGACGAAAATATAACGAAAACTCTCAAAAATCATATATATAATTATGGAGTCCTCTCTCCATCTAAGATGTCCACATAGGCAAAAAAAAATTAAGCAATTAATTTTAGTTTTAAGTTCATTTAGTTCATGTTTATGTATATTTATTGTTACTTATAGCTACTAATTTTTTAATTAAATTAAAAAACGAAAAATAAGTCAATAAATTACTAAAAGTAGAAATTAATATTTGAGTATTTACTATGAATTTATGATAACGATAAAAGTTTATATATTCAATTTCAAAAATTGGAAATATGTAAAATGAATATACGTATAAGAAAAAGTGAATAAAGATATTAGCGACATCAAAGAAAAAGAATCTTGAGTGTCAGAAAATTGTTAAGAGGCTATTGGGTTTTTTTTGGTCATGGACGCACTTACACCTATTCGTTAAAGAAATACATGAACATATTTGAACCAATGAGGGATGAACGTGTTAATATAAGAAGTTGTTGATCTAAAGATAAAGAATATATATTATTTCACTAAAAGGATACTGAACCATCTAATTAAAGATGAGATAATAAGATGAAAATTTAGGATATACGATTTTATTTATAATGTTATATGATTTTATGGAAGTATGAAAGAAAAATATGAAAGTGTTATAATACTATTATTTTAAAGATACAAGGTATAAATTGGTGGAAGACAAAAAAATCACGCATTGCTTGAGTTATGTTCTACTAAAAATAAGTAAACAAAGTAACATAAAATTATAAATAGTTAAATCAAATTTTTGTCGTTAAGTTTAATAAATTCATCATACGAACCATATTTTAGGATTATTTGAGTATTTACGTTCGAATTAAAAATTAGAATAATGAATTACTTTTCTTTATATGGTCATTAGAAAATAATCAAAATATTACGAATTTATATATAGGAGCGCTGAATAGAAATGTTAATAAAAAATAATCAAAGAAAAAATAGATTCAATGATGTTAATTATTGAAGTATCGTAATTGAGTTTTAGCCGATTGTTAAAAAAAAAAGAACGTATGATTTCACTAAAGGATATTGAACGATTTCACTAAAATAAGAAAATAATTTGTGATCTTTATGTAAAAATGTACGTAGTTCTACAAAAAGGCATTCCCGGCGAGCTTATGTAATTCAATATTTGAATCAATGATTTTAAAAATGTAGAGAAACAAAAACTATTTTCGAAATGTTTAAGAAAACGTAAAAAAAAATTATGTATAAATTAACTATCTATAATTGTATTTGTTTGAAGATTAGATGAATTTATTATGCAATAATAGATAAAATAATAAGTTTTCAAAAACTAAACAGCTATTATAATGACAAATTAATAATTGAAAATATGATATTATAATGTGTAAAAAATGTAAAATATATATACTAACATAAAATACTTACTAATTCATGTTATATATGATATTGATAGAAAACATAGGAAAATAACACAAAAATATCAAAAGAAGCCAAACTCGCGCAACGCGCGAGTCCAACCCTAGTTATAATAATAAGGGAGACTTACTAGAATAACCTTCTTAGATTTCGGGTTTACTCAAACAACCTTCTTAGATTTCAATTATTAGGGCTATTTTCGAGCCCGTTTTACCATTTTTCCTTTAATAACAAAAAACGTATTTACGAAAATGTCATTAATGAAACGCACCGCGTAAGCGCGAATATTTCCCGCCTAAAAAAAAGAAGTCTACCGCTATGTGATGGTAGACTTATTTGAGTTCTAGTATACTTATTTTTTTGTCCGTAAACTTATTTGAGTTCTGGTAGACTTATTTTTGAGCGGTAGACTTATTTTGTCTCCTTTGGTGGTAGACTTATTTCCGAACGGTAGACTTATTTTCTCTGCGGTAGACTTATTTTTCCGTAGCGGTAGACTTATTTTTTGCGGTAGACTTATTCATCGAATGGTGGATTTATTTCCGTAGACTTATTTTCAGCGGTAGATTTATTTTTCTTCGATGGTAGATTTATTTTGACTGGTAGATTTGTTTCCTTTGGTGGTAGATTTTTAGTCATAGGAGCGGTAGATTTATAGTGACGGTAGACTTATTTTAGTAGCGGTAGACTTATAGTTTGCGGTAGACTTTTTTATCGTGATGGTAGATTTATTTTGTGTTTAGTTGTGGTAGACTTATTGTAGTAGTGGTAGACTTATTGTAGTAGTGGTAGACTTATAGTTAGATGTAGACTTATTTCGTATTTTCGGTCAACGAAATCAACCGTTGACTGGTAGACTTATTTTTTTAGGATCAATGGTGGTAGACTAATGCGTTTTTAGCGATAGAAGCGGTAGATTTGTTTTTGCTCAGACCTAGTGATGATAGACTTTTTATCAAACTTAGTGACGATAGACTTTTTTCACATTAGACATTTGGTAGACTTATTGTGATAGCGGTAGACTTATAGTGAAACGACCCGACCCGTTTTTTTTTTTTTTAAAACAATACGCTCTTAGTCTCAGACTAGCATTCCCATAAATGCTTGTCCTCCACAACCAAGCCACACAAACAAGCAACCAGCGGATAACACACTAAAACCAAACATGCAAATTTCCATTAAATTACTAACCAGTTCAACAACAAATTCCAATCAATCCAACAACCTAACCAGGTTCTAAAACAATAAAAGAAATACAATAAACCACACAGCATGAAAACCGAGACCCTAGATCATTTCCCTCTTCGTTGCCATGATTCCACGATCACAATTTGCCTTTACCTGCACCACATGGTTAAAAGAGATGCGTGAGTATTATCACAAATACCCAGTGAGACGGTCCTCCCATCTACGACTGCGCACACAGACGCGATGGATCCGCTCAGGCAAACACGCATCAAACAATACACAAAACAAACACAACAACACGGCTCAACCACAGCCCAACAGGCAGCCTGTCGATCGACACTACCACTAGGTGTCGATCGACAGCCCTGTTCACACCTGTCGATCGACACACCCACGGTGCCTGTCGATCGACAGCTCCTCAGGACCCTGTCGATCGACACAACCTCTAGGTGTCGATCGACAGCTCCTCGATCACCTGTCGATCGACACAACCTCTAGGTGTCGATCGACAGCTCCTCGATCACCTGTCGATCGACACAACCTCTAGGTGTCGATCGACAGCCTCGTGTGACCCTGTCGATCGACACACCCAAGGGCTGTCGATCGACAGGTCGTCGCAGATTCATAGGAGATCGATCACTTATCCTCTCGGATCGATTCCTCCTCTGCGATAACACGAAACCTGCACAACAAACACAATCCAACAATCCATACACCACAAAACACACAGAAACAACATCAATCATCACAATCAATCAGTTTTTAACCTACCACCATACAACCCTAACGAATCCACCGGCCCAGAAGCCATGGTCACGCACTCACCTTAGATTTTCGGTTAGATTCCGGTAGAATTGAGGCTAGACACGAATTCAGCAACAACCACCACGAAATTCCACCTCAAATCGATCAAGAACGAAACCCTAATCACAAACTATCAGGAACAAGAGAAACTCCTCTCAAACTCTCTGTTTCTGATTTTTGGGACTTTGGTTCGCTCAAATGCGGCCAAAAACTCTTAAATACGAAGCCCTAGGGTTTTCCCAAACCGGCCCGGTCCAATTGAACGACTTAAATCGAACCAGAAAACCAACCAATTCGAGCACCTGTCGATCGACAGACACTAGGTGTGTCGATCGACAGCCCTTAAGAGCCCTGTCGATCGACAGACACCATGTGTGTCGATCGACAGCCCCTCCATTTTACTAAAAATGGTTCACGGGCGTCACAATTCTCCCCCACTAAAACTGGATTCGTCCTCGAATCCTCTAACACTACCCACCAATCTACCCTGGCCTAACCCGCCAGCAACACCGGAGACTACATCTCCCAGACCTTCCCGAGGTTCACATCCGTCCTATGCACATAGACCCGTCTCAGACATTGATTGCCCATAGCTCATAACCACCATCTAGCTTCGGGATCGTCACCCCTCAGCTCTAGGTGTCTAGTACCAACCCACCTCAGTCCGCGCAGTCCTGACGGTGTTTGATACTCAATCATCCCCACACACCTCAATCCATCAAGACACACAGTCTATCAAGCTCTCGGTATGCAGAGATCTGCCAGAGGTCGCAACCTCCCAAACTATCCCCATACCCTCACGATCTCAGTCCGCGCAGTCCTGACGAACGATCGGTATGCGGGGAACCCACTGCCCCCCGGAGAGACGCATCTCTCAAGATCTGCCAAGAAAGACCGAGGTCTAACTCTGAGCTACGCAATCAATTCCTAACGTCTATAATGCACCTCTGACCGGAACTACCTCCTAAGGTCTCACATGATATTCCCCTCCCGGAATACCATCACAATCGTGATCATCACAGATCACCCGGACCATCCCTCACCCCGGATGTCCCTGCAGAGTCTCTCCCGGAACTAGACAATTCTAACAACCGTAAAACTTCTATTCCGAGACTCTCACACACACACACACACAACCCGCTAGAGTCCCCACCGAAACTGGCAAGTTCTATCCGCAATAAAACTTCCATTTCGGGGTTCTCTAACCACAAACACATGACTCGCAAGCCAAACACATAAGAAAAACACTTTCTTATTCACTGGAAAAATGTCATAATCATTACAACTTTAATGAAAATACAAAAATCCACAACCAAAAGCCTCACCACACACGGTGATCACAACACAAAAACTGAAACTGGAAACCACAAAGAAAAACGAATTCACTCTTCTGCTTGCTTCTCGAACCACTTCTTGAACTTCGTTTTCATCTTTGCCTCTGGTTCCCAAGTCTCCTCCTGAATACCGTCACAGTCCCACAAGACTCTCAACAACGGCACTCTCTTCCGGCGCAGAACCTTGATACTTCTCTCAAGAATCCTAACCGGCCTCATCCCAACAGTCAGATTTGGCTGAAGATCCGCAGGAATCGTCACTGCTACCTCCTCAGAAGCATGCAAGCATCTCCTGAGTTTCGAAACGTGAAACACATCATGGAATTTCTCCATAATCGGAGGCAGCCCCAACCGATAAGCAACTGGTCCCACACGTTCCACAACCCGGAACGGACCCATGTACCTCGTACTCAGCTTATCCTCGGATATGGACCTGTTCAGACCCCGCATCATCGCCATCTTGAGATACACTCGATCTCCGACTGCAAACTCCAACTCCTTCCTTCTCCTATCGGCATAACTCTTCTGCCGATCCTGAGCTTCTTTCATGTTCAGCTTCACAACACGGATCTTCTCCGTCGTCTCCTGAACAAAATCAGCCCCAAAGATGCTCCTCTCCCCCACTTGGGTAAAACAAAGCGGAGTACGACATGGCCTCCCATACAACGCCTCAAAAGGAGCCATTCCGATACTCGCCTGAAAACTGTTGTTATATGCGAACTCCACCAAACTCAAGTGATCCGCCCAATGACCACCCCAATCTAGCACGCACATCCTCAACAGATCTTCCAGTGTCTGAATCGTCCTTTCGGACTGCCCATCCGTCTGCGGATGATTAGCTGTACTCATGTGCACCTTAGTGCCCATCTCAGCCTGAAAAGATCTCCAGAACACTGAAGCAAACCTCGGATCTCGATCCGACACAATACTCGCTGGCACTCCATGCAACCTCACAATTTCCTTCACATACTTCTTAGCCAAGACCTCCGCTCCGTCTGTCTTCTTAATGGCCAGAAAATGTGCTGACTTAGTCAGACGATCCACAATCACCCAAATCGCGTCATAGGTCCGAGAAACCGGCAACCCTACCACGAAATCCATAGTGATCATGTCCCACTTCCACTCTGGAATGGGTAAACTCTGCAATAAGCCACTAGGAACTTGGTGCTCAGCCTTCACCAACTGACACACATTGCAAGCTGCAACCCAATCTGCCACATCTCTCTTCATCCCGACCCAATGATAGTACCTCTTCAGATCCCTATACATCTTAGTCGCTCCCGGATGAATCGAAAACTTACTCGCATGAGCTTCTCTCAGAATTTCCTGCCTCAAGTCCTCATCCTTAGGAACACAGACTCGTCCATGCACTAAGATAGTCCCGTTAGCAGAAACCTGATATTCGGAACCAGTAGCCTTGGAGAGATCTAACAACACCGGATCCTGCTCCTGAGCTACTCGAATCCTGCTCAATAGATCCGCCTGATCTGCCGCCGCTAACCCCAACGGTTCCTCTGAAGTAACACATAACCTCAAAGTACTAAGTACACTCACCAGACTCTCCACATCCCGCTCCTGAGATGAATCATACCTCCTTCGACTAAGAGCATCAGCTACAGTGTTAGCCTTACCCGGATGGTAAACAATGTCCAAGTCGTAATCAGCCAACAACTCCGACCATCGCCTCTGTCGTACATTTAAATTCTGCTGAGTAAAAATGTACTTCAGATTATGATAATCAGTGAACACCTGAACTCTGCCACCATACAGGTAAGACCTCCAGATTTTCAACGCGAAGATCACTGCAGCCAACTCTAAGTCATGAACAGGATAATTGCCCTCATGCTTCCTCAACTGCCTCGAAGCATAAGCAATCACCTTACCCTGCTGCATCAGCACACAACCCAAGCCAACTCCTGAAGCATCTGTGTACACCACATAAGGCTCACCCGGTTCAGGTAACGCCAATACTGGTGTACTAGTCAACATCGTTTTCAGCTTCGCGAAGCTCAACTCACACTCAGCCGACCACACAAAAGGAACATCCTTTCCCGTCAGCTTCGTCATAGACTGAGCCATACTCGCAAAACCCTTGACGAATCTCCGATAATAGCCTGCCAACCCAAGAAAACTCCTGATCTCAGTTGCATTCCTCGGCCTAGGCCAATCTCGGATAGACTCAATCTTCGCCGGATCCACAGAAACCCCTTCTGCAGAAACGATGTGACCTAAAAATCCCATCTCTCTCTGCCAGAAACTGCACTTACTCAACTTCGCAAACAGCTTCTGTTCCCGCAACTTCTCCAGAACTCTCCTCAAATGAACCTCATGATCCTCCTGACTCTTCGAGTAAACCAGAATATCATCGATGAAAATGATTACGAACTCATCCAGATACTCCCGGAAAACTCCGTTCATCAATCTCATAAACGCCGCAGGTGCATTCGTTAACCCGAATGGCATCACTACAAACTCAAAATGCCCATACCGAGTCCTGAAAGCCGTCTTCCGAACATCTGCTTCGTCGATCGGAATCTGGTGGTAACCGGATGCCAAGTCAATTTTAGAAAACCAAGTAGCCCCTCTCAACTGATCTAACAACTCATCAATTCGCAGAAGAGGATACTTGTTCTTCACAGTGACTCGGTTTAGCCCTCGATAATCGATGCACAACCGGAAACTACCGTCTTTCTTCTTCACAAACAACACCGGTGCTCCCCACGGTGAAGTACTTGGTCGAATAAACCCCTTCTCCAATAAGTCCTCCAACTGCTTCTTCAATTCTGCTAACTCTGCTGGAGCCATTCGGTAAGGCGCCTTAGACAACGGCGTCGTTCCGGGTTCTAACTCAATCGTGAAAGGATCCGACCGAGATGGCGGTAATCCTTGCAACGACTGAAAGACATCTTCGAAATCCCGAGCGACCCGAATATCTCTTACAGCAACCCCACCAACAGCTTCCGGCATTACAATCGTGGCCAAGTAAGCCTCGCAACCCCTCTCAATCATCGCCTCAGCTTGAACAAGGGAGATCACAAGACTACCTGAAGTCGGTCTCACTCCTTGATAAACCAACCTGCCACCTTCACGTTCAAATACCACTCGACCCCGATGACAATCCAGATGGACTCTGTACCGATTCAACCAATCCATACCAAGGATAACATCGTACAGTTCCACCGGACTAATCACCAAGTCAGCTGGCATCAACTCTCCCGCTACCAGAATATCCACCTCCTTCGCCCGGCCATGCGTAGCTAGAAATTCACCTCCAGCAACCATAACCGGTCCAGTCCGCTCACCAGCGTCACTCCGGATACCACTTCTCTCGGCATGGTCCGGAGTAATGAAGCAATTCGATGCTCCAGAATCAAACAACACGTGGGATTCACACCCACCTACAAACAAGGTTCCTACACAATTCCCAAGTGCTAAGCAACCTAACTTTCTATCACAGGCAAACAATCTAACACAAGCACTAAGCAATTCTACACTACTGAATTCACAAAGTCTAAATTAGAAAGTTACCTGTGATCGGTCTAGAGCTCGGTTCTCCCGGCGCTGCTATAGCCGGCGGACGCTCCATCGCCGCGATCTGATCCAAAGGCTGCACCGGCCCATACTGAGCTACTGGCTGGACCACTGCCACTGCCAACGGCTGCAACTTCGGACAGTTCGGTCTGATGTGCCCCGACTCACCACACTGATAGCACGTCCGAACTCCTCGAACCTCACTCCGCTTCGGGCAACTCGCCCTCTGGTGGTCTAGACTCCCACAAATGTAACAGCCTCGGCCACTTTGGCCCGATCCCGAAGCACCTTCCCACTTCCTCTTCTGTCCTTGCGCAGGCTTGCCGCCTTTGCCCGGACCTGCCTGCTGCACCTGCTGCTGCTGAGGCCTCCGAGGCTGAACAGCTGGAACCACGATCGCAGCCTGCTCCCTCAGATCCTCCTCGATCTGTGCAGCCACCTCTACCAACTCTACTCTGCTCGCGAACCTGATGCCTCTGCACCGAGTCCGTAAATCCGGTCGAAGTCCTCGCAAGAACCTCCGAACCTGAGCCTGCTCATCCTCAAAGCTCCTACCAGCATAACCCAGGAGTCTGTTAAACTCCACGTCATACTCCCGCACCGATCTCGTGCCCTGAGTCAAGTCCAAGAACCTCGCCTCTAAACGATCCAACGCCTCTTGAGGAAAGAACTTGGAGTTGAACTCCGTCACAAAATCCGACCACGCCATCGCAGTCCCGGCCCACCTAGCCGCTACACTCCTCCACCAGAGATGTGCATCACCGTCCAAATAATGGACCGCTAAATCAACCTTGTATCCCTCGGGACACCTAATCGAGCGAAAATTCCGCTCCACTCTCATCCTCCACTCATCAGCCTCCTCAGGCTTCACACTGCCCGCAAAAGAACCCGTACCGATCCTCTGCATCTGCTCCATCATACGGATATATGACGGAACCTCCTCAGCAACCGCAGCACTCGGCTGCACCTCTGCCACACGTGGCACCACTGGAGCCTGCACTGGCACCGCACCCGGTAACCGCTCCAACAACTGTGTCAGCAGGTCAGCCAGACGATCATCTCTAGCTTGGGCTACACCCGCGGCCGCAACCGCACCCACAGCTGGACCAGCACCACCAGCACCACCAGCCTCGACAGGACCCAAACCAGCCCCTACAGGACCCACACTGGCCCCCACACTGGCAGTCACACTGGCAGTCTGCCCATCATGAACCGACTGCTGACCTGCCGCAGGCCCATGCGCGGAACTCTGAACCTCACTAACCACTGGCTCCTCCACGAGTCCGCGACCCCGGCCTCGGCCCCCACGACCACGTCCTCTAGTAGCTCTAGCCATCTCACTGCATTCACAAGCAGCCTAACTAAGCACTAGAAAGACTCAAAACACAACAATCAACACTTACCGTGGAATCTCTTTGAAGGCTCGAAGGAAGATGATCTAGAACCCCCAAACTCACAGAATTGCAATTTACCAAATTTCAATCCTAGCAGTTCTAGCCCGTCCTAAAACCGTAAGGGCTCTGATACCAAACTGAAACGACCCGACCCGTTTTTTTTTTTTTTAAAACAATACGCTCTTAGTCTCAGACTAGCATTCCCATAAATGCTTGTCCTCCACAACCAAGCCACACAAACAAGCAACCAGCGGATAACACACTAAAACCAAACATGCAAATTTCCATTAAATTACTAACCAGTTCAACAACAAATTCCAATCAATCCAACAACCTAACCAGGTTCTAAAACAATAAAAGAAATACAATAAACCACACAGCATGAAAACCGAGACCCTAGATCATTTCCCTCTTCGTTGCCATGATTCCACGATCACAATTTGCCTTTACCTGCACCACATGGTTAAAAGAGATGCGTGAGTATTATCACAAATACCCAGTGAGACGGTCCTCCCATCTACGACTGCGCACACAGACGCGATGGATCCGCTCAGGCAAACACGCATCAAACAATACACAAAACAAACACAACAACACGGCTCAACCACAGCCCAACAGGCAGCCTGTCGATCGACACTACCACTAGGTGTCGATCGACAGCCCTGTTCACACCTGTCGATCGACACACCCACGGTGCCTGTCGATCGACAGCTCCTCAGGACCCTGTCGATCGACACAACCTCTAGGTGTCGATCGACAGCTCCTCGATCACCTGTCGATCGACACAACCTCTAGGTGTCGATCGACAGCTCCTCGATCACCTGTCGATCGACACAACCTCTAGGTGTCGATCGACAGCCTCGTGTGACCCTGTCGATCGACACACCCAAGGGCTGTCGATCGACAGGTCGTCGCAGATTCATAGGAGATCGATCACTTATCCTCTCGGATCGATTCCTCCTCTGCGATAACACGAAACCTGCACAACAAACACAATCCAACAATCCATACACCACAAAACACACAGAAACAACATCAATCATCACAATCAATCAGTTTTTAACCTACCACCATACAACCCTAACGAATCCACCGGCCCAGAAGCCATGGTCACGCACTCACCTTAGATTTTCGGTTAGATTCCGGTAGAATTGAGGCTAGACACGAATTCAGCAACAACCACCACGAAATTCCACCTCAAATCGATCAAGAACGAAACCCTAATCACAAACTATCAGGAACAAGAGAAACTCCTCTCAAACTCTCTGTTTCTGATTTTTGGGACTTTGGTTCGCTCAAATGCGGCCAAAAACTCTTAAATACGAAGCCCTAGGGTTTTCCCAAACCGGCCCGGTCCAATTGAACGACTTAAATCGAACCAGAAAACCAACCAATTCGAGCACCTGTCGATCGACAGACACTAGGTGTGTCGATCGACAGCCCTTAAGAGCCCTGTCGATCGACAGACACCATGTGTGTCGATCGACAGCCCCTCCATTTTACTAAAAATGGTTCACGGGCGTCACAATTACTTGGTGGTAGACTTATTTCCTGTTTAGGAAACTATACTGGTGGTAGACTTATTTGGTAGGTGGTAGACAATGTTTTGAAAACCGGACTGGACCGGGGGTCGGATCGGGTTCAACCGTGAACCGGCCGACTACCCGGGTTAGGTTGACCCGGGTTTGAATTTTTTTTTTTTTTTTTTTTTGAAAATTTACATTTTTTAACATTTTTCATATTTAATTTTTATAATTAAAATTTATAAAAACAAATACTAGTTTTGAATTTAGTTAATTTTTGTTATTGTTTAATGTTTTAATTTGTTTTTACTTAACTATTTTTCATTAAATTTTGTTTTTGAATAGTTTATTGTTATTAAAATGATTTTTCTCATGACTAATATTTAGAAATATGTTTATTTAAAAGTTATATTATATATTTGGATATTATAATTATACAAAAACTATATATATTATTATTTTTAAAAACACTATTAAACTCGATTCGACTTATATCATGCAAGAGATAGTAGATTTATATACAAGTGGTGGTAGATTTAGTATGTACTATATTTTTTTCTATCTTTTCGTATGAACTCGTACTCGTGTTTGAACTCGTACTCGTATTTTAAGGATTTTGTAATGGTTACAGAGACATTTCAGAAGTCATGTTTTAACCATACATAAATGTTGTCAATTCATTCATTACACTACAAAAAAATGTTCATAGATGTCTACCATAATGTTTGAATCTCTTTGCAAAAAGTCTACCGTAACAATTGTATCTTATATTACAAATCAGAACGTGTATGTCTCATAAAAATCTACCATCTTCATGATCTTTTAGATGTTCTTTAAAATCTTCATGCGGTTACGCATTGTACGTACAAAGAATACATGTAAAGAAATTCATGGAAATTAGAACATGTTGGGAAATAAGTCTATCATCGAGTAGAAAATAAGTCTACCATCAAACAGAAAATAAGCCTACCATCAAACAAAAAGAAGTCTATCATCGAATAGAAAATAAGTCTACCATCAAACAGAAAATAAGTCTACCATCGAACAAAAATAAGTCTACCATCAAAAAGAAAATAAGTCTACCATCGAACAAAAATAAGTCTACCATCAAACAGAAAATAAGTCTACCATCAAACAGAAAATAAGTCTACCATCAAACAAAAAATAAGTCTACCATCAAACAAAAAATAAGTCTACCATCAAACAGAAAATAAGTCTACCATCAAACAGAAAATAAGTCTACCATCAAACAAAAAATAAGTCTACCATCAAACAGAAAATAAGTCTACCATCAAACAAAAAATAAGTCTACCATCAAACAGAAAATAAGTCTACCATCAAACAGAAAATAAGTTTACCATCAAACAAAAAATAAGTCTACCATCAAACAAAAATCCAGACCTGGAAAAAATCTAGATCGGGAAAATATCCAAATCTGGAAAAAATTCATATTTGGACCAAAACATGATTTTACAAAAGTTTACCACATTGAAATAAGTTTACCACAACATCTGCATCTCAAAAAAAGAAGTTTACCATCAAACAAAAAGAAGTCTATCATCGAGTAGAAAATAAGTCTACCATCAAACAGAAAATAAGTCTACCATCGAACAAAAATAAGTCTACCATCAAACAGAAAATAAGTCTACCATCGAACAAAAATAAATATACCATCAAACAGAAAATAAGTCTACCATCAAACAGAAAATAAGTCTACCATCAAACAGAAAATAAGTCTACCATCGAACAAAAATAAGTCTACCATCAAACAGAAAATAAGTCTACAATCGAACAAAAATAAGTCTACCATCAAACAGAAAATAAGTCTACCATCAAACAGAAAATAAGCCTACCATCAAAAAGAAAATAAGTCTACCATCAAACAAAAATAAATCTACCATCAAACAGAAAATAAGTCTACCATCAAACAAAAAATAAGTCTACCATCAAACAGAAAATAAATCTACCATCAAACAAAAATCCAGATCTGGAAAAAATCCAGATCGGGAAAAAATCTAGATCTGGAAAAAATTCAGATTTGGACCAAAACGTGATTTTACAAAAGTTCAACATACCTAAACGAAACCGGTTAGAATCAAGAGATTACCTCTCTACAACGCACGAAAACGAAACCCCAACACTCGCCGGAACTTTCCTTCGCCGGAATTTCGAAACCTATGAACGAAGAACATATTAATGTTCATAAATCCGAACTCAGGATACTCGTGAATGATAGAGAGGAAGATAACTCATGATTTGTTTCGAATCTTACCGTTAAAAGCAACGAATTTCGTCGCCGGAGAAGAAGTCGCGATTTGAGTCACCGGAGAGAGGAAGAAGAATATGAAGAGTTGAAATCTGATTTTTTTTTTTTTTTTTTTTTATGTTCCAATGGCATTTTCGTTAATAAAATGAATTTGAAGTATTTTTAATGTCTTTGTAACCTTTTTTAGCTCAAATTTTTGAGTTCAAAAATTTAAAGGTTGTTTGAGTAAACACCAAATCTAAAAAGGTCTTTCTAGTAATTATCTCTAATAATAATCTAAGTCATATGAAATGAATTTGATTTGACATGTGTACTATTAAGTTTGTGATCGAGAACGTGAGCGGCCGCGGATTATCTATCGCCTAAAGCTAATATAAAAAAGCCCAAGTTCACTAATTTAGTAATATACATACAAGAGAATAAAAACAACGTTAACTTGAGCCCAATTTCGTATAACCTGATCACTCGAACATAAGTCAGCTTTTTGCGGCAATGCCAGAAAGGTTGAAACATAAAGTTCATAAACATAAAAATAAGATGTTGGCTTTGATTCTTTGAACGATGAACATATTAATGACGTCACATTTAATACTGTACATGTTAATGGATTTAATTTGTGGAAATAAAAAAAACTAAGCGTCAATCAGCATTAGTTTTGCGGGTTCATGCCAAAAAAAAAAAAAAACTTTTTTGCGTGTTTCCAAGTATAATTTTTTTGGATTTTTTAGTGGCATTACTGATATCATCATCTCGTTGAACAAGTATTGATGTTGTTATTGTGACCACATGTTATTGTCGTCAACTAGATTATTATTATTATTTTTTTGTTAATTAGGAAGAATTCGGGCTTGGACCTTAATCCCAAGATCCGGGACCAACTTTTGCTAATACGTTATAACATGGCGTAAAACATCTCTTCCACTGGAGCTTGAATTTGGAGTAAAACAAAACCAACCTCTACGCATAACCACTAACCCACGACATCTAGTGGTAAACTCGATTATTACTATAAACTCTTTTATCATTATTACTTTGATGTCTTACCATTCAAAACCATTAATTGAATTTGCCATACAAGCCAAGCTTTTTGTGGTCGCCTTCGTTGCTATGGCCAAACATGTGTGTGGTCTTAGTACCATTTTAGCGGTCTATGCTGTACAATTTAGACTTTATTTATGTGTCTTCTTTCTATATGGACAAAAGCTTTCCCAAACTTATTTAAAGTTTATCTGTATAATGAATGGTATTTTCTAATAATAAAAATTATACATGTATTTTCTAAAAAATTCATCAAATTTTTGGAATGTTTATAAAAAAGAGATGAAAACTATCATCACACGTGCATGTGTTTAAGGTACGGTATGGGTTACATGAATTGGTCTTTTTGCTTTCTCTCCTCTGCGTTGGCTTTTGGCCTCACTCGTCACGTATAACAGATGTTTGGGCCATGTACATTTGCTACATTCCAAGAATTGTCGGGAGTCACACGAGCGCGTAATAGATACATATCGCATACACACCTGTTTTACATCAACGCATTTATGTCATTTGGATAGCATGTCACGTAAATTTATTCTACATCAAAAAATTTATCTAAAAATTGGCACAAATATTGGAAACTTTGAGAGCCAATTCCTAAGGCTTTGGTTGTTTTTTTCATTAATAAAGAAGTTACAGGGCTAGACTCATGATCCTACTAGACCAAGGACAAGAACGGATAATACTAGCTAGCCTCTTATGTGTCTGTAATGTTCGAACTCGAGACTTTGTCGACTTCAGTTCATTTAATTTATTGTTTATTTTCAACAGGGTTCACTAGACATTTTTTCAATTCTTTGCGAAAAAGAATAGACGAATTTTGTACTCAAAGATTTTGCAGTGGTGATGATAATGTCGCTTGCGCTAACGGATTTGAGCTATTTAAGCTATGCTCCCGATTCACGAAATTAAGGTTGATC
This sequence comes from Arabis alpina, assembly GCA_900128785.1. Classification (NCBI taxonomy): domain Eukaryota; kingdom Viridiplantae; phylum Streptophyta; class Magnoliopsida; order Brassicales; family Brassicaceae; genus Arabis; species Arabis alpina. The sequence goes on from LT669790.1 coordinate 20,862,887, forward strand.
GGGTTTTTCATCTTACAAAATTAATTATTAATTATTATTAGGCTAATACAAATATTCAATGATCCACAAACTATGGACTATCACTACTAACCCTTTTTATGTATTGCACATACTTTAAATGACAAAAAAGGTTTTGCTTTCTACAAATTTTGGCGAATAAAAATTGATCCAACAGTTTGGATTACTTTAGAATATTTTTTATTATCAAACCTAATAACAATGTGTTTTTAGGGTTTTGAGCTATATTAGATATAGTGTTTCCATGTTTGCATTGTAGTATTCGCCCATATGTATTTGTTTCGGCATTCAAGCGGAAATCAACGATAGCAAACATAAAAACTCATCGTCCGACTATTTCGAGAAATCCACGGAACTACTAATTGATCCTATCGCTTCCACTCCCTGAAAAAATTCACAATAATATGTGCCACAAAGAAACATTACAGTAAGGATCTGATGCAAGCGTGTGCATTTTCAAGATCATAAATGAATCAGGCCACATACATGTTTCTTGTTTGCCCAACCACTTCCAAGTCCCCACTCTCTCTTGTTTCCTTGCTCTATCCCCTTCACTTTCCACGCTTTTCCTTTACATACTACTAAAATTCAAACTTCATTTCGTTGAATGTTAGTTTAGATCTATATGTTTGATTTATATCATATATATCCTTAATTAATTTAACATGTTAAAACTATACACTTGCAAATATCATGAAAGTTGAATCTAAAATAAAGATCTGCTAGGGAACCATTATAGATTTTATTTTCTTTAAGAATTCACTTGTTTCCTCAAAACGTAATTTATATTGTCTGTGTAAAGAGATAGTATTATTAACAAGATTCCCATGATCCTCATGATAAAAATAAACAATGAACGACCTTTACTAATTAATGCCACCATTTCAGAACCGGACCGGTCAGAAACATAGTGTCTCTCTCATGAATAGTAAATGATGCACATTCATCAAGAAACAAAAACCCAGAAAGATATACATCAAAATCGATTTAATTGAATGAGAGGATAACTAACACATATATCATGATCGGCTATATTTCGTGCCACGATCACTGATGCACTGTCCACAAGTTTCCTTTTTTGAACAAAAATAATTATTGCTCGACAATTCTTCGAAGTTGGTTCGATGTTGCTGTCCGAATGTATTGGCCCTGTCCCTACGTTGCCTTTCGGACAGCTTATGTTATGATTAATGCTTCAATGAAAAGACAGTGAGACATATCCAGCTAATTAGGGTTGCTCTTGTTTGAATCGTTAAAGCCCCACGGATATGTAATTAAGGCTCGAAAATAAACTCGGGTTTTTGTGTGGAGAACGTGAGTAATCGTAAATCTAAACGCGTCATGTCAATATTTCAAATCCAAACATTTAGATTCGAGTTTTTGGACCTTAGAAAGGGATTATTGGACCTTAATTAGAAAGGGTTTATATAGTTTTCTTTGCGATAAATTGCCATGAAAACAACAGTTTATTTACATGACATATTGAGAGTTGTTTTGAAGACGTGGTGATTGAAAGTTTGAAACAATGCTAAAGAAGTTAGAAAGTAAGATGTTACGTATATAGTTAATAAAACTCATATTTATTTATATATTTATATGGAGATAATTAATCAGATAAGACTAAGATAGTGATGAGACGAAAAGGGAACCAAACTTTAATAATTTAAAGACTTAACTTTTGTGAGATATACACACGAATGCGATTTGCAAAAGACACGACTCTTTGGAGTCTAGCTTGTGTTTGCATCACAAGACAAGTTGTGTTTCAACACCATTCCTCTTCTCATCTTTAACTTATATTTTTCTTCATTGGCATTTTAATTATCTATATACATATATATTTATTTATTTTAAACCATCCTTATAACATAGTTTTGACTTTTGTTATTGATGCCTATATATGTTTTGAACTTCTTAAAAAAACTTTAAAATAACTTTAAAATAACATACATTTTTTTAACCAAAAGAAACTCAAATTATTCATAGTATGTTTTGTAACCAAAAGAAACAAAAATCAGATAACTAATTTTGTACTTCATTCGACATATGTAAATTGAAATTTTGTAGAAATATATAGTAGTGCATGCTCTTACAACATAAGAGAAATAAAAATATATGTATATATATACACATACAATAAGCTATTCTTATTAAAAACAAATTGCAGTCTACTCTTAGTCCGTAGAAAGAAAAAAAGAATATATCATTATTGATTAAGAAAGTAAACTTCATATGATGAAAAGTTTCAAAAACTAAAATCTACATATCATGAACATGCAATATATTATATAAAAAAAGAAGTTTGGATTGTCAAGTTCGAGAGCATGTTTATCTATTATTTTGATATTCAAATAGATTCTCTTTCAACCGAAGGCTAGCTCCAATTCTCCTAAAAGACTACAAAATTTTGGTCCGCAAAACCAAAAGGCATAACTCACATTCTAGTATAATCTGGATTATATAATTATCCCAGAGATGCACAAATAACTATCAAACTATTTTCTGAAATGAGAAGATGTTTTCTAGAATACTGGATATATGGGTCATGTAGATACTCATCAAGTTTCAGTTTCATCACGATAATTTTGATCCTCAAAACGCTTCTTGTTAACTGACTAATCGTAAATCCATACCGTATCTGAAAAATTATTCAACTTTCTCACTAGAGCTCGAAATGACAAAACGCTTTCCATCATAGATAGCTCTACAGGTTAAGAACGTAGAGCTAGCCACCAAAAAGACCATACCTTTCTTCTAAATGATGGTGAAGATTTCTACTTTGCGATGGTTACACCAGAGTTTTGCTTGAGAATTCTTTGTGTATATATATATACCACGTCATCTCTCCTAAAATTGAGATGGAAAACTCTATTCAACATTGAATTTGGAGTGAGTTGTATTAAAGTGACAAATCTTATGTTACTCAATCATGAACTTTAAAAACTCTTTTCAACTTCAGTGTTACGTGAAAGAACATGTGCAACAGGTTCTCCTTGAGTCACTCAACAACAATGAAAAGTTGTAACAAGAACCATTGAGTCACTCAGCTGAAGCATGAAGATGTTAACAGATGCAAAAGTCAACAATGCTGACGTGGCATCTCGAGCCAAACAAGAAGGCAAGTGGGTGTGGAAGACTGTAGCAGATGTAGTGTCTGAGAAACTGTAGCAGATGTATTGTCTGAGAAGCAAGTGAGTTGAACAGTTGGAGCAGATGGGACATTCTGCTAGATAAAATGAAGAGGCTATGCAAGCCTACCAGAACCATTGGGAAGTCTGCAGAGTAAAGGAAGAAGCTATCAAGTCACCATTTAAAGGTATGGTGGACTTGTCCTTGGAGAAGGGGTCTCGGGTGCGCGTGACACTGTAGATGTCGACCCTACTGTAGCAAAAGTGAAGATGTATAAAAGAGAAGCTGAGATTCTCTTTTATAATCAGTCTTTCAAAAAACAAAAATACTGAGAGGTTCCAGAGAGTTACTCAGAGTTATCTATAAAAAAGGAAATACTGGTGAGTGAACTTAGAAGCATCAGCAGTTGCTGATTAGGGTTAGGATTAAGGAATCAGAGAAAGAGTATTCCTGTAATCTGTAGAGTAACCAAAGGTTGGGTAGAATATGTCAGGATCGACTCACATGTGTGTGAGGTTGAGTAACTCTGAGTAGAACAGATTGTAAAAAGATTGTTCTATAAGCTATTCAATTCAAAGAAGTATTTACCGCGGTATTCTCTGTAAGTTACAAGTTTTAGGAGTCCCTGAATTCTTTCATTACGGAACTCGTGATTTCAAAATCTAGTGTTATGGGAAATGTTTTAAATAATTGATTTTAGGAGATTTGTTGTGATTTTAATGTGTTTTGGTGGGATTCCATTAGTTAAAAATGTAATAAAACAAATCTCATTGTTTTATATGGGATCATATGGAATTTTAACTAAAATCACAATAATTTCCCTAAATCATCCAAAACTCAATTACAATTCCATGTTGAATACACCCTTCTAAACCCTTCTAAATTTTCTCTCTCGTGAGATTTTGGGCCGAAACAACTTAACAAACTTTATAAAAAAAAATATGCATTTTAGGCTGGGGATTGGAATATAACGGTAAATCTAATTTTTGTTATAATTTTCTAACTTGATCACACAAACGAACTAAACTGATCTAATTTTTTTGGCTTGCTGTTCAATATATTACATGTGTTAACTCCATAAATACTTAAACAGTAACTACTCTCGTTGCTTTCTTAAATCGGTCAAACAGTAAGCAACATGCCCAAAGATCTACTGATCTCGTACTCAATAAGCTAAGGATCTGACCCTATTTTTAGGTGCTTTTTCAAAGTTTTGATATCAACAAGACTTAAACATGCATGAACACAGAAACATGAAAAACTACTATCGAGAAGTCAAGGTTCCCAGTTCCACTATGTTAAGTGATTTTAGAAATCTGTCAATGGTAAACTAAAGTGTTCACTCGTGCAATTAACAGACAAAAAAGGTATTCACTCGTGCATGCTCTTAATTAGTGAGCAAATACATTGCATGATATAATTGAAATAATACATGAAACTCTGACAATCATAACCTCTAAAATACATATAAGAAGAGAGGCTACGTATCTTGCATCTCTCTACTTATCTAATCTTTGGGATACTGGAGGGGACAAAGAACATAGAAGGAATCTTTATCTGAAAAGAAGGAAAAATTTATTTAAAATTGGTCAATCCATTGAATAAAGTCCAACGTAAACATCAAAACGCATGCCGATTAGAAGCTAAGTGAACATAGTTACGCGTAATCTATGGGAGAATATAATTACCACTTTGGTTCATACTTTTAAGTTTTATGATTCAATGTATACATAGCACGTGGAGCCTCTCCCCACAACCCATTTTCGAAGGAGATAATTAAATGGATGAAGAGACAAATTTATAAGAAAGCACATGGCTTTACCATTCCTCTATCAATTACCAACACATTTGACCCTTATCCACATGGGTCTCCCTCTCTTATTCTTCATTAATCTACAAAAATTATAACATTTTCCAACTCACAATATTCAAAATGCGGTGCAAAATTATGGTAGACGATAATATTTCCCAAGATACCAAAAAAAAACTTTAAAACTCATATCTTTGATACTGTTTGGTATAATCTTATATATACATTTTTGATTTTTGGTTCATTGAAGAATTCTGAACCGAAACTCACATTTTTCAATCGGAACTTCTCTCAAACAAGATTTAAACCTTTGTTTCTGAAACTTTCATCCTTTAGAGATCAGTCAATCTAATATTATATTGAAATATATATTATATGCAAAAAATGTCAGATGTGAAGTTAATCGGCGACAACAACATTTGAATGCACATTCAACAAATTTTTGGTCTAGAAAAACACATGGAAACTCTCTATAAAAATTCTATCGTCGGACTATAATTTTGTTTTCACATAATTACATCAAAACTTTTTGTTAATCCAAATTTACTCTCTTTTCTGACTAAAACAAAATTTACTTCAAGATTCTCAACCGACATAATTAAGAAAATAAATATTATAAAACATGCCTTACTATTCACCAAATAGAGTAATGATTACCAACATTCGATATTTTAAATCCAAGATATGATAAAGAATTGCTTTATACACACTTTAGAAAAGATGCCAAACAAGAAAAAAGAACTTTTAGAAACAGTAAATCTAATGTTATAATAATAATACCGCTTTTTTCCCCTCTGTGTGCTTTATTTCCGGGTCGGCAGATATAGAATTCCAATTTCTCATCATCATTTCTTTCCTTTTCTTCTTTTTATCATAATAATTATGTCATTTGTTTAACAAAAAAATAATAATTATGTCCTTTGAAAAAAAGAAGAGAAGATAGAGATGGACGGGTAAGATGTAGCGTAAGCAAAGTAGGCGGAGGCAAATAAGGAGCGTTTGGAATAAAGAAAAGAGTCGTGTCCACATGGGCGGCCTCAGCCTCTTGTGTCCCACTTTTGTCCCCTTGCCTCTTTCTTGCCTTTCTCCCTCCCGACAACTTCTCTCTCTCTTCCTTTAACCCTAACTTCTATGCTAATTCTCTCCCCTCCTTTATATATCTCTCTCTTCTCTTCTTTATCAACCAAACTCACCAAGAAGAACAAGAACAAGAACAAGAACAAGAACAAGAACAAGTTCAAGACCAAGAACAAGAAGAAGAGAAGGATTCTAGCTCACAAGAAAGAAACATCAAGAGAAAGATTTGTTGTTGATCTTTAAAAGCAATGGCCTACGAGAAAGTCAATGAGCTTAATCTTAAGGACACAGAGCTACGTCTTGGATTACCCGGAACGGAGGAAGAAGTTAAACAAGAACAAGAGGTTTCTTGCGTTAGAAGCAACAAACGTCAATTCGATGAAGAAACACGAGACGAACAAGAATCTATGCCTCCTACGAAGTAAGTAGAGTGATCTGAGTTTTTCAATTTGCTTATTTCAAAATGATCTATTAATTGATGAATAGTTGTACTAATGATGATTCTTTGATTCTTTACAGAACTCAAATCGTTGGTTGGCCTCCGGTGAGATCTTACCGTAAAAACAATAACAGTGTAAGCTATGTGAAAGTGAGTATGGATGGAGCTCCATATCTACGCAAGATCGATCTCAAAACATACAAAAACTATCCAGAGCTTCTAAAGGCATTAGAGAACATGTTCAAGTTCACAATCGGTGAATACAGCGAAAGAGAAGGATACAAAGGATCTGGATTTGTACCAACGTACGAGGATAAAGATGGAGATTGGATGTTGGTTGGTGATGTTCCATGGGATATGTTCTCTTCTTCTTGTAAGAGACTTAGAATCATGAAAGGATCGGAAGCTCCTGCTTTAGACTCTTCCTTATGATCCAATGAGAAGATAAGAGAGCTTTTGATCCAGAGGAAGAGGAGATAGATCGATGAATTGAAACCCTTTTTGATTTGATTCTGATCGGCGTTTTGAGTTAGTTGACCACACCAAGAACATAAACACACTTCAAGGGTTTTGGTTCTAATGAGAGAGATCCATCTCCAAGTGATGATTTTCTTTTTCTTTGTTTTCGTTTTAGATTTGGAGTTTGATGTAAAGATACATGAACAATTTTATGTATAATACGTACACACACAGTAAAAAAGTAGCAATGTTTTAGAAGATCAATTTTTCTGTTCTTGAAGAATCCTCATACACATTTTTATTTTAAATATCTTAATCTTTATTTGTAATCCAAAAATATTATCTTCTCATTATTATGTAGAACTAGATTAGGACCCGCATAATATGCGGGTATTAGATATTAAAATTGATTATTTATATAGATCATAATAGTTATATTCTAAATTAAAATCCGTATTAGTATATTATAAATTGAAACCCATATAATTGTATTTTAAATTGAAACATGTATAATTATCAGTTTATTTATCAATAAATTACATTTTGTTAACCGCAATATAGAAAATAAAAATTAATTCAAATCACCCATAACAATGCGTTTGATTCACAATGTTTACATACAAACCCGCTTTATACATGACTACTTATACATGTGTTTTATATTTGTTTTCTTCTACATGCATCTTCTAAATATATATATGCATGCATCTTCTAAATATATATATATATATATAATTTAGTAACTTATTTGACAATTTAGTAACCTATTTGTCTTTTTTTCAATTGCATAATCATTTTTTAATGAATTTTCTAGTTGCATAAATAAAAAAATTCCAATAACATTAACAAATGTTACTTTTACATTTTTTAATTGCATAAATAATGTATAAAGTGATATTTTTCTTTTAAACTATACTACCATTTAATTTGAAAAGTAAATTATGTAGATATGGAAAGTTTATAATTTGCATTTGACTATTTCTTCTTATCTTTTTGTTTCTTAGTTTCCATTTTTTTTAAACTAATATTTTTTCTTTTTAATATAGGAAAGATTATATTAGTTATATTAACACATGTCATGATCTCTTGATTATCAATAACACGTGGCAAGATCTCGTGAGTTACAATTTTACAAACTCTCCTTTATATAATAAGATGGTTTCATGGATTATTATTAGAACTCAAAAAACCCAAATCTATTAGCAGAGTTTTCTTTCCATCTAAAATCTCCACATAAACAAAACAATTATTTTACTATAAATTTTATTTTAATTTTTTTATTAATTCAGGTTTATATATATTTACTATTACTTATAATTATAACTACTAAAATTTCTAACTAAATAGAAATTGAAAAATAAGTAAATTAATGACTAAAAGTTGTACATTCAAAATTATATGAGGATTTAATTGTTGTAAATACCACAATAAAACAATAATTTTTATTTTATTTTAAGAGTAATATTATGAATTTATGATATTCATACATATTTACCTATTCAATTCCAATAATTGGAATATAAGAATAAATGAACGAAAATATAGATAAACTACATCATTTAGTAATAATAATTATAAAAAAAAGACTAAATGATTTGAATGCCAAACCATTGGTAAGAGGTTGGAGATCTAAAGAGAAAAATATATTTTATTTACTATAAGGTATTGAACCATCTCAATAAAGATGAGATCATAATGTGAAAATTTGTAATATGCGATTTTATTCCAAATATTGTTTTTGAATTGTATGGAAGTGGAAAAGAAAAAATTCAAAGGGTTATATTTATACCATTACTTTAAATATACATATTAAAAGTGTCATATTATTTATAATGGTCATATTATTTAAAAATTGTAGAACAACACACATAAAATGATATATGACGTTTATAGCATATCACATGTAAAAATGTAATTTTGATATTTGATAAATTTACATTTGAATCAAATGCTAACTCAAAAAATCTAGGAAAACAAATTATTTGAAAGTTTAAGAAAAAGTCTCTTAATTTAAAGACCCAACTCGGTCTCTTAATTTATTATTGGGTGAATTAGCTAAATAATAGGTTTTAGTGAAAAAATTAGCTATATAACATCACGTGATTTATATTTAGGTGTGTAACTGTGAGAAGCAATTGTATGACGATTTTACCCCTATTTAATTGGGCTAATTTTATGCAGAAAATATAGAAATCTGAATCTGTAAGAATCAATCACCGTATTAAATGTGATAATTATCATTAAATGTGATAATTATTGACAACTAAGAACAAAATCTTTAAAAATATTATATTCTTTATCTCTTGAAAATTGACCTCTTTTATCTATGAAATAGTAGATCTATAACTAGCCTTCAAACAAAATAAATTTGGAGTAGAAAAACAAGCGTCGAAAAAACATATTTATAACAACTAACTATTTTAGTAAATAGTTAACTATAACAGGTAACTATGTTAATATATAGTTAGCTATTGTTGAAACAACATAGTTAACTATCGCACACTATTTAGTTAAATATTTTTTAGAATATGGTTATCAATTTAAAAGTATAGTTAACTTTTTCATATCATAGTTGTCTATTATACCGTTTTGATAATATAGTTGACTACATGAATATGTTGTTGTAATAGTTACTTATTTAAACAAACATAGTTACCTATTTTCAAAACGTAGTTACCTATATTCTCATTTATATAATTAAAAATATTGACTTCATAACATATAATTAACTACTCCCTCCGTTCCTAATTAATAGATGTTTAAGGTAATGCACGGTAATTAAGAAAACGCATTGATTTCTACGATTTACAGTTTTCAATAAAGTTTAACCAATAGTATTTCAATATTTGTTTTGGAATTTGTAAAAGTGCATAGAAAACTGTAAAAACTCTATTAATTTGGAACAAAAATTTTTTGTAAAAAATTCTACATTTAGGAACAGAGGGAGTATATGAATATGTTATTATAATAGTTATTTATAAAAATAAATATAGGTGACTACGTTCAGTTTGCATAATGGAAAAGATAACATACATAAATAGTTAACTATTATCAAAAAAGATAGTTCTCAATTATAGTGAAAAAAATAATATGTATAGTTAACTATGTGTCAGAAAGATATTTAGTCTAACAGAGAAGAAGAAACACTTTTAATTCACGATTTGAGATTATGATCCATGACAAATAAATTGAGGAGAAGAAAACTAACAAGTAAATTGCAAAATTGAATCTATAAAAAAATAGGAGAAGAAGAAGAGAAAAAATGATGATGGTGGTGATGATGATGATAATGAGGGGTGAAGAAAAACAATAAAGAAGAAGAAGAAGAAGAAGACGATAATGAGAGGAGGAGAAGGAAAAAATGAAAAGGAGAAGAAGATGTTGATGGCGTAAAATTAGGCTAGATTTGAGTTTTTTTTTTAAATTTCTTTTAATAAAAATCTGTAAAATAAGAAAAGGGTAAAATAGTAATTGTATGTGAACTAAATGCTACTTACTTAATTTGTTTCTATAACATGTTAGATACTTAATTATTGGCCAAAATCCTATTATTAGTGCCAATTTCCCTTTATTATTACATGAAAAAATAAATAAAATGTATGGTTTAAAAGTGTTTCATATTGAAGCTAACGGATAATTCGCGATCTCTTTACCGAGTTGGAGATCCGGAACAACCGAACAAGTCGTTTCTTTGGTTTTTAATTTTGCGATTTTTATTGATTTTAAAGGTGTGGTAGCGTACGGGTAACACACAAAAAGTTGGTATTTTTGTGTTTCGGGTTCAAACCTCTTTGACATGGAGGTTTATTCTTTAAATCGAAATATCCAAAAACTGCATACATGCATTGAAAAGATTATGAGCCAAAAATTAACAACTTCTACATTTATCCAAAAAAAACTTTGTATTGCAATCCACGTGTACGATTATTATATCACAGAGGTGGTGGGTTCGCACTCAACCTTAAGACTATTTTACTATTAAAAAAAGTTTTGATGGTATATAATTAAAAAAAAGTAACTTAATTTAGAACCAAATTCATAGAACAAATGCAAATTAATAAGTCTTAAGTAGAAAAATAAATAAAATCAAAGTATACTTAAAAAAATAATTGCAATTATACATAACTTAATGAAAAAGAAAGTAAAAGCAAATCTTTTAAAAAAAGAAATAGACTAAAGGTATTAACACGAAATATAAATAAAGTTTTTAAAATTAAAATTGTTGTATTTGTGGTTTTAATTTTAACAAAAAAATATGTAACTATAAAGGAAAATAAAATAAAAGCTTTGTAAATGCAAAACTATATGTCATGTGATGTAAATATAATTAATATCTTCATGAAAATATAAAAATAAATATTTTGGGAAAAGTACGAGGTAAAATTTCAAAAACGATGAGTAAAATTATATACATTTTTATTCTTATTGGTATTCAAAAAGTTAAGTTTTTTGTTCAATTAAGTTTCATGTTATAACTAAACTAAAATCTTATTAGATGATGTGGGATGAAGTATTCATACGGAAGAATCTATATAGATTATTGATATATTATGATTTTTACTTGTTTTATGTCATGATGTAAGTCATGTGTATATATTATTTTTGGTGATTTTCGAGCCTTTTGAGTCTTTATAGCTTTATGTATGTGTGGAGCATAATTGGAGATTATGGAGCATTTTGGAGCATTGTAGAAAGAGTAACCAAAGTTGCTAGGTTGGAATCGATTTTCTGGGCCTGTGTCGATCGACACTAACATGAGAGCAAGAAGGAAATCCCAATTTTCCAGTTTTAAAGATTTTCTTTTTGCGCCAGAAGTTCAAGAAGTTTACAAAAAAATCCCAACACTATTTTAAAACCCTATATATACTTTTCTTTTAGGTTTTAGAGTAGAACATCTTATTTTCTATTGCAAGAGAGAAATTAATTTTGAGAGCTTTTGGGAGATAAATATGTACTGCGTTCTTCAGAGATTTCGAACCCAAATTGTACCTTTTCTCAATCTTTTGTGCAATTTATTCAGATCATAATGTTTTCTGCATTCATGTCTCAATAATCTACTAGTTAGAGCATACTCACATTTTAATATAAATTTTGATACTAAAAAAACAGTTTGATACTTAAGCAGTGTCATCTCAAATTTATGTGTCCAATGGTGAGGTGAGGTTCTAAAGAATTTTTAAAACATAATTCTTTATACAATTGATTTTTTTTTTTGCAAAATGTAAAAAATGAAATTATTATACATAAATATTGAAGATTAAAAAAAGGTAGTACAATATGTTGCATAAAATTTTAATTGTATATTACAATCCGTAAAAACGTTGCATATGAATAGTCGGCTTTAGTCTTCAGTTGTGCAAACTTTTTGCCAAATGTGCTCAACCAAATCAGCTTTCAAATGCTCATGGATTTTTTTGTCACAAAGTCGAGCTCGATTGGCCATCATATTGTTCAAATTTGTAGGTGTCTCTGTAGAGAACGAGTAGTCCACTTTTGAAGTCCTGCTTCCTTCTCTTTCTATGAATTCTCATAAACTATGTTTAGTGCCTTGGTCTCGTTCGTCTTCAACTATCGTACAATATGATAGATGCTCTCATCCTCTTACTTATTGAAATACATCATATTTTACTACTTTTTACTATCTATTGTGCTTATATTTATTAATAATAACCCAAGTGTTAGAGATAACAGTGTCTTTTTAGTGTTTTTCGTGTTTGTAACCCTTAAACATGAAAAGATAGTCAAATGGGCCTAGAATGGAGAAAACAAGCCTTCTTGGAGAAAGACAGAATCTATTCATCAAATGTTGCGGCCCATAAGTCAAGCTCGCAATGGATCTAAGCTTTAAAACGAATATTCATTCGTCCAAATCCGACTGTTAGATCTCAAGATAATCACAAGATACTGGAAACTGTTCGAGCTTAATCGATGCAACTTTATCAAGAGCTGACCGCTCGATCACCAACCTTCTGGAAATCTCGGAGAAAACGTTTAACACGGTGACCGATCGATCACCCCTCTCGAAAAAAAAGAAAATATTCTGTTTTATCAAAATATTCTCCAAATCTCCCAAGGATTTACCCTAGCCGACCTCTGCACCTATTAAAGAAGGAAAGAGGCCACATTTTTTCAACAACACATCTACACAACAAGAAAGCCTGACAAGCTACTCATCTTCCGGTTACAAAGCTTTACAAATATCTCCAAAGGCATACACACTTTTACTTTCTAAACACTTGTTCTTTAGCTTGTTAGCTTGAAAGGGAGAAGAAGATATCACCTCTTGTTACCCACTAGAGAAGCTTTTCTAAACCATAATCTTTCCCTTATTTTATAAGAATGATTTGTTTATCTCTATACTTGAGTAGTCTTTTTGTTGGGTTCTAAGGGGTTAAATTCAAAGGGTTTATATGGTTCGATAGATAGGATTGCAAGCATGATAATTCCTAGATCTAGTCTAGGATTTCTTTTCACTTAAACCTCACTTATTGCATGTTTTAGGAGTAATTAACCTAGAACTGATTATAGAGATATGCAATTGTGTTAACCGCTCGTTTGTGATCTAGCGAATAAGATGTTTAGTGAGTTCAATGTTTACTAGTCGTTTCATTGAATGAACAATTGAGTTTGATAGTTAATGCATGTAGCTTCAATAAATTAAGGATTGCGATAGCCAACTTAATTTTTGATATTCTAGTGCTGTCATACGACGGTATAAATAACCACCACTAAGTTCATGTTCAAAAGAATTGTCTATCATAGCTTGTCCTGAATAATTCGAACCTATATCCCTGCGAATCCCTGAACGCCCAACGTTTTTAAATAATATTTTACAACCTTATTATTATTACTAGGGTTGGACTCGCGCGTTGCACGAGTTTAGCTTCTTTTGATATTTTTGTGTTATTTTTCTATGTTTTCTATTAATATCATGTATAACATGAATTAGTAAGTATTTTATGTTAGTATATATATTTTACATTTATTTACACATTATAATATCATATTTCAATTATTAATTGTTTTTAATTCTTTTTTTGAAATTCTTTCGATTTGATATTTGATTTTAAATAAATAGTTGTTTAGTTTTTGAAAACTTTTTATTTTATCTATTATTGCATAATAAATTCATCCAATCTTCAAACAAATTCTAAATATAATCAATATATATCCTTTTGTGATTTTTTCACAAAACACTAATATAATTATAGAAAATTAATTTATACATAATTTTTTTCTTACGTTTTCTTATACATTTCGAAAATAGTTTTTGTTTCTCTACATTTTTAAAATCATTGATTCAAATGTTGAATTACAGAAGCTCTCCGGGGAATGCATTTTTGTAGAACTACGTACATTTTTACATAAAGATCACAAATTATTCTCAGTATATTTTGCTGTACAATTTATGAATAATGTGACCATTAATTTTATACTTTATATATATATCAAATTTAAGATTTTTTATTTATTTTAAATTACGATATTACAACGTTTTTTTTTTTTTTCTTTTCTACTTCCAAAACCTGAAAATAACATTTTGAATAAAATATTATATTCTAAAGTTTCACCTTATTTTCTTATTTTAGTGAAATCGTTCAATATCCTTTAGTGAAATCAGACATCCTCTTTTTTTAAAGCCTTCAGTCTCTTAACAATCGGTTAAAACTCAATTATGATACTTCAATAATTAACATCATTGAATCTATTTTTTCTTTGATTATTTTTTATTAACATTTCTATTCAGCGCTCTTATATATAAATTTGTAATATTTTGATTATTTTCTAATGACCATATAAATAAAAATAATTCATTATTGTAATTTTTAATTCAAACATAAATACTGAAATAATCCTGAAATATGGTTCGTATGATGAATTTATTAAACTTAACGACAAAAATTTGATTTAACTATTTACAATTTTATGTTACTTTGTTTACTTATTTTTAGTAGAACATAACTCAAGCAATGCGTGATTTTTTTTGTCTTCCACCAATTTATACCTTATATCTTTAAAATAATAGTATTATAACACTTTCATATTTTTCTTTCATACTTCCATAAAATCATATAACATTATAAATAAAATCATATATCCTAATTTTCATCTTATTATCTCAGCTTTAATTAGATGGTTCAGTATCCTTTTAGTGAAATAATATATATTCTTTATCTTTAAATCAACAACTTCTTATATTAACACGTTCATCCCTCATTGGTTCAAATATGTTCATGTATTTCTTTAACGAATAGGTGTGAGTGCGTTCATGACAAAAAAAAAATCAATAGCCTCTTAACAATTTTCTGACACTCAAGATTCTTTTTCTTTGATGTCGCTAGTATCTTTATTCACTTTTTCTTATCTGTATATTCATTTTACATATTTCCAATTTTTGAAATTGAATATATAAACTTTTATGGTTATCATAAATTCATAATAAATACTCAAATATTAATTTCTACTTTTAGTAATTTACTGACTTATTTTTCGTTTTTTAATTTAATTAATAAATTGGTAGCTATAAGTAACAATAAATATACATAAACATAAACTAAATGAACTTAAAACTAAAATTAATTGCCTACATTTTTTTTTGCCTATGTGGACACCTTAGATGGAGAGAGGACTCCCTAATTATATATATGATTTGCATCTCATTTACCAAAACAAAACCCCCATATTCGATTTAGCGTATCTTGAAATTCATAAATCTATTGTGTGGTTCTTTATCTCTGTGGATTCGATCCCTAAGTACTACGATTGGTTAATTGTACACTTGCAGACTTGCAATCTTATTGATTTTATTAGAGTAAAACTTAAACCCTATCACAATGCAACATTATTTACACTGAAAATCGATTGTAAACTTGTACCAATAACATAACAAAACAACTAAAAATCAAAAGAACTTCAACAATGATTGAACATATGATTCCAAGTTGATATGCAAATATGTGTACAACTCAAGCAGATCATAAATGCATACCTAAATGGATATGAATGAATCCGTTGGGTAACCTCAAATGCAAAGCTAAACCAAAACTCAAGCAAATCTGTGTGAATCTCAGGTATCTTAATCGCTAAATACATACAAAATGCAAAGCAATGATTTTATTGGGTAATTTCTCATACCGTAAAACAATCACATAAACCTAAACGGATACAATCTCATATCTGATTCTTCGTGACAATAAAAATGTACACATCAATTAGTCGAATCAACTAAGAAAGAAAGAGAAAAAATCCATAAAAGTTAAAAAACTAAAAAGGACATATATTGGACGAACCTCTGAAGAAGAACAACAAAGGAGAGATCATGACGAAGCATATCAATTACGCTGAATCGACATGCATCAGCAACAAGGACATATGACGAAGCTCCAATTAGGGTTGAATCGTCGTCTCCGGTTCGAATCGCCAGAGAGAGAATTGCGATCTCGGACTAGTGTTTTCAAGAGGGTGAAGGGGAGAGAGAGATAGAGAAGAGGAAAGAGATTCCAAACTGGATTCACCATCAGAAGAGGAGGAGACGCAATGACAACACTGACTTCGCCATCAGAATTGATCATACGAGAGAGAGAGAGAGAGAATACGATTAGAATCGCGAGCTTTTTTGTTCGATTTCGATCGGCATCGCCTTCGGAGAAGGATAAAATTCGATTTTATCTCACGAAACAGATGAGATCTAATTAGATGATTTAATTAGAAGCGAAAACATTGATTAGGAACCAGAACTGATACAAGCTCGCTCCTCTCTAAAGATTGAAGATTTAAAACTACAAAAATGGGCTCACGGAATATGTAAACACCTCTAGTTTCAACTATATTTATTTCATTATGTGACTAGATAAAAATACTTCAGAGTACAAAATGTTTCCTCATCAATGAGTTCACAGAACCTCAAATCATATTCGTGTAGCGAAAATTGAAAGTTAAAAGTACATAACTGCATATGATAAAATTTGTGGAATGTTTGGAAACAAAAAAAAAGAGTAATGAAAAACGGGTTAATTTGCTCACTAAGCATAAAAAGATTAAAGGGAAATTGGCATGTATAATAGGTTTTATGTCCTTAATTAATAATCTAACACTAAATTAAGAGAATAACATTCAGCTCAACTAAAATGACAATACTACCCATCATTAATTCATAACTATTATTAAGGAAATCAAAAATCAAAAATTAATATTACCAAAACCTAATTTATTTTTCATCCTCTTCTTTCCACGCCTCTTTTATTATTCTTCTTCTTCAGCCACTTTTTTTTCTTCTTCTTCTTCTTCTTCCATTGTTTCTTTCTTTTTTTCTTCTTATTTTTCTTTTTCTTCTTACATAAACATCATTTATCTTTTTTTATTAATCCATAAAATTAATTATCATAGATTAAAAATCTTCAGCAATGGATTAAGATTATATGTCTTCTCGTTGTCCAACGTTAAGCTCCTTATTATCGTCTCATCTCCTTGTTAATATAAGCCGCTGCTGAAGATCGATAGAGTTAACTATTTTCAGAAATCAGGTAACTATAGTTCTCATAATAGTTAACTATATATGTTATTTTCAATTATATAAACTATAATACGTAACTACGTTTCTGATAATAGTTCGCTAAGTATGTTATTATTTTTCATTATGCTAACTATAATGGACAACTACATTCTGAATATATAGTTAACTATTTTGTCTAAATAAATAATTATTATAACAAAGTTTTCATATAGTCCACTATGTTATAAGATATGTAGAGTAGACAACTATCTTATATATGTTATAAGATATGTAGAGTAGACAACTATGTTATAAACATAGTTAACTATCTTCTCAAATCATAGTTACAAAATATAGTCAACTATATTTCCATGTCAATAATATATAGTCTCGAAAATAGTCAACTGTATTATTAAATAGTTATGTAGTGTTGTTTTTTACCTAATTTTTATATATATTTTTTTTTTTGCAGAGAACAGATCAACTTTTTCAGAGATCAAGATTATTGATGAGAAAAATATATTTAAGGAAAAAGATTTTCAAAGATTTGTTTTTAATGTCAATAATTATCACATTTAATAGGGCAAAATTGTCCATTATTTTATTCTCACTGCTATTCACTTAATTTTATCTCTTGTGATGTTAGATACTTATTTTTGAACCAAAAACCTATTATTGAGCTAATTAACCCAAAATTAAAACTCAAAAATTAACCAAAAAACACCTATGTGGCATTGCATGGAAACTCCATTTTATGACGTTTCACGCTTCGGAATCGGAATCGGAATCGGAATCGGAATCTCTTGGAATCTCTTGGAATCGTCGTGGAATCGCGATTCCAAAAATTACCATTTTGGAAGCGCCTTGGAAGCGTCTGATTCCAATTTGGAAGCGCCTTGGAAGCGTCTGATTCCATTTTGGAATCGCGATGGAAACTTCTTTTCATTTTGGATGATAAAAATTAAATATTAGAATACTTAAAAATTGTTTTGATATTTTTATAAATTAGAGATAAAAACCCCTAAAATATATGAATCATCACATCTCTAGTCACTAAGAACTAAGAACGATTATGATTTCGCTTACAATCTCTGTAGAATAACTCTTTAAGCTTCCAATGTATCTCTCTGCAATCTCGTAGAAGAACCTGACATATTTCATACTATATGTAATAAAACTATTCTTGAAAGATATGAGTTTGAAAATCTTTCCGTCGACAAACCATAACTGGAGGCAATTTTATTTGATGGAGCAAATGAAAACGAACATGAATATGATAGTCTAAATATTTGATTTTAGTATTATGGGTTGTTTATTATAGTTAAGTTATTTAATATTTTTATGTATTGGGTTATGATCCAATATGTAAACGAACTTTTTTAATTTGATTTAGTTTTAAATGTTAAAAAGTATATATATATATATTATATATAAATATTTAGTTTAGTTTTACGCTTCCAAAACGTATCCGCTTCCTAATTTTTTCAAAAAAATCGCTTCCGCGTTTCCAAACGTTTCGCTTCCACGTACCCGTTTCCGATTCCATGCAACATAGGGCATTACCATGATCATTAAAGGGGTTTTGGCTAGCTTTTGAATTTTAATATTTTTTTTATGGCTAGTGAGCAAATTATGGCATGAAAAACTTCAATGGAGTATAATTTTTTTTTTTTTTCCTTAAGAGGCTTAAAATATTAGAAAATTATAAATTAAACCCAAGTGTCTCTCTATCTTCAAATCGGACAAAGGACAAAAGCGCGCGCAATTATACCCAATTGCGAAAGACCTCGCCGAAATTCTACGTTCGCCGTCGAATTTGGCGGTGCAAATTTGTTCGTGAATAACTAAATGTTACTGAATCTTCGTTTAGATGGCAATTGCTGGATTTGGTGGGAACGGTATGGTCGGAAAAGTGCACGCCAATTGTTCGACGAAATGTCTGAGTTACAGAGGATGTATCCCTGCTATACTGGAGGCTCTGGATTGTATTGAGGATGTTGAGGAAACATTGAGTCCTTGGTTAGAGAGGAAGATTATCATAAAGGAGCAGATACGGTGGGGATTTACGAGTGGTTTAAGAACAAAGACTGCTTTGAATTGAACGTGTGATAACATCATGCTTAGGATTCTTGGGAAAGCTTTTAAATTGGGTGAAATCATCAGAAAAGGCATTAAGCCGATTGCTTAAACGTATGGTACTCTCATTGACGTTTATAGCAAAGGTTGGTTAGGGAAGATGTGCAAGATATGGATGCATCCTGGAGTAGTTACAACGCGGATTGTAAAATGGTCGTGTGGCAAATCCTTTGCGATATTGAGCCTCAAGGACAATAAGTGTATTATATATTTGTCACTAAGTGGGATGGTTTTATGGATTAGTATTAGTTTATTATGAGTTAATATAGGTTGAACTACAGTTTGTGGAGTTGACTTCCCTTTGCCTCATGGATTACTCTAGATCTCACGTTGTAAGCTCTTCTCCTCTCTTTTTCCCTGTATAATGGTTTTTGTTGGTAGTAAGAGTTGAGAAAAAATTGTTGACGTTGCAAATGTGTATTTTTCATTTGATTATCTTTATCCAAAATGTTTGTGTTTGATAGGTTCAGATCAACAAATACGGGAGGACAACGTTATGATACTGGCTTTGAATCTAGGATTGTGGGATAGTTTAGATTACTTGAAATGACACTGCTGGCTAGTGATCTTATTGCAATCATTGGGGATTTCCGGGTATATGTGAAAAATCTGCTTCATTAAGCTATTTGTTTGCTTTATAATCATTATAGGTGCAACGAAGTCAAAGACTAGCTGCCATGGATTCTTCAGGAAGTGACAAAGAGTATGATTCCGCCCAATCGAAGTTACTCGGGGAGTTTATGTGTATCCCCAACATTGATAAAGCTTGGGTTTTCAAGCCTGTTGCTGGTACCCCCAGTTTCCTTGGTTACTCACTTTGTTCTCAACTCAGTTATATGAATATATATATATATATCAGCAATGTTGCATATGAAAAGTTTCATCGCTGTGAATAATGAATTTACTGTGTAATTGGAGAGTTTAATGGTGTCTTAATGTGTTTCTTTTTCTCTCTCACTAAACTGAAACTGGTTACATTGCAGGTTGTCATGCAATGTTTGCTATGAGTCAGGCAAACCTTTTGGCGAACAAAAGGAGAAAGTTCCTGTTATCAACTCATATCACCAAGGAAAGTAGAGAGTCTGTGAACTTCCATTGGGCTCCGTTTCCCGTTGAGATGACTGGTGTGTCAGCTTTCGTTCCATCGCCATCAGGTCTGAAGCTCCTTGTAGTTCGAAACTCTCAAAATGAATCTCCTACCCAGCTTGAGATATGGAATTCGCCTCAGCTAGAGAAGGAATTCCCCATTCCGCAGAAAGTTCATGGCTCTGTATATATTGGTGGATGGTACGGTGGTTGACTTTTCTGCTTTATGTTAAGAACAAATGCTGGGGAAGTAGAAGACATGATAAAGCTGTATCTATAATGTAGGTTTGAAGGGATCGCTTGGAACTCTGATGAG
The DNA here is from genome assembly GCA_900128785.1 of Arabis alpina. NCBI lineage: Eukaryota > Viridiplantae > Streptophyta > Magnoliopsida > Brassicales > Brassicaceae > Arabis > Arabis alpina. The sequence continues at coordinate 20,883,849 of LT669790.1, forward strand.
ACTCATGTAGCTTATGTTGCCGAGGAACCTTCCCGTTCCAAACCTACCTTTAAGGATTCCTTAGGCGGCGATTGTGGAAGCTGGAAAGGTCAAGGAGATTGGGAAGAGGACTGGGGAGAAGAATATGCTGGAAAAAGACAGCCTGCAATGTTTGTTATCAATGTTAACAGGTTTTAGTCTCACAAACCTTTACGTAAACCTCGAGAATGAAAAAGTCTCCTCAACGATGGCTGACACTTCCTTCAAAATGCTTCTCTTTTGATTTGCAGCGGTGAGGTCCAACCTATCAAAGGAATTCCATGTTCTTTGAGTGTTGGACAAGTTATTTGGAGTCCAAATAATAAAGGTGCAGCTCAGTATTTGGTTTTTGTGGGATGGTCAGGAGGTAAAAGAAAACTTGGTATTTGCTCCAACCGACCCTGTGCGATATACACAATTAAGTTCATAGATGTTTCATCATCGGGGTTAGATGAATTCAAGTAAGTTTGTAGCATTTAATTCACTTGAGGGCAACTTGAAAACTCATAGTTTTGGAATGGTTGCCGATGTATACTTGTTCTCCAGAAGTGGTGCAAATGAAGCAGCTCTTATATATAATCTGACGAAGAGTATAAGCAGTGGTTTCTCCCCTCGGTTCAGGTTTGCACTTTATACTGCAACTGTTACTTTTCCCATAACCTTTGGCTGAGATGTAGGCAAAACAAACCATTTTCTTTGCCTCATGTGTATGCATTTGAAAACAAAATTTGTGTTAACACTTTATATGATTTTCACCATATACAATTTCCTTCTCTCAGCAATGATGGGAAGTTTCTTATGTTTTTATCTACAAAGGGTGATGTTGATACTGGGGCGCATCGGGTGACTGAATCACTTCATAGGATTGACTGGCCAAGTGATGGGAATTTTCCCCAAACAACAGAAATTATTAATGTGGTCAGCGTATATGGATATTTATTCTCTCTCTCTCTCTCTCTCTCACATAGCCTTCTACTCTGTCGTCTGATATGCCTATATATCTTATCTGCAGATTCAGGTAGTGAAGAGTGCTGAGGACGGTTGTTTCCCAGGGCTTTACAGTTCCAGACTTCTGAGTGATCCGTGGCTATCAGATGAACACACTCTTGTATTGTGTTCTTTCTGGCGCAGTTGCCAAGTAATACTTGCCATAAATTTGTTGAGGTAATACATAATTTTTTAGTAGATATGTAAATCTGTTCTGCAACAAAGCCATCATAAAATGGTTGAGAGAATGACAGCGGGAAAGTGTCGCGGGTCAGCCCTAGTGATTCAAATCATTCATGGAACGTCCTGGCGTTAGATGGTGATGATATTATTGCCGGTAACATCTTGAACATTTTCTTGTATCCCATTAAATGCATGGACTTGAAACATGAGTTTCTTTTGTGTTTAGTGAGTAGTAGTCCAGTGAGTGTTCCCGGAATTAAGTATGGGAAGAAAGTTCTCGACCCATCTGGTAAACTTTCATGGCAGTGGTTAAATATCTCACGCCCGATATTCAGATGCCCTGAGAAGGTATAGCATATTGCCAGACCGTTTTTGGCTTAATAGACGCTTTTCTTAATATGATTTTTCTCATAAAAATTTTTCTATTGTCTTAGGTCATGTTAGAGCTTTCATCTCTTCAGTTCAAAATTCTGGAAATTCCAGTCAGTTACGTTTCTGAAGGTCTTAGTAAAGGTACTTTTACTCTAAGTTTAAAACATTGATTCCAATGGCAATAGAAGATTGTATTATCTGCTAGTGTTCTTTGTTCACGTTAAGCTGTAAACATGTTCTGAATATTTTCATATCATGGCAGGGGCCAAGAAATCTATTGAAGCTATATATGTATCATCGACTAAGTTTAAGAATGGCATTAAACCTGATCCTCTAATTGTTGTTTTACATGGAGGACCTCATGCTCTCTCTCCATCCATCTTCTCGAACAGCCTGGCTTATCTCTCCTCGATTGGAAACAGTCTACTAATCGTAAATTACAGGTGCTGAACTTATTTGCCTTCTGAAACGTCTAGTTTCATATCATTGCATCAACCTTGTGTAATAGTTCTCGAGGTTCTAACTTTGGTTTAAGCATTCGGTGTTTCATGAAAGGGGTTCTTTAGGATTTGGTGAGGATGCTTTGCAGTCTCTTCCTGGGAAAGTTGGGTGTCAAGTGTGTATGCAACCTGCAGTATCATTTTCTTCTTTGTTATCTCATCCCTCATCAATCTGAAAACTCCTTAATTTATTATTCATCTGGCGCAGGACGTGAAAGATGTACTTACAGCTGTCGATTACGCCATTGACTTGGGATTTGCAGACCCATCAAGAATAACACTGTTAGGTGGTTCTCATGGGGGATTTTTGGCCACCCACTTGATTGGCCAGGTACTTACTTCAGTCTTCAAATTTTTTTCTTCCAAAATCAGAATCATCAATTTTGCTTGCTAAAATTTTCAACAGGCGCCAGATAAATTTGTAGCTGCAGTTGCAAGGAATCCCGTTTGCAATCTAGCTTTAATGGTTGGCATATCAGATATACCTGATTGGTGCTTCTTTGAAGCCTATGGAGACCTAAATAACTTTACAGAAGCACCTTCAGCCGATGATCTTTCTCGTTTTCATCAGATGTCTCCTATATCGTATGTCTCCAAGGTCTCACGCTACCATTTTTATCTACCTCTCTATTATCATTTCTGACAGTACTTTACGAAGAAAACTTTGGTTCTTGTTGACATTATAATCGTCTTGAATCCCATTCCACTTGTGCAGGTGAAAACTCCCACTTTGTTTCTTTTGGGAGCTAAGGATCTTCGTGTTCCAATGTCAAATGGATTGCAAGTAAGATCCTTTCGGGTTACACTTTTGTAGCACAAACTCAAATAGCTAAGATATTGTGTTTAATATGTTGTTCTTGAATTAAGTAGTACGCGAGAGCACTGAAGGAGAAAGGAGTCGAGGTTAAAGTTTTAGTATTTCCTAACGATAGTCATCCCCTTGATAGGTAAAAGCGCAAAGCTGTGTTTGTGTTCTGTAGCTAAAACATGTTTTGTTATTAAAACAAATCTCACTTTTGTTTTGCCTTTTTCACATTTGTGTGCAGACCACAAACGACTTTTGAAAGCTTTCTGAACATCGGTTGCTGGTTCAAGAAATACTGCAAGCTGTGAACCAGCGAGCTGTGGTCTGTATCTATCTTGCTGGAGAAGTTAAAAGAGATACAAGCTCCTCTCTTGGAGATTAGAACTACAAAAAAGGGCTCATTAGATGTAATGCCTGAAATTACATGTTTTCTTTTGACATTTTATGTGAACCAAAGTAAAAGTACTTCCCAATACAAAATAGTCCACATCAAAAATGTGATGGAACTTTAAACGATTTATAGGCGAAGAACCCTCCATGAATTGGAGCTAAAATCATAGATTTCATATTCAACAAAAACTTGGTTATTCTCTAAAACCTCAAGATTTTATGGTTACGGTTTTTGTCGTATCCGAGAGCATAATTGTCAAAACTATTGAAATAACTTATGGGTTTAATCCACCTTGTTTGCCCCAAATACAGATTGCACACCAAGAGGTTCGAGTTGTCCTTAACACTAAGCCATTGCAGTGAAAGACTTTAGTTATCTCGTGTCGACTAAGTTTATCTATTTCCTTTATAGATATATCGACCAAGTCTTTGCGGATTCCTTGGAGGTTGAGTCTCAAGGAACAAATCTTAAAACTCATCGTCCTGAACCCTAGTTTATAATTACCACACAAGAAGAAAAAATCGAATCTTGGAAGTTATTGTAGGACCCGAATTTCTACAATAGGGCAACTGATATATAATAAGATAAATTTAAGAACAAATTCATAATTATAATACCAAATTACAAAGATGAAAAGGAATTGCAGAGTCGAGACGAATCTCTTTCCTTAAATCTTTAAACGCCCCGTAGTGTGACGGTTTCATAGCGATAAGATTCCCAGGATACAACTGCATTGTTTCTGTCTTCCATCACCGAAGAACAGAACCTATCGAACCAAAATTCTGCGTGTACTCTCAGACACAAGAAAAGAAGAGATCATGAGGAGAATTACTTTGGAACTCTTTCTTGATATTATTTTCAATTGGTTTTTTCATGAGAAAGAACATGGCTTGATTATATAGCCAACACCTCAACCTTTACTTAGGTTGGAGCAATAAAGGGAGTCAAAGAGAATTAAGTCCTCAACATAATAACATTTGACCAAATAAGCTTTTACCTTAGAGACAAAACCAAAACTGATTTTTCCTTAGCTTAATTGTAACATTAACACTCATTTAACTAGAAGAGATTTATATTGACTTAGTCAATATTTTTAGTCAAAATGAATCTAGACAAAAAAGACTAAGTCTTTTGGGTCCTAGGTCCATTTGCACAACTCCGAAGCCCATCATCAAAGTCCGGCCCGAATATCTCTTCTCTAGAATACACCAAAGTGTACACAAGATTTTAAATCTTGTTATGAGTTCTCCACTTTATATACTTAATAAGCTTTCCAAGTCATTGACTTTGGACCAACATTTTTCATTCAAATGAACGCCATTTTTGACAAATGAATACACTATCTCATAGTGCTCATTACAATGAATCCAACGATTCCAAGTTCCGGTCATTCCGACAACTAAATTGTTCGAAAAAGCCACCGGAATATTGGCCAACGCCATTGTCAAAAAACAAGTTCCAACAATCCCCCACATGAATAGAAATGACTCTAAACACTGGACGACTCGACAAGACTCGAAAAACGACTTTTGAGAGTACGAGCGAAAAATCCACTGTATCTGGGCTAGTAGTTTTTCAGCCTTGAACTAGTCATTATCAATAGATGTTGGGTTTACTCGACCAGGAGGTGAACATGATGTCTTGAACCACCACAACAACTATATCACAGCTTCATTCTCTCACAGAACTAGGTTCTTTATTGTGTTCATTTTGGCCTTGAACATTCCTGGTAATCATGAGTGAACTTGGAGAATATAGCCTTACTTTCATTCTCCTAGAAACGGCCGCATTTCACACTCACCAGGTGATCTGCCATCAACTTTGTTTTACAGAAGCATCCTGTATTACTTCATTGATATCTCAAAGTTATGGAATCATTAAAAGCCAATGCTTAGCCTTATCACACACAGGTAACACTGTTTATCATCCTAGGAACTGGGTGTATACATTGTCTCACAGTGTTTTTCTCTTACTCAGCTTTATTTCGTTATCCCTTTGAACCTATGTCGTGGGATTTCCAGTGACATAAATAGGGTATCCATTAAGCGTCATGTTCTGTTACAGGCTTTAAACCCATTCCTCTTGATGATTTTACCACATGATCTCTAGACCAACCTTTAAGGATCCTCTAGGTTGTCACCTGACTTGATGTAATCATCATGATTACTCAATTTGAGATCAAGTGTCTAATGGTTTTATGTCATTTTCTCATATGACAAAATTTACCATTATACATATTAATCAGCCCTTCATATCAAACTTGCCACTTAACAAGTGCTTAGTTTGAGTGATCCACTAATTTAAGCCCAATTGTGACTTTTCTAGGAGGTGGCACTACGACTTTAATCCAAGTACCCCCCCACACTTTTAGGTATTTGTACGAAAGTACAACACCTTTCCAAAGTCCATACGGTGTTTTACCAATGACCTTGTGTGTATTCTATGGATGATATAATTTGTAGTAAGGGACGCTTTCCCCCACATTTTCTGGACTAACCCAGATTCCTCCAACAACGCATTTTCATCTTTTTAAGACTACAAACTATTTCTTATAGTTTTTTCCGAGATGATTTTATCTCAATATGTTTCTTTGGTCAATGAATGTTTTTCTTCTTCTAGGAAAGTCAAAGAAACAACGTATCTTATGTCCATAATGACACAAACGTTTTTCTTTTTTCATTGATTTTAGAAATCAAAGTCAAATCCCATCATCCCACACCATCAATTTGCATACGTTAGAAGTATCAGATTATAGTGGAGATTTATGATAATTTTTGTTATAAAATTAATCATAATTTTGATTTGAATTTGAGTCAAAAAATAAATTCAATAACCAAATTCAAAACCAAAATTTAATCTCAAACCAAGTTCGGTTTGGCTTGGCTCTTTTCGATTTTGGATTTACTTTTCTCTAATACACATAGTGTATTCACAAGATATTTAATCTTGTTATACTTTTCCAAAATTCATATGGCGTTACTCATTAACCGCCGCTTCTCACTCTTGCATCTTTGATATATCTTAAACATATCCTTATCTATGCATATGTGAGTAATGGTATACCACTATTTCATCAGGTTGTCCTCAACAACATTGACTTTAAAGACCACGTCACATAGGTCCAATTTGGTCAAAGTCACTTGAGACTTCCCTTGAAACTTCGCTAATGCGAATTTCTTAAAATTTACGACATAGACTTATAAGTCTTTCTTGGCATCAGTCCTACGCTTAAAGCGCTAGGCACCGACGGGTTCACAAGTGGCAGACCACTCTCAAATTTAATTTGAGGTGTCGACTCACTTGACCCGATTTCACCGCCAATGATTATCTCCATCGTTACATCATTGATTTGATCATCGATCACAAATTGGTTATCGTTATTCATACTAAAATCAAATATGAAACGGATGAATATATTCTGATTTTCAGAAAGATTATCACCACAATTCACTCATGTCCAAAAACCTGTTCTTAACAAAAAACTCTTAACAAATAATCAGTTTTTTCGTTAGTATAATAACGAAAAAATTTAAAGATTTAAGATTGTAGGACCCGAATTTCTACAATAGGGCAACTGATATATAATAAGATAAATTTAAGAACAAATTCATAATTACAATACCAAATTACAAAGATGAAAAGGAATTGCAGAGTCGAGACGAATCTCTTTCCTTAAATCTTTAAACGCCCCGTAGTGTGACGGTTTCATAGCGATAAGATTCCCAGGATACAACTGCATTGTTTCTGTCTTCCATCACCGAAGAACAGAACCTATCGAACCAAAATTCTGCGTGTACTCTCAGACACAAGAAAAGAAGAGATCATGAGGAGAATTACTTTGGAACTCTTTCTTGATATTATTTTCAATTGGTTTTTTCCATGAGAAAGAACATGGCTTGATTATATAGCCAACACCTCAACCTTTACTTAGGTTGGAGCAATAAAGGGAGTCAAAGAGAATTAAGTCCTCAACATAATAACATTTGACCAAATAAGCTTTTACCTTAGAGACAAAACCAAAACTGATTTTTCCTTAGCTTAATTGTAACATTAACACTCATTTAACTAGAAGAGATTTATATTGACTTAGTCAATATTTTTAGTCAAAATGAATCTAGACAAAAAAGACTAAGTCTTTTGGGTCCTAGGTCCATTTGCACAACTCCGAAGCCCATCATCAAAGTCCGGCCCGAATATCTCTTCTCTAGAATACACCAAAGTGTACACAAGATTTTAAATCTTGTTATGAGTTCTCCACTTTATATACTTAATAAGCTTTCCAAGTCATTGACTTTGGACCAACATTTTTCATTCAAATGAACGCCATTTTTGACAAATGAATACACTATCTCATAGTGCTCATTACAATGAATCCAACGATTCCAAGTTCCGGTCATTCCGACAACTAAATTGTTCGAAAAAGCCACCGGAATATTGGCCAACGCCATTGTCAAAAAACAAGTTCCAACAGTTATGTTCCTCGTGAAAGTTTTATTCTTCATTTCACGCCCATTATTAAAGATGTGACCTTTTGGAACTGATACATCTTTGCTCGTGAATGTGTCATATGTTTCCCACACTTTTCTGAATTTGGATTAAGCAGTTTTGTATAACATGAATTCGGATCGAACCATCAGGTAAAATAGAGATAAAAATAGCCTTTGTTTTGGAACCTGAAAACAGAGCGAAGGAGAAAAACTCTAGGACCTAATTTCCTACGTAACTGTTGTTGGAACGTACTTTATTGCGATATGTTATTTTGATATTACTACACAAAACAATATTTGGTTTCCTGGTTTCAGTTTTTCCTACTTTGAAAGTTTGAATGATTAATTTATTTATCTTATGTATAGAAATATAATGGAAATTTAAAACTTTATTAAGATTTTCTGGTTACTTTGGTGGGTAGGGGGTTATTAGTTATAGACCCTAATTCCCCTACGATATATATAAAAAGCTGTTTCATAAAATAAACTCTTAAGAAAATTGCAAATTGAGATGGCAAACGACGGCAAAATCAAAGGAGGAGAAGAAGACTTGATCAGCTCTTTACTAGATGCGATCCTCCAACAAATACTCAGCTTAATTTCGACCAAAGTGGCCATCACAACTTCCGTCTTGTCCAAACGATGGAGGCACGTATGATGCGGTACACCTTCTCTCTCCCTTGATCCCGATAACTATAAACTAGGGAGGCCTGTATGGTGTACACCTTTGATCAACAAAACCCTAACTCGCTACACTGCTCCTAAACTTATGAATTTCAACCTCAAAACCAGCATCAAGCAGAATATTCCCCACAGGGACAAGTGGATTGAGTTGGCCATGTCTCGCAACGTTGAGAATTTGTCCATGAATTTCTGGAGTCCTTGTTCCATTGATATATATAAGATTCCTGATTTTTTCTACATCAATTCCTCTCTCAAGCAACTCACCCTTAGATTAAGCTTTTGTGATACGTTGACTCCCATATGCTCTGTGTCTTGGACATCACTGAAGACGTTGTACTTGGTTTCTATTAATCTCTATAACGAATCCATGGCTAAGATTCTATCGGGTTGTCCCATTCTCGAAAGTTTAACATTGTATTTCTGCTATAACCTGATGGTTCTTGATCTCAGAAAATCACTGCGTCTAAGAACATTACAAGTAAACCGCAACGTATGGGTTCCGGGGCCAACGCAGATTGTGGCACCACATATTCATTTTCTCAGATTGAGAAACAATCAGTTACCTTGTACTTTTGTTGATGTCCCTTCTTTAAGGGAAGCTAAACTAGACATTTGCTTTGTCTCAATGATCCCGGACTTGAAGGCTGACATTCTTCAAGTTATGGAGTTAAAGATGCTAGATAAGTTACAAAACGCAGAAAAGCTTACTTTTGGTGGAAACTTTCTTCAGGTATATATATGTTTTGGGCTCATTAGGATTTGATTTTCTATTGTCTTGAAGACTCTTAAAAAGGTTCATTGACCAATATGTGTTGCGGTATCCTATCCACTATCTTTTTGTGTGTAGATTTTATCTCTTGCCGAGCTTCGTGGTGTTCCTTTTCCGATGCTTAAGGTCAAAGCCTTGACTCTTGAGACAGTGATATTTCAATATGTTATTCCAGGAATAGAAAGACTATTACAAAACGCACCTGATTTAGTGAAGCTAACAGTACTTGCAAGGGATTGCAACACCATACCTGTATAATTACAATTAGTATAACCTCTTTTATTTTTCTTGGCCTCCAAGTCCAACAAATCTAAGAGCCGTTTTTTGTATTTTCTTTTCTTTCTGATGAGCAGGACGAGCATCTTGACAACTACTTGAAAACGCAAGGGTTGAATCCAGATCGATGTTGGAGATCAAAAGATGGAGTCTTTTTGAACGATTACCGTTGGAATGTAGAGTCCAAGCACATGATTTCATTCGTGGAACTTATGCTTAAAAACACAAAGACATTTGTCAAGATTGTCGTACTGTTGAACGAACGTTACCTTGGGTTTAAGGTTAAAGATCTAGTTCCAAGACTTTCTCACTACGACAATGTCGCCATTGGGCTGCTAAAACAGAAGCTCCCCACCAACCCAGACGAGGAGTGGTGAATCATAGGGATTAAGTTGAATCTTCTTATCCAACATTTTTTTGTAATATATAATTGGCGTACTTTATTTTATACTAGTATTGAGCATTTTACATTGAACCTTATTCAAACACAACCGATCGATATAGGCCATCTACGATCTTGAAACAACTTATTCATATGATTTGTGCACCTTCACCGCAAATTATTGGTAAGTGGAATCAGTCGAAATATGTTTCTCATGTACTTGATGTAATTAAACGAGTTGTGAGTCATTTATATTTTGTTTATCTCTGAATCCATCAACCCGCCTCATTTTGTTTACATTCTCAAAATGATTTTAGCAATAAAGACTTTTGAAACAACAATGTGATTCTCTGGTGGTTTATTGCTGCAATGTAAACAAAACGAATTGTTTCAGACACTTTCTCTTTCTTGAAATTAAAAGAGATACAAGCTCCTCTCTAGAGTTGGAGATTAGAACTACAAAAAAGAGCTCATGAGATGTAATGCCTGAAATTACATGTTTTCTTTTGACATTTATGTGAATCAAAGTAAAAGTACTTCCCAATACAAAATATTTCACATAAAAAAATGTGATGGAACTTTAACTTGAAACTTGGAAGGATGTGAAATTTAACAATTTTTCAATAAGTTTGGCATAGAATATGTTCATATTCGTGTAATGAAGCTTAACTAGTCTTTTTGGAACAAAGGACATGTAATCTTAATTTTTCTATTGTAAGGAATATTTTATGGGAAGAATATTCAACTTGGAAGAGGATAAAGCTAATAATATTCAACTTCGGGATGTGGGCATCCTCACATGTTCCCCGCATCTACAATGGCTCGGAATCCCTCTTGCTTTGTCACCCATACTTCTCGATTCAATTCCAACACTCTCCAACTCTCAAATCGAATCCAATTCGAGCCCTCTCCTCTAACTCTCAAATCCAGTTTGACCCCTCTCTCACTCTCAGTTCTCGATTGAGTTCTTCCTCACCTAAACCCTAATCTGAAATTCTCTCCAATTACACACACTCGGTGTCGTTTTGTGTAGGGACATATTATTAAGATCTATAAAAAAAATATAAAACAATATCATTTTCCACATGTTTTTAGCAGTAAACATCAGTTAACGGAATTTACAATCCGTTTACAGTTTAATCAATCCGTTTACGGTTTAATGACGGTTTTGTGAGAATTGACCAAATTCCAAAAATTTATGTAGTAAATTCAAATTATTCGATAGTTCATGTGGGTTTTGACAGAAGTTAATAAATCATATATATATTTGCAGGGAATTCTTAGTTCATGGGGGAATCGGCGGAAATCTCCTATAGCTTTCTAAAGGTTCTTTAGGTGCATCTGATGAAATTTTGGGAATATTTGAAAATAAAATAAATTAAGACTTCTTTTGTGAAAATAAAAAAACTTCAGGGGATCGCACTTTTTCTTTCTTTTAAGGACTTGAATATTACGAAATTATAATTCAACCCCAAGTGGCACTTTTTTCAATCGGACAAAGGATCGAGTGCGCGCGCAATTATATCCATCTCGTCGGAATTATACGTTAGCCGCCGCAGAAGTTAAAATCGTCGTCGAAATTGGCCGTGCAAATTTTGTTTCTTTCTCTGGTGAATAACTAAATGCTTTTTGCAGCTGAAAAATGTTGTTGAATCTTCGTTTCGATGGCACTTGCTTACATGTTCTCTGTTCAACAAAAACCATTCCGATTTTTCCTCTCGATAAATTCCCACCACCCATCAAGAAATTGAAGCAGAGTTACGTACCAGGAAAGCACGACGGTGACAAGAGACCACCCCAGAGAAGCTCTAGACACTGCGACCGAGGTATTGGTCCTGTTGCTCATGAAGTTATCACCGGAAAAAACTTACTTATTGTAAACCCAGGTGATACTCGCGTCGGAAAATCAAGGATTAGTGATGGGTTTGTTGATAAGAGACCTGGAGATGCTGGGTACGGTATGGTTGGTAAAGTGCACGCCAAGTGTTCGACGAAAGGTCTGAGTTACGGAGGATGTATTCCTGCTATTTTGGAGGCTCTGGATCGTATTGAGAATGTTGAGGAAGCGTTGAGTCCTTGGGCGGAGAGGCTTAGTAGCAAGGAGAGGACGATTATTTTGAAGGAGCAGATACGGTGGGAGAGAGCGGTGGAGATTTTCGAATGGTTTAAGAGCAAGGGATGCTATGAACTGAATGTGATTCACTATAATATCATGCTTCGGATTCTTGGAAAAGCTTGTAAATGGAGGTATGTGCAGAGTTTGTGGGATGAAATGGTTGGAAAAGGTATCAAGCCGATTAATTCTACGTATGGGACTCTCATTGATGTTTATAGCAAAGGTGGGCTTAAAGTACATGCCCTTTGTTGGCTAGGGAAGATGAGCAAGATCGGTATGCAGCCTGATGAAGTTACTACGGGGATTGTTCTTCAAATGTATAAAAAGGCAAGAGAGTTTCAGAAAGCAGAGGAATTTTTTAAGAAATGGTCGTGTGGTAAATCCTTTGGGACGTTGAGCGTGAAAGACGACAAGGTGGAATCACATGTTTGCTTGAGCTCTTATACGTACAACACGATGATTGATACGTATGGTAAGTCTGGTCAGATAAAAGAGGCTTCAGAGACATTCAAGAAGATGTTGGAAGAAGGGATTGTTCCAACCACAGTGACTTTTAATACCATGATTCATATGTATGGCAATAATGGTCAGCTCGGAGAAGTGACTTCCTTGATGAAAATGATGAAGCTACACTGTGTACCTGATACAAGAACGTATAACATTCTTATTTCACTTCACACAAAGAACAACGATATAGAAAGGGCAGGGGCCTACTTCAAGGAAATGAAAGACGCTGGGCTTAAACCGGACCCTGTAAGTTACCGCACCCTCCTCTATGCATTCTCGATAAGACATATGGTTGAGGAAGCTGGAGAGCTTATAGCAGAGATGGATGATAATAATGTTGAGATTGATGAGTATACGCAATCCGCTCTAACTAGAATGTATATAGAAGCAGAAATGCTTGAAGAATCATGGTCCTGGTTCCAAAGGTTTCATCTTGCGGGTAATATGAGTTCTGAAGGCTATTCAGCCAACATTGATGCATATGGTGAGCGTGGATATCTATCAGTAGCTGAGAAAGTATTTATCTGCTGCCAAGAAGTGAATAAGAGAACAGTTATCGAGTTCAATGTGATGATCAAAGCGTATGGAATCGGTAAAAGCTGTGAAAAGGCGTGTGAATTAATTGAGAGCATGATGAGTTATGGAGTCACACCGGATAAGTGTACATATAATACTCTCGTCCAGATCCTTGCGAGCTCTGACATGCCTCATAAAGCCAGATGCTACCTTGAAAAAATGAGAGAGACGGGATATGTGAGTGATTGCATACCTTATTGTGCTGTGATATCGAGCTTTGTGAAACTGGGTCAGCTCAATATGGCAGAGGAAGTGTATAAAGAGATGGTTGACTTCAACATAGAACCTGATGTTGTTGTTTATGGAGTCTTGATCAATGCTTTTGCGGATACTGGAAACGTTCAAGAAGCTATGAGTTATGTAGAAGCGATGAAAGAAGCTGGAATTCCGGGAAACTCTGTAATATACAACTCTCTGATCAAGCTCTACACTAAAGTCGGGTACTTGAGTGAAGCTGAAGCAATATACAGAAAACTTCTTCAATCATGTAACAAGACGCAGTATCCAGATGTATATACATCAAACTGTATGATCAACCTGTACAGCGAAAGATCGATGGTGAGAAAAGCGGAAGCTATATTCGAAAGCATGAAACAGAGAGGAGAAGCAAACGAGTTCACTTTCGCGATGATGCTATGCATGTACAAGAAGAACGGTAGATTCGAAGAAGCGACTCAGATAGCGAAACAGATGAGAGAAATGAAGATTCTCACTGATCCGTTGAGTTACAATAGCGTTATCGGTTTATACGCTTTAGACGGAAGATTCAAAGAAGCTGTTGAGACTTTCAAAGAGATGGTTTCGTCCGGAATCCAACCCGATGACTCAACTTTCAAATCACTTGGTACCATTCTGATCAAACTCGGACTATCGAAGAAAGCTGTGCGTAAGATCGAAGAAGCCAGGAAACAAGAGACTAAGAGAGGATTAGATCTATGGATCTCAACTCTATCATCTCTTGTTGGAATTCAAAGCAATATCGAAGATTGTGATGAGCTTTAGTGTTAAGATTTTGGTAGATCTTTAGCTATGTGTATATAAGACTAATATAAAATATTTGAAGCGGGAGATTTATCTTCATTAGATTACACAAAACTGAAAAAAAAAAAAGAAGCAAACAACTAAGGTACACACGTCGCAATATATTTACATGATGTCATTATGCCATGAGAGAACTATTTCTTCACCTTCAACTACTTTCACTTCAACCACTACAACATCCGCCGCTAACTCCACCCTTATCGCTATTCCTCTTAATAAATCTACAATGGAATGATGATGGTGAGATATTTGGTTCAATTGGGTATTAATCACAAAAACCGGTTCTTAACGGTTCAATTGGGTATAAATCACAAAAACCGGCTCTTAACGGTTCAATTGGGACAACGAAGATTGATGTACATTATAAAATACTGGTGGAATGATAGTGAGATATTTGGTTCAATTGGGTATTCATCACAAAAACCGGGACTCTAACGGTTCAATTGGGACAAATTGATAAAATATTGGGGTTTTCTTTAATAATGATCAAATTGAGTTACTCAAAATCAGGAATTTTAACGGTTAGATTGGGAAAAAAATAAATGCATTAAAAAAGATATGGGCTTTTATGTGATAAATGTCAAATTGAGTTACATAATGTAACCGTTAGATTTAGGGCAATTGTGTAAATCACAAAACTATAAAAGTTTATCTTGAACCGGTGAATCGACGAAGATCCGTTGATAATCCGAGAACTCAAACCCTTTTCCTAAAAATTCAAAATCAACTTTACCGTTGGATTACGCTGTAGATTTCTTCGATGAACCATGGCTCTACACTCTTTAACAGGCTAGTCCGATTTCCCCATGGTTTCTTCGATGGATGTTCATGAATGTCGTCTCCAAGCCAAGAGTCGCGAAGCAAAACGCTTCTATCGTTTGGGGTTCAAGGTGAAAAGCGATTGAGAAAGTTAGGTTTTGATGAATCTATGTAGTGTTTTTGTTGAATTCTTTCTGGACGACGATGCTTTAGCGTTTTTTTGTTTATCGTTGAAAAATAGTTAGTGTTTTTTGTGATATTTTTGTAATTTCATATCAATAATGGTTTTTTTGCATAATTAACATATGAACAACGTAAGCCGGATGCACAAAGTTGAAGACTGTTTCTTTTAAATATGTTTGGTAATTGCTTTTTCATATCGTTTGATCATAGTTTATTTCATTTTGTCTCTAACCAATATTTGCTAACTTGAAAGAATAAACAACACTTTTGTTAAATATAAATATATATATATATATAGCTAATGTTTTAATTTATGATCTCATCGTTTAGAGAAATTCCAACTTGATGTCTCAAAATATGGCAATTTTGGCTTTTGCATAATCTTTCATCCTAAAACCAGTGTTGGATTAGGAGCTTGATTGAAGAAAGTATCACATAGAATCACTTCTTCATTATGTCTTTGATATATGAAAATGAAGTCTAACAAGGATTCATTAGATCACATTAGTAAGTTATTTGTGGAAAAGGGACAAAACTAAAATATCATATACAGGAATGTTTTTAGTTATGTTTGTATAAATGAACAAGAGTAAAATATATTTTCTATGAACAACTTGTACACAATACACATAAGACTAGACGAAGGAATTTTAAGATACCACATCAAATATCTTCTTATTACAGTAGAACCTCTATAAATTAATAATCACAATAAATTAATAAAATCTTCCGGTCCCGAGTCGGGACAATGTAAAAATTGGCGGAATTCGATAAAATGATAAGATAATAATTTTTTTGATACTCCTATGTGAAATATGGTCCCAATAATAGTATAAATTAATAATCACATATAATTATGCATATATATATAACTATGATAATGTACTAAAATATTGTTTGAATGATTTTTGTTTTGACTCAAAATATCTCATTAGACCTTATTTTTAATTTTATTTATTGCATCAAAAACTTTTATGATTATTTTGTATCATACACTTGTGAAAAATTCTAAACAAAATAATTGATTCTTTATACATAACTCTTTCTGAATGTATGTGTCAATATTATAGACAATAACCATTATTTCTTTTTTCCATTTTTTGGGTCAAAAACCATTATTTCTTTTAAATTTTATACATAGTATATCATTTTAATTGATAGTCTATTATGATAAAAACATTCATCTTATTGCGATAATCAAAAATTTTAATCAAAATTTGGTGTCATTTTTATAAATGAATTCATTAAATTCCATGATATAACATCATTCGAAAAATAAATTAAGAAAATTATTACCAAAAAATGATCTTTTTCTATAAATTAATAAATCGATAAAATAATATTTCTCTAAAATAATAAATTTTCATAGTTCTTTTTTTTTTTCCTTCTGAACTTATATTAACAGGCCATAAAGATGGACCACACTTTACAAGAGAGAATGAGGCCCTACCAAAACTTATACCGATCCATACAAAAGGAAATCCCCAAGAGCTAAAAACCTAGCTTATAAATATTAATTCTTCCAAAAAACTATGCCAACCCCAAAAAATCATCAACGAAGGTTATAACCCCTGTTTCTTCCTCTTGAAAAAGCTCCTTCAACCACAAAGGGTAACCTCTAGCGACATAGGAGTGAACCCTTTGCTCCAAGGTTACGCTTTGTGCTATGCGAAAGGCTCCCATATTGTTTTTTTGCTCCTCCTTCTCACATCTCCAATTAGCCAAGGGCTTGCAAGCTTGTAATAATTCCGCAGCATATGCTAGGAAGTTAGGCCACGCTTTAGGTCTAAGGATAGCTCCCAAGATTTCCGGCTCCTGAACAGCAAAGAGAACCTTGTCTAGATTGTGACTTTTGATACACTCCACTGCCCATATCATGATTTGAAGATTGAAATCATGCTTAGACTCAGCTGCATTGAAAGCTTTTCTACTATGAAGAAGAACCTGACCCTGTGAATCTCTCAAAACCCAAGAACCTCCCCCAAACTCTCTGTTTTTGTTCCATGAAAGGCCAATATTGCACTTTAACCAGCCTCTAGGAGGAGGTTTCCAAGAGGAAATCTTTGATATATCCACCCTTTGATTCGCCACTTGATCAGACTTGTCAACCTCTTGAGCCAAAAACCACAACTCTACCTCCTCCCACATCGTTTGAATGGACTCCCTTGCATCTTTTCTCTGTCCTTCAAAGAATAGATAGTTCCTGTTTTTCCAAATTTCCCACAGAATCCATGGGATGGATCTTCTAACAACCTCTGGAATAAACAGACACTTCTTAATCCCTAAGACGTAGGACATGTTAGTGAAAATGGACTCAGCATGAAAACCTCCCTCAGGCCAAGGAACATTTGAGACTGCCCACATCTGCCTTGCAGCTGCACAATCAAACAAAACATGGTTCGAGTTTTCTCCTTCCAACCCACACTGCTGACATCTACTGTCCGCTTTCACTCCTCTTGTTAGTAGGCAGTCCACCACAGGGATGGCTTGTTTTACCGCCTTCCAAATGAAATTTCTTATCTTCAGAGGAGCTTGTAAATCCCAAACCTGCACCAAAAGATCATTAATAGAGGGGAGAGCCTCTGCTTCTTGTATCAGCACTTGATTCTTCTTTTTATTTGCCCACCAATATCCACTTTGGACCGAATAGTCTCCGCTCTTGGTGTGATTCCACACCCAATAATCCTTTTGACCAGCTATTGGCTTCTTTCTCAGCATCAACTGGATGTCTCTTTGGACAAATAACTCCTCAATAAGCTCCATCCTCCACTTACCATTTTCCTGATTAATGAGATCACTCACTTTAAGATCCAAATCAACAAAGATATTTTTCATTAATGGAATGCGTTCTCTCTCATCCGCGAGCCAAGGATCGCACCATACTCTAATGGAAGAACCATCCCCTATGAGCTTTGACATGCCTGATATAAGCAGCTCTCTGCCATAGAGAATGCTTCTCCACGCATACGACGGTCTGTTGCCAAGCTCAGCCTGTAACATCTCCCCATGATCGAAATATCTGCTTTTAATGAACCTGGCACATAAAGAAGATGGAAATTGTAAGATTCTCCAAGCTTGCTTTGCAAGCAAAGCTTGATTAAAGCATTCCAAATCCCTGAAGCCCAAACCTCCGTTTTCCTTTGATAAACACAGTTTTTCCCATTTGATCCAATGCATTTTCTGTTTGTCCTCCTCAGAGTTCCACCAAAAATCCGCCATAGCGCTATTAAGAGAAGAAACAGTAGCTTTAGGCAACTTGAAAATGGACATCGCATACACTGGCATTGCCAGAGCCACTGCTTTTACCAAGATCTCCTTGCCTCCCATTGATAGAGTTCTTGCAAACCAGCCTGACATCCTTGATTTAAGCTTCTCTCTTATATAATCCAGCATTTCAACCTTTGAGCCACTAAAACACTCAGGGAGACCCAAATACGTTCCCATACCCCCTTCTTTCTGAACCCCTAGAACTTCTTTGATTTTCACTTTTAAACTCTCCTCCACCTTCAAGCCAAACGAAATAGCTGATTTTTGAGAATTCACCATTTGACCTGTAGCTTGCTCATACACATTCCAAATCCTTTTCAACTCCTTAATCTGTGCTATCTCTGCCTTGCAGATAAAGAGGCTATCGTCTGCAAAAAGAAGATGATGTATGGAAGGACCTTCTTCAGAAAAACTGAGTCCACTGATCTTTCTTTCATTCTCAGCTCTAAACAGCAAATGAGAGAGGCCTTCAGTGCAAAGAACAAAAAGAAAGGGAGAGAGAGGATCCCCCTGTCTCAACCCTCTCTGAGGCACTATCAGACCTTTTGGTTGATCATCGATGAGCACTGAAAAGGAAGGAGTTGTCACACATTCCATGATCCACTGAATCCACACATGATGGAACCCCAAAGCCTCTAGCAGAGCTCTCAGATAGTTCCACTCCACCCTGTCATATGCTTTTGACATATCATATTTAATAGCAAGGAACTCCCTCGAAGCCATGGGAAGGGTTCTTAGGCTGTGAACCACCTCATGAGCCACCAAGATGTTGTCAGAAATCAATCTCTCCGCAACAAAGGCAGATTGTGTAGGAGAGACAAGGTCAGACAAGAAGGGTTGGAGTCTCTTTACCAAAATCTTGGCTATTGCCTTATAAGTAACAGAGCAAAGGCTTATAGGTCTCATATCACTCATCTTCGAAGCATTTGGAATCTTTGGAATCAGACATAAGTGTGTGTAATTCCATTCTGCTGGCATAATCCCATCCTTGAAGAACCTTTTTATTTCTATGCATATTTGATCACCTACAAACCCCCAATACTGTTGGAAAAAAACTCCAGTCATCCCATCAGGCCCTGGGGCTTTAGTTGCCTTAACAGAAAAAACAGCTTCCTTTATTTCCATCGTGGTTACTTCTTTGATCAGCTCTTTATTCATTGAGTCTGTAACCTTTGGTTGAAAACCAGAAAAGATTTCATCAAAACTATGATTCAAAGAAGACGCAAAGAGCTTAGTGAAATAAGAGATTGCAACCTCAGCTATAGAAGCTTCTGATTTCTGCAAATGTCCCTCCTCATCTTCTAAAGCTTCAATTGTTTTCTTTTCTCTGCTAGCTTTCACCGAGGCATGGAAATATTTCGTATTACCATCCCCTTCCTTTGCCCATCTTTCTCTACTCTTTTGACTCCAAAAAGTTTCTTCTGCTCTATAAGCTACACATAACTCTCTTTTCAGATGAAACTGAGCCTGAAAATCCGGAGCCATAGAGGACTGATCCACCTCCAAAGCTTCCTGAATTCGAGTGATATTATCCCTAGAGTTTGTGTTGTGATTCCTTTTCCAGCGACTTAAGGCTTTTCTACAGACCCTGATTCTATCAGCCACTGACCTCCTCTCACAACTGTCTAAGGACTTCCAAGCCTGCTCAACACACTCCTTAACCCTTGGTTTATGTAGCAATCTCCTATCGAACTTAAACTGACCTCGATAAGTGTCTTGAGCTGAAAACAACTTAATCAGCACAGGTCTATGGTCTGATCCTCGCTTTTCCAGGAAAGCCTGATTTGAAGCAGGAAAACCACTAAACCATTCTTTATTCCCAAAACCTCGATCCAGCTTGCATTGGATATATTTTTTATACCTCATGCCACCCCAAGTAAAACCATCACCATGACTAGGCATTTCCACCATATGACAAGCCTGTATCATATTGGTAAAATTCTCAAAGTTGTAGTCCTCTTTACATGGTCCTCCTATCTTCTCTCCATTATGTAATAGGTCATTGAAATCTCCCATCAAACACCAAGCACCTTGCCTTTGTACCCCAATTCTCGTCATTCTTTCCCATAATCTTGGTCTAAACTTTAAAACCGGCTCACCATATATACAAGACACAAAAAAGGAGAAACCACCATAGGAAATCTGACAATCTAGGACATTCTTACTGAATTCCAAGATGTTCACATTCACTGTATGTTTCCAAAAAAGAGCTAACCCTCCACTAAACCCAACTGGATCCACAGTAAACACCTTATCATACCCCAACCATACTTGAAGATCAACCAGAACATTTCTCTTATGCTTTGTTTCCATCAAGAACAAGACCTCAGGAAAATGCTTATGACGCAATTCCTTTAGTCGTTGAATTGTCAGACCCTGTGCACGGCCCAAACCCTGACAATTCCAGCTTATGAAGCTCATTAGATACTGGACGGTCCCTCCCTTGGGACCACCTCTTTTGTGCTATCACTAGCTGGTTGAAATTCTCCAGAGCACCTCTCCAGGGCTCTCTGTTTATGTTTATGCGCCTCAGGATCCATAGACCCTGCTTCATTCTGAGCTTTTCTTTTGCCACTAACCTCTTTACCTTTGACTTTCTGCTTTTCTGAGGACGATCCTTCACCCACAATCATATCCCCGGAAGCTCTGCTTTTTCTGTTATTCATATGGGGTCTTTTCCTTTTTCTGCGCACCTTAACAACTGTCCCGGAAGATCCAGCTTCAAAAGAAACGGATCTATAATCCGTTGAACAGTAGCTAAGAGCTTGAGGGTCAGCTGAAAAGGGGAAGACCCCTTCCAACTCTGAATGAAACCCGTCAAACAGGGGTCTTCTAGAGTTAGCAGAGCCACTAATGATAGCATCATTCAAAATCCTATCCGTTCCCATAGCCTTTCTATTTCTCTGTCCCTCTTTTTCACTGTTTTTATACCCAAAGATGAGACCTTTTCCTTTATCCAAATCATCTGAGACCACAGGCTCAGGTTCCATACTCAAACAACTCTTACTCAAGGCTGGATTACTCAAGATTTCTGTCACTGTTATCTTTGCCCTCTCCTTCTTAATCACTAGGTCCTCACCTATAGGAGATAATAGGTAGAGCCTTATCCCATCTAGGACATCTTTCGCAATCCTGAGTCTCCCAGTAGCTGGATTAATTCCAACCTGTTCTTCTTTCAAAACCCCAAACAACGGGTCATCCGGTTTCAGATACATATCAGCCTTCTCTGATAATCCTTCTCCCCTCTCCGACTTCTTATCTTCTGTCAAGAGAAGCGGACAATTCTCCTTAGCATGAGTCAACCTCTGACAGACATAACACCTCTTCTGAAATTTTTCAAAATCGTACCAGACCTTGGTTTGTCCACCAGAGGGCAAATTAACCACTTTTGATCTCATGACCGGCATAGACACATCGAAATCCACCTTAACCCTCACATACTCATTTCTTTGAGGTCTAAGAGGGTCAAAAGCAACTTCCAGGACTCTCCCCGCAAACCCACCCAGATCTTTAATCGAGCTAACCGTTTTATGGTTCACCGGAATGTTCCTCAGTTGAATCCACACCGGGATATACTGCAAATAGTCCACCGGAGGGTTCTCCACCCACCGGTTTAACACTATTCCCCACTGATTGTAGGTTTGAGCTCCTTTATGAATAATCGATTCCAAATCTTTTTCTTCTTTGAAGATGAACTGAAACTTCTCCAAAGACAGAGCCACTCCTCTCACCTTGTTCACCATTGACCATTTTCGAGGCAAATCCAACACAAGATCCGAAACCCGTTGACAATCCGGATTAAGAACTCGCCCTACTAAGCTCAAACGGATATCCTCCGTCGAACAATACTCGGGCGCATCCGGCAGATCATAGGGAACATCTTCCTCGTGTAACCTCAGCTTCAGCATCACCTTATCTATACTAGAAGACATCACCAACTCACACTCCAAGGGCCTCTCACCGCTCCAAACTGAACCAGAAACCACCCAACGCCGACAAACCTCAACTTTGAAGATCTTATTCAAAAACCCTAAAACACTGAACAGTAACGGATTTATTCCCCACTCACACTACCAAACACTAGAAAAACTCAAAAACTAAAGAAAGCAAAGCCTCCCTTTGGTCCCGAGAGTCCTAAGCCCAAAGATGGGAATCTGAGTCATTTTTTTTTTTTGCCAACTAGTAGTTTTCATAGTTCTAACATTATTAATTTCTCTAATAATGTACACACAAGGGTTAATTATCAACTGCTCTCTTGAAAAAAAAAAATATAGCCGTTACCAAATTCCCAATTAGAGAAATTAGACTCAGCCTAAACCTTAATTTGCCTCCAATGCTTTCTCCATCAAATTCAATCTCCTCTCCTCTCTCTCTCTCTCAATCACGCTTGCTCTGCTCGGTTTTTTTGTTTTCTCTGTGTTTTTGTGTAATGGATGCAGGCATGTCAACTTCTTCTCACTTGAATGCTCAAGCTCGGTGTCCTCTTCAAGAACACTTTCTCCCAAGCTTTTCTCTTCGATTTGTTTTTCAGATTCGATTCAATCGTATGAATTAGGGTTTCGATTCGTGGGTTCTCTTCAATTTATTCTGAATCGATAATTCCATTAAGAATTAGGGTTTCACATTTTGGGGTTTTCTTATGAATCGATAATTCCGTTAAGAATTAGGGTTTCGCATGTTGGGGGTTTTCTTCTGAATCGATTACATGTTATGATTCCTGTGTGGGTTTTGATTTGTGGCTTGATCTTGTGTTTATTACATAGTAAATTCGTCAAATTTCTTTGTTTTTTCATACAATTGGTGAATCTTGACTCAGATTGATTGTTTCTTGTACTGATTTGGTTTTGTGTTTCATCAGCTGGATAGGTTTATACCGAACATATCAGCTATGGACTTCGCTCTTACCCAAGGAAGGAAAGGTAAATATCATACAGCAGCCGTACAGGAAGCTCCGGTTGAATTGCTTCCTAGCGACCACTCTGCTTCTCTTCACCAACAAACCAAGTGGAATAACAGGCTGGATCATATCTTGAGGGTTCTTCTCTCTCACACATTGAGCTCTACGCAATACATTCTTCGTTTTAAGATTGTACTTAAGAGTTGCAGTTTGCAAAGCTCCTTTAAGGGTCATTGGAGTCTCATCTATGAATCCTAGGTGAACGGGAGCGATGTAACATTGGTGTCCTAGTAAGAATGCTCGTGGATTTGCTTCCAACTGTACACCAGAAGGCAATGGAAACATATCTTTTTCTTCTATCTCAAAGTCACAGGAAAGTGCATTTTGTGTTTCCTTGCTCGAGACCTATGCTGGGTAAGCTTCTTCACCCCTTCAATAACTCTTGACCACAAAAACTTTTTCTAGTTTCTCACATCTTCTTTTACTTGGTTCGGCTTTACTATTTGTTTTTTTAACTCGTTTGTTAAAAGTTAGACACTGATATCGTAATACTTCCCGGTCAGTGGCTTTGCATAGTGTTTCTGTTGGTGAGAGTAACTTCCAGTTTTAATCTTTAATTGATATATATTTCTTTTAATTATGGCATCTTTAGCAGATATTGAAAGAGTCAAAGGCTACAATGTATGATGTATGAAACTTCTAGGTTGTTTTGCTAATAAACTTCTAGGTTGTTTTGTAAATTAAAATTTTGGTGGCAGTGAAGGGTGAATCTCTATTTATGAGATTTAGAGAACTACTTTTACGTGTGTCCTCTTTTGAGTAATATACTTTTACGTTTGTCCTTTAAGGGTCATTGGAGTCTCATCTACAGGTGAATGGGAGCGATGGAACATGGATGTCCTACTAAGAACGCTCATGGAGTTCCTTCCAGATTTACACCAGAAGGCAATGGAAACATATCCTTTTTTTTCTATTTCAAAGTCAGGGGAATCTGCATTCTCTGTTTCCTAGCTTGAGACCTATGATGGGTAAGCTTCTTCACCCCTTCAACAACTCTTGACCACAAAAACTTTTTCTAGTTTCTCACATCTTCTTGTACATACTCAAAGTGTGCCTTATCTCACTGGAATTTCTGACCCGGGACGTTCTGAGTGGCCTAACAAATTGAGCAAGGTGACCATATTGTACATGTTGCCGCTGGTGCAGGTGACAGCAACATTTGCGGAGGTATTCTGCAGTTGTAAAGTTGCTACAAAAGCTAAATGTTAGTTCAGAATCTCCTCCTGATGAAGATATCAGATAAGGCATTCCTGTTATAAAGTTTCCTTTGATTTTGTTATACTAGTGAAAGGTATAATCTAGAAATTGTGCTGATTGATTTGTCCTTCTTTTTCAGGATTTGGAGCCATTCCCAGATATGGAAATCTTCAATTCATTCGGGAATCACACATCATGATATGCACAGTCTATTCTCTGATGAATCATCTATGAAGGTCAAGCACTCTGCATTTTTATGAGTTTCATAAAATTGTTAGAATTTAATCACTCTCCAGTTTTGTGTTTTTTTCTTATTGCATTACAACACTGTGCCAGAAGATCTTGTTATCTTCCACCGAGATTTTTTTCTTTAGGTATCATTCTATCTTTCCTGAGTTAAAGCTATCCTATGTGCCATGATTTGCTTGAGATGTTAACTGTAGATTTAAGATTAAGAAATAAACTTGTGCAAATTTGATTTCAAGATTCATATTATGAGATATAATGGTTAGTGAATCAGTATCATATTTACCATCTTGAACAGTCGACTGATTTGGTTTACTTAATCTTATTCATGACATACTTCTAAAAGACGTGAGTATGAGACAAAGTGGGCAACTTTTATTAGTGCTAAATGACTTTGATTATCGGGCTTAGACATGGGATGGTCATGAGGCATAGTTCCAAGATATTTGGTAAGTTTGGTGTTTGTTTATTCGAAATTATCATATGCCTTTTCTAGTAGAGTTTTCTGCTAGTAAGTCAAATTGTTAGATTCGCATTTCTACAGATTTGTGTGGCTTACCAAAAAAAGAGAAAGAGGCTCAACGGATGATAAGTATTCTTCTCATTTTTATTTTTT
This sequence comes from Arabis alpina, assembly GCA_900128785.1. Classification (NCBI taxonomy): domain Eukaryota; kingdom Viridiplantae; phylum Streptophyta; class Magnoliopsida; order Brassicales; family Brassicaceae; genus Arabis; species Arabis alpina. The sequence continues at coordinate 20,909,168 of LT669790.1, forward strand.
CTGAATTACCTTAACACATTCATCACCCCTGAACCATGTAAATGATATCCTGATGACATCATCTCTATCTCTTTTTAATTGGTTTGTGCAGTACATGGAGGAACTCTTGGGCCCGATCCTCTTTTCTGTAATGGGTTCAAATTCTGTTTCTTTTGTCACTTGCACTATTGAAGATATAGCGCAGTTTGAAAGAAATGAACTATGTACAAGTGCTTCTCGGTAACATTATCAAAATGGGATGATTACATTTTAGCATTATGTATTATCTAATGGTAACTGTTCATTATGGATGGTATTCTGAAAACGTAACATTTCTTGCTCTTGACTTATTGTTTTAGTTGTTTTCTTTATATAAGGTCTTACTTGGTTTTTGCAGTGCTGATCATCCTTAGAATGCAGCCATCATTGACAGGATAACGTTTCTCGCCCATATAGGGTGTTCATGGTGAAATGTTCATTTGCTGAATCTTTTTCATGAGATAGAAGTTCGTGTCAATTTCATACTTCAGTTACTGTGTTTTTTTTGTTGTTGTTTGGCAGTCAATCAGAGAAACACGGTAAAGAATGTCAGCTGCATGCCATCATGGGCTTACCCGTCATCATTTGGTCGCGCTTGAAGACCTTACTGCATGCCATCATGGGCATACCCGTCATCATTTGGTCGCGCTTGAAGACCTTACAATTATTCATATTTTCTTAAAGTAAGTGAATTCCCTATTTGGTTATTTGATTGGTAGTAGTAAAATTCTTTATGATGAACATGACATTCTTCAGACTTTTTTGAGTTTGAGGTAATTAGGGTTTTGTGTCTGCCTCATAGAGTTTCTTCCAGCTGTATCCTTTTTCTTCTATTTCAAAGTCAGAGGAATCTGCATTCTCTATTTCCTAGCTTGAGACCTATGATGGGTAAGCTTATTCCCCTCAACAACTCTTAATCACAAGAACTATTTCTAGTTTCTAACTACTCTTGTACGTACTATGTCTAATCTAACTGGAACTTCTGACCAGAGGACGTTTTTAGTGTCCTATGTTTGAATGATGCATGTTGATTGCTTTGTGAACTTGCTACAGCTGTGTCCATCTTTTTCAGGATTTGGAACCATTCTCGGATATGGAAAATTTTCAAGTCATTCGGTAATCACACATCAGGATATGTGCAGCCTATTCTCAGAGAATCATTTGTTGAAGACTCTGCATTTATATTGGTTTCATTGTGTTCAAATTTTATCATTGCCCAATTTTATGTTTATTTCCTGTTGCGCTACAACGGTGTGCTAGAGGATCTTGTTATCTTCCACCGAGGCTTGTTTCCTGAATGTATCATTCTATCTTTCATGAGTTAAATCATCCTGACATATGCATTAAGGTTATCCTTAGTGCCATGATTTGCTTAGGATGTTAACTGTAGAATTAAGATTAAGTGGTCACCCATTTGCATTCAAAATCTGAAAATTCAAATGGTGAAACTGCTTCTTAGGAACTGGTAAGTCTTGATCACTTTTATCTTAATGAGTTAGAATACTTTAAAAACACACCTATCTTGTCATCAGCAAACTTGGTAGAGGTCCATGTAGCTGTATAATGTAAGAAGGACTGTCTGAATACTCTTTTCTCCATTCCGTCACAGGGTTTAGGAACCATTCAAATACTTGCAGATGCTTTGCCAAAGATCATTCCAGATGCAATGATAAAGTGGGGACACAAGCTGGATCATATCTTGAGGGTCTTCTCTATCACACATTGAGCTGTGCGCAGGTATAAAAGCTCAATACATTCTCCTTATAAAAGACCAATTACACCGTCATTTTTAATAGCTCATGTAAGTCATTGAGAGTGGTAGTTTGCAATAGCCCCTTTTAAGTCATTTTCATTCGCAGAACTAGCCTACCCCTTTCTGGAATTGAAGGGTCGTTGGAGTCTCCTAAGAATACTCACGGAGTTGCTTCTAGCTGTACACCAAAAGGCAATGTAAACATGTCTTTTTTCTTCTATCTCAAAGTCAAAGGAACCTACATTCTCTATTTCCTTGATTGAGAGCTATGCTTGGTAAGCTTCTTCACTCCCTCAACTATTATGGACCATAAAACCTTCTATAGTTTCTGACAACTCTTGTATGTACTCATACAATGTCATATCTGACCCGGGGATGTTCTGATTGGCCTACGTTTGAATGAATGCATGTTGATTGCTTTGCGAAGTTGTTACAATCATAGCTTGAGGGTCTTCTGTATGCTGCCCCATAAAGAAGACCATTTGAGAAATCGGATAACAAAGGTATCATTGGAGAGAATTATTTGTCACTCTTGCTAAAGCTTGTGATCTCCATTTTGCAGGTGATAGAGTGTATCTTTATTGATTCAAAAAAGCTAACCAATCAATGCAGATTAAGTTAAATGACCTGAATGAACTGCGGATGTGTTATATCCTTGAGACATCGACTTTTGTTGGAAAAACTAACAGAGAAAAGGTTAAATGTACTGATTCCAGCATTGACCTAATTGCATTATCTTTCTTTTATGTTCCTATGAAAAATGTTTTGATGCATAAGAAATAGGTTTCAACACTAAAAACCGAGGAAGCTATATTCAGCTGTTTTTATACCTTTTATAGTGAAATCTGATATCATATGAGTTTTTGTTTGTATAATAGATCGTTGCAGAATATGAGAGATGACCAAATACAAACGTTTGAAATGGTCTTATAGAATTTTAAGGATTGCAGCTGCAGTTCAAGATCTTGCTCCACCGCTGCTAAGACTAGAGATGTGGAAACAACGTCCAAAACTGCAAATTGGGACAAGGTTTAATTTTTCTATTATATGAGCTTCATTTACCATATGTACTGTTACGAGGATGAATCATTGTAGTTGTCTGCTTTCTTTACACTATGCTAATGCTATTTTTGTAAAATATGGATCAAGCCCAGGTGAATTTGACGAGGGCCTTTGGCTAAACTCCAAGGTATGTTCCTTCTTTCTTCTTTACGCTTCTCGAATAAACAGGCTTTGAAGGTTATTACGACATAATTAGTAGGAATGCAGTCAAGTGTTCCATTATCTTGTGGTAAATTTTGCTAGGAGCATTGATTATTGCTGTTCTCTGGAAGCTTTATGTGTTGTTTATTGCTCCTCATTTACTGTCTTTTTGAAGCTTTATATGGTTTTCATATATGCATAACTTTTAAGGTTCCGTTATCGTGCATTTTGAATCATATATTTTATCGGATATGCTTTATGTGGCCTTGAGAGATGCCGAGTGGTTACCAACTGAAGAGGAAGACAAAGAAAGAACAGTTAAGTATTCCTCATCTGTACATCCTCTGACATTTACTGTAACTGCTTTTTAGTTTGTTTTCTATAATTCTTTGGAAACTCTTGAATACCAGGGAGTCTCTGTTGGAGGTGGAATCGGAAGTATAAGTGACATTGTGGAGGCAGCGCAGATGATTTGTGACAAGGTTAGCCATTTCTCTCGTCTTTGCATCATTTCCTCAAGAATTACAGATTTTTATGATGTTGTTATTGCTTTCTGAACTTAATTGGAACTTTTTCTGTCCAGGTCAAGGGCTTTATCAACAAAGTTCAGTTATTCTTCCCAAGAAGCTTCACGGCCTTTTGATTGTGACCTGGATGGTTTTGTGTGAGTTAGATTCTTCGTTGTTAATGTGTAAGAACCTGTTTTGGAGATGTTGATTCCACCCCTTTTGATTTTGTTGCAGGATAGGGGAAGGTGCAGGGGTTACAACAAAAAGAATTTGAGCATGTGAAAAGACGTGGAGCAAAAATCTTTGCCGAGCTTTGTGGATATGGGATGTCAGGTTAAGTTCATAGATAGTACACACATTTTGCATTCATATAGATAATACTTAAAACACATTCTTAATTCTCGTAGAATGAATCTTCTTGATATTTAGGTGATGCACACCATATTACCCAACCCCCTGAAGATGGAAAGTGAGCTTTTTTTGCCATGACACGTGCCTCGAAACAGGTAAACTCCATAATGTTAATCACCAGCCATGGACCATGGTTCACTGCATACTTGTTTCTATGGTACTCCTAGAACGGTTTCTGTTGGTGATCATTTATGTTTCTGCTTTTAGCAGTTTGAATTCTTATGATTTGGTTCGAATGTACATGGCTTTGCAGTCTGGTGTGTGCCCAAACCAAGTTGATTATGTAAACGCACATGCAACATCAAACCGAATAGGTAAAAAGATTGACACATAGTGTTGGTCTGTGGTATTACAAACACTAAACTGATAATAATGTGGAAGCAAAGGCAATCAATTTCTAGGCGATGCCGTGGAAGCAAAGGCAATCAAGACCGTATTCTCTGACCATGCAACTTCAGGCACTTTGGCATTCTCCTCCACCAAGGTAAAAAGTACCTGATGTTTCTTACTCAAATGATGTTACTGAAGAGTTCGACTTACAGCAGTAAATACAATGCAAATGACATTTACTAAACTTCACAGTAAACTATTGTGGCATCATCTCTGTTGTCTCTAAATAAACTCTCTGCTTTTTGGAGGGCGCAACTGGTCATCTTCTTGGAGCCGTGGAAGCTATTTTCAACATCCTTGCTATACGTAATGTAAGATGGGCTGTCTGAAATAGTCTTTTTACCGCACTCTGTTACAGGGTTTTGAACTACTTCCTGCAGTGATAAAATGGGGCAACATGCTGTATTATATCTTTAGGGTTCTTCTCTCTCACACATTGAGCTCTGTGCAGGTATACATACTCAATACTTTTTCCGTTTTATGATTGTAATTGAGAGTGGTAGTTTGCAATAGCTCCTTTAAGTCATTTTCATTTGCAGCACTTCCCACCCCTTTCTGGAAGTGAAGGGTCGTTTGAGTCTCGTAGGTGAACGGGAGGGATGGAACATTGATTCCTACTAACAATGCTTGTGGAGTTGTTTTCAGCTGTACACCAGAAGGGAATGGAAACATGTCCTTTTTCTTCCATCTCAAAGTCAGAGGAATCTGAAGGTATATTCAGCTATTTTTATACCTTTTATAGTGAAATCTGATATCATATGAGTTTTTGTTTGTATAATAGATCGTTACAGAATATGTGAGATGACCAAATACAAACCTTTGAAATGGTCTTGCAGAATTCTAAGGATTGCAGCTGCAGTTCAAGATCTTGCTCCACCGCTGCTAAGACTAGAGATGTGGAAACAACGTCCAAAACTGCAAATTGGGACAAGGTTTAATTTTTCTATTATATGAGCTTCATTTACCATATGTACTGTTACGAGGATGAATCATTGTAGTTGTCTGCTTTCTTTACACTATGCTAATGCTATTTTTGTAAAATATGGATCAAGCCCAGGTGAATTTGACGAGGGCCTTTGGCTAAACTCCAAGGTATGTTCCTTCTTTCTTCTTTACGCTTCTCGAATAAACAGGCTTTGAAGGTTATTACGACATAATTAGTAGGAATGCAGTCAAGTGTTCCATTATCTTGTGGTAAATTTTGCTAGGAGCATTGATTATTGCTGTTCTCTGGAAGCTTTATGTGTTGTTTATTGCTCCTCATTTACTGTCTTTTTGAAGCTTTATATGGTTTTCATATATGCATAACTTTTAAGGTTCCGTTATCGTGCATTTTGAATCATATATTTTATCGGATATGCTTTATGTGGCCTTGAGAGATGCCGAGTGGTTACCAACTGAAGAGGAAGACAAAGAAAGAACAGTTAAGTATTCCTCATCTGTACATCCTCTGACATTTACTGTAACTACTTTTTAGTTTGTTTTCTATAATTCTTTGGAAACTCTGGAATACCAGGGAGTCTCTATTGGTGGTGGAATCGGAAGTATAAGTGACATTGTGGAGGCAGCGCAGATGATTTGTGACAAGGTTAGCCATTTCTCTCGTCTTTGCATCATTTCCTCAAGAATTACAGATTTTTATGATGTTGTTATTGCTTTCTGAACTTAATTGGAACTTTTTCTGTCCAGGTCAAGGGCTTTATCAACAAAGTTCAGTTATTCTCCCCAAGAAGCTTCACGGCCTTTTGATTGTGACCTGGATGGTTTTGTGTGAGTTAGATTCTTCGTTGTTAATGTGTAAGAACCTGTTTTGGAGATGTTGATTCCACCCGTTTTGATTTTGTTGCAGGATAGGGGAAGGTGCAGGGGTTACAACAAAAAGAATTTGAGCATGTGAAAAGACGTGGAGCAAAAATCTTTGCCGAGCTTTGTGGATATGGGATGTCAGGTTAAGTTCATAGATAGTACACACATTTTGCATTCATATAGATAATACTTAAAACACATTCTTAATTCTCGAAGAATGAATCTTCTTGATATTTAGGTGATGCACACCATATTACCCAACCCCCTGAAGATGGAAAGTGAGCTTTTTTTGCCATGACACGTGCCTCGAAACAGGTAAACTCCATAATGTTAATCACCAGCCATGGACCATGGTTCACTGCATACTTGTTTCTATGGTACTCCTAGAACGGTTTCTGTTGGTGATCATTTATGTTTCTGCTTTTAGCAGTTTGAATTCTAATGATTTGGTTCGAATGTACATGGCTTTGCAGTCTGGTGTGTGCCCAAACCAAGTTGATTATGTAAACGCACATGCAACATCAAACCGAATAGGTAAAAAGATTGACACATAGTGTTGGTCTGTGGTATTACAAACACTAAACTGATAATAATGTGGAAGCAAAGGCAATCAATTTCTAGGCGATGCCGTGGAAGCAAAGGCAATCAAGACCGTATTCTCTGACCATGCAACTTCAGGCACTTTGGCATTCTCCTCCACCAAGGTAAAAAGTACCTGATGTTTCTTACTCAAATGATGTTACTGAAGAGTTCGACTTACAGCAGTAAATACAATGCAAATGACATTTACTAAACTTCACAGTAAACTATTGTGGCATCATCTCTGTTGTCTCTAAATAAACTCTCTGCTTTTTGGAGGGCGCAACTGGTCATCTTCTTGGAGCCGTGGAAGCTATTTTCAACATCCTTGCTATACGTAATGTAAGATGGGCTGTCTGAAATAGTCTTTTTACCGCACTCTGTTACAGGGTTTTGAACTACTTCCTGCAGTGATAAAATGGGGCAACATGCTGTATTATATCTTTAGGGTTCTTCTCTCTCACACATTGAGCTCTGTGCAGGTATACATACTCAATACTTTTTCCGTTTTATGATTGTAATTGAGAGTGGTAGTTTGCAATAGCTCCTTTAAGTCATTTTCATTTGCAGCACTTCCCACCCCTTTCTGGAAGTGAAGGGTCGTTTGAGTCTCGTAGGTGAACGGGAGGGATGGAACATTGATTCCTACTAACAATGCTTGTGGAGTTGTTTTCAGCTGTACACCAGAAGGGAATGGAAACATGTCCTTTTTCTTCCATCTCAAAGTCAGAGGAATCTGAAGGTATATTCAGCTATTTTTATACCTTTTATAGTGAAATCTGATATCATATGAGTTTTTGTTTGTATAATAGATCGTTACAGAATATGTGAGATGACCAAATACAAACCTTTGAAATGGTCTTGCAGAATTCTAAGGATTGCAGCTGCAGTTCAAGATCTTGCTCCACCGCTGCTAAGACTAGAGATGTGGAAACAACGTCCAAAACTGCAAATTGGGACAAGGTTTAATTTTTCTATTATATGAGCTTCATTTACCATATGTACTGTTACGAGGATGAATCATTGTAGTTGTCTGCTTTCTTTACACTATGCTAATGCTATTTTTGTAAAATATGGATCAAGCCCAGGTGAATTTGACGAGGGCCTTTGGCTAAACTCCAAGGTATGTTCCTTCTTTCTTCTTTACGCTTCTCGAATAAACAGGCTTTGAAGGTTATTACGACATAATTAGTAGGAATGCAGTCAAGTGTTCCATTATCTTGTGGTAAATTTTGCTAGGAGCATTGATTATTGCTGTTCTCTGGAAGCTTTATGTGTTGTTTATTGCTCCTCATTTACTGTCTTTTTGAAGCTTTATATGGTTTTCATATATGCATAACTTTTAAGGTTCCGTTATCGTGCATTTTGAATCATATATTTTATCGGATATGCTTTATGTGGCCTTGAGAGATGCCGAGTGGTTACCAACTGAAGAGGAAGACAAAGAAAGAACAGTTAAGTATTCCTCATCTGTACATCCTCTGACATTTACTGTAACTGCTTTTTAGTTTGTTTTCTATAATTCTTTGGAAACTCTGGAATACCAGGGAGTCTCTATTGGTGGTGGAATCGGAAGTATAAGTGACATTGTGGAGGCAGCGCAGATGATTTGTGACAAGGTTAGCCATTTCTCTCGTCTTTGCATCATTTCCTCAAGAATTACAGATTTTTATGATGTTGTTATTGCTTTCTGAACTTAATTGGAACTTTTTCTGTCCAGGTCAAGGGCTTTATCAACAAAGTTCAGTTATTCTCCCCAAGAAGCTTCACGGCCTTTTGATTGTGACCTGGATGGTTTTGTGTGAGTTAGATTCTTCGTTGTTAATGTGTAAGAACCTGTTTTGGAGATGTTGATTCCACCCCTTTTGATTTTGTTGCAGGATAGGGGAAGGTGCAGGGGTTATAGTTTTGGAAGTGAGGTTTTATGGAAGAAGATATATCCTTTACCGAAACTCTAGAGTCTTGTATAGTCATCTCCTCTGTTTTCTTGTTTTTAATCTAGATTCTTTTCTGATTTCTGGTTACAACAAAAAGAATTTGAGCATGTGAAAAGACGTGGAGCAAAAATCTTTGCCAAGCTTTGTGGATATGGGATGTCAGGTTAAGTTCATAGATAGTACACACATCAGATGACAAAGCTCTGGATTGTGTTGCCAACTGGTTAATCCAATTGAGCAAGGTGACCATATTGTACATGTTGCCGTTGGTGCAGGTGACAACAACATTTGCGGAGCTATTCTGCAGTTGTAAATTTGCTACACAAGCTAAATGATCGTTTAGAATCTTCTCCTGATGAAAATATCAGATAAGGGTTCTATTTATAAAGTTGCATTTGATTTTGTCATAGCAGTGAAAGGTATAATCGAAAAATTAATGCTTTTGATTTGTCCATCTTTTCAGGATTTGGAGCCATTCCTGGATATGGAAATTTTCAATTCATTCGGGAATCGCACATCATGATATGCACAGTGTATTCTCCGATGAATCAACTATTGAAGGTCAAGCACTCTGCTTTTTTATTAGTGTCATTATTGTTAGAATTTAATCACTCTCCAGTTTTGTGTTTTTTCCTATTGCGTTACAACAGTGTGCCAGAAGATCTCGTTATCTTCCACCGAGATTCTTTTATGTAGGTATCATTCTATCTTTGATGAGTTAAATCATCCGGAGATATGCATTAAGGCTACCTTAAGTGCCATGATTTGCTTGGGATGTTAACTATAAAATGAAGTCCTGATCACTTTTTTCTTAATGAGCTAGAATACTTAAAAAACACAACTATCTTGTCATCAGCAAACTTGGTAGAGGTCCATGCAAGAACGGCTGCCTGAATATTAGTCTTTTCCCCATTCTGTTACAGGGTTTAAGAACAATTCAGGTCCTTGCAGATGCTTTGCCGAATATTGTTCCAGATACCGTGATAAAGTGAGGCAACAAGCTGGATCATATCTTGAGGGTTCTACTCTCTCACATATTAACATTGCGCTCTGCGCAGGTATAAAGACTCAATACATTATTGGTATTAAGATTGTACTTGAGAATGGTAGTTTGCAATCGTTCCTTTAAATCATTTTCATTTGCAGCACTGTCTACTCGTTGGAATCTCATCTACGAGTCCGAGGCGAATGGGAGCGATGGAACATGGATGTCCTACTAAGAATGCTCATGGAGTTTCTTCTAGTTGTATCCTTTTTCTTCCATTTCAAATTCAGAGGAATCTGCATTCTCTGTTTCCTAGCTTGAGACCTATGATGGGTAAGCTTATTCCCCTCAACAAGAATAAAATCAGAAGAACTCTTGTACCGTTGTACGTACTCATACTATGTCTAATCTGACTGGAACTTCTGACCAGGGGACGTTTTACTATGTTTGAATGGATGCATGTTGATTGCTTCTGGCTGGAACTTCTGACATGTAGGGTGGTACCCCACAAAGAAGACAATTTGAGAAATGGGATAACAAAGGTATGAATTGTGTTGCCAACTGTTCTCTTATCTGCTATCGTTTTTTGGTCTAAAATAACACTTAATTCTTGCATATCTCTGCACTGGTATGCAGTTTCTCTTGAATGTATCTGAGTTGCCCGTATTCTTGGTGGTCGTCAGAGATGAGAAGGCTGATATTTGGTTTTTACCTTCTGCAATCCATCCAAGATAAATGGTACCTTCTTCCCAATATAATAGCGGTATGGAGATTCCCAAATTAGGATCGACTGTTAGATTGTTTCCTCTCTTCAGAACTGAATCCAAACTGTTGTGGACTTGCCACTCTTTGTATTCTACCACTAGTTTTGGCAGTATTTCTTTGTGCATCAAGTGAAAGCGAAGAATTAACAACTTTCTTACAACAACTTACTTGAGAGCAAAACGAAAGAAAACCAGTTATCAAAGCACAATAACGAGATTTTGGATTCAGTTTCCTTTGGTACGTTTTCTGAAGCTTCCACTCTTTATTATGGTTTCCTGGAGCTGTTTTTTTTTGACCAATGAACTCCTCAAACATTACAGCATATTGAAGAACAGAATAACATGATTTTCGGTATTTTGTGGGAAATGGTCGTTGATTCCACTACGTAACTCAAAACCAACGTTGCTAAAATTGTGATTGCTGGAGATGAACGGAAATTGGCTGCTGAAAAAGGAATGCGCAGGTAGAATATTATTTATTTCATGACATATTTTCTCTCTTATCTTCTTATAACTACGTGAATCTTCTATTAGATCATTGTGTTGTCTATGTTTTGTTGGTGACACACCATCCTATGCGAGACTGTTAGATGCCGTTGCAGTGGATGCATACCAGTTGTAGTAGGTGATGAGTTGGAGTTACCTTTTAAAGGACAGTTTGACTACATGAAGTTATGACTGAAATCTCCCTTAACCTAGTGTTTTCTATTGCTATTACGCTAGAGTTTCTGTAACTATACTCATCTCTCAGTTTCTTTGCCTCTCAGATTGTTGAGACTTTTTCTTCCGCTGAAGCTACCCAGCCTTGGTGGCTTGTGAATCATCTGAGGAGCCTTAGTCCAAATGATCTTTTAACTTTTCTCACTCCTTGTATTTCGTTTCTGGTTATTTTTCTTATGTAGATGTGTTGATGGCTGTGCTACTTGTCTCATGGTCCGAGGAATATCTACAGCAACTTCTAGATTGTGCTCATGAGTGAAATGTTTTACTAGGTGTCTGTTTTACTAGCTAATTTAGAAGGCAGAGATTGTTTGGTTTCAACTTTGTCGATCTGGGTTCTACCGTGATAGCAATATAATTGGTTTCATTCAAATTGCTGCAATTTTATTAACTTATCATGTCCTTGCAATCTCCAAGCACTGTACGACAAGCTCATAGCTCCTGAAAACTCAAGAAGAGCTAAAATGTAGAAAGTGCAGATAGTGTGTCTGCCTCAGATGACACATAGTATGGGATTGTTGGTGACGTATTTTCTTTGCAGGTTATCTGTCATTTTCTTTTGCAGTCAGTGTCTCTTGCTTTGCAAATTCGAATATCTTATCTTATACATTCTTATTTAATTGAAGATTGGTATTGAAGACCCCCACAATGTTGTTTCTCATCTTCCTGGTGGGTTGGGCTTCAATTTGTCAGCCATAATAAGGTTACAGTGTTGTGATCTCTTATTCTCATATGATCTTTGGGTTTTGGTTCTCTGTTTTGGTGTTTTTTTTTCAATGTTTCCTATGCACAGATGTTGGAGCATTTCTTTGTAACTTGCAAGGTCAAGTATTTCAGTCTTGGTGACCAGAGGTAAAAGTCGTTTTAATTTTCAAAAGTTTTTGCCATTCTTACCCAATTCGTCTTATTTGGTGTCCCATTTCTGAATATTTAGGTACACATCAATTGGGAGTATTCATGATACTGTTCCGAAAGAAATTCAAACCTACTTGTTTGCTTTCTGAAGGAAGCTTAGAGTGGAGAGGGCGAGTCAAGATAATTCAAGAACACAAGGTACTTTGGGCCTCAGTTATTGCTGTTGGCTATGAGATTCTGTAATTCATTAGCTCTTATTACAAGGCTTTTCATTGGTTTTTGTTTATGTTAATGGGACAATATTCTATATATGACAAAAGAGTTAGGTCAATGACACGTTGAAAAGGGTCCTGCTTGATTACTTATTCTATTAGGTGGAATGAAATCCTTCCAACCCATTTATCTGTTCCATGGCTCAGGTCTGGCACTGTTGAAGATCAGTTAGGACTGTCTCTGTGTAAAATGATGACTTTTGTTGGTTGGTCGATGCAACAAACTGCTCTTCTTAGGATGATGTGAGTGAGATTTACTCTTTGTCTTTGTTGCATCAATCAAAGAAAGTAAATTGATTCATATCTCTATTAACGTTTCACTTTGTTTCTTTAATCATATAGAGTCCGTATTCGATGAAGTTGACCGCGAAATGTGTATATGTAATATAGTAACTCCTTTAAACAAATGAGCATAAGATTAAAGAGGTATTCTCTTGATTTTTTCTGCTTTAAGCTTTTGGAGGTATTCATTTATGAAGGAGTTGGCCCCTTGCATTTAGATGTGACTTTGACTGGTGTTGCTATAAGGCATTTGGGGTTTGGCTGGTTTGACGTGAAGTATAAACACGTGAAATCTATTTTCCTCTTGCTTAGAAGATCAGTGTTACTAACATTGTTCTTCATTTTGATTTTACTACTACTGATATTATCACTTGAGTGTGGTTTCTGACTTGAGATAACTGTATACTTTTACAAGATGAATCAAGCAGTGGATTAACCTGAAGTTAAATAGTGAAAACCTTGGTCAATTTCAGATTGCTAGACGCTCTCAAGGTATGCCTTTGTTGCGATTAATAATATTTGCTTCAGTCTCTTTGCTAGACCTTGAAAGCATTTTAAAAATGGATCCCAGAATTGTTCTTAGTTCTAATTCAAAATCCGATAATGCATCCAGTATAAGAGACTCCTTGACCCATACACTGTTCAACCTGATCAAACGTCTAAATGAGCAGCAGAGGCGGATTATTATGGAGGTAGGTTATTCTTTTAACTTAGAAGTTTTTCTTATTGAATAATTAAGACTCGTAAGGTTCTGAGCTGAGGCCTTTTACTGTTTCTCAGGCATGTGTTAGCCTATCGAGGAATGTTGGGGAAATGAGAACAAAAACATGATTGCTTCCACAGTGCTGTGAAGAGGTAACTGCTACTATTGATTTTACAAGTTACCTGCCTCCGGTTTAGATGCTTTGTATTATTTTCTTGATATAGTGATAACATGTTGGTTGTGTATATTTCAGATAAGATATACATATGAACAACGCATGCTGCTAGTTGCTCAATCATGCAGGGGAACTTACAGAGTATGAATTTTAAACTTTGGCATGAGACAATAGCATAGAAGTTCGGTTAACATTAATATAAGACAATCTACATTATTTGTTTCCTTGCTTGAGAGCTATGTTGGGTAAGCTGCTTCAGCCCCTCAACAACTCTTGACCACAAATATTTTTTCTAGTTTCTGACAACTCTTGTACGTACTCATACCATGTCGTATCTCACTGGAATTTCTGACCCGGAGACGTTCTGAGTGGCCTATGTTTGAATGGATGCATGTTGATTGCTTTTTAAACTTGTTACGTACAATTGGCATGTATGTTGCCCCATAAAGAAGACCATTTCAGAAATCGGATTATAAAGATTGTGTTGACAAGTCTGGATTGTGTTGCCAACTGGTTAATCTAATTGTACGTGGCCATATTGTACATGTTGCCGCTGATGCAGGTGACAACAACATTTGCGGAGGCATTCTGCAGTTCTAAATTTGCTACACAAGCTAAATGTTAGTTCAAAATCTTCTCCTGTTGAAGATATCAGATAAGGCTTCTACTTATAAAGTTGCCTTTGATTTTTTCATACCAGTGAAAGGTATAATCGAGAAATTTATGCTTTTGGTTTCTCCATCTTTTTCAGGATTTGGAAATTTTCAATTCATTCGGGAATCACACATCATGGTATGCACAGACTATTCTATGATGAATCATCTGTTGAAGGTCAAGCACTCTGAATTTTATTGGTTTCATTATTGTTAGAATTTATTCACTCTCTAATTTTGTGTTTTTTTTCTATTGCATTACAACACTGGGCTAGAAGATCTTGTTATCTTCCACCGGGATTCTTTTCGGTAGGTATCATTCTAACTTTCATGAGTTCAATAATCCTGAGATATGCATTAAAGCTCTCCTATGTGCCATGATTATTGAGTGAAGTTTGGTGTTTATTTTTTCAAAATTATCATATGCCTTTTCGCAGGGTGTTCTGCTAGTAAGTCAAACTATTAGATTCTCATTTCTACAAATTTGTGTTGCTTATCAAAAAAGAGAAAGAGGCTCAAGGTTTCTTTACCTTTTCCGTACTTGTATGATAAGTATTCTTTCTCTTTTCACTTTTTTCCTGAATTATCTTAACATTCATCACCCCTGAACCATGTAAATACTATCCTGATGAAATCATCTCTATCTCTTTTTAATTTGTTTGTGCAGTACCTAGAGGAACTCTTGGGCCCGATCCTCTTTTCTGTGATGGGTTCAAATTTTGTTTCTTTTCACTTCCTCTCTCTCATTCTTAAGAACTAGTGAGGAAATGAACATGACGTTCTTCAAACTTTTTTGAGTTACAGGTAATAGCAATGATATTGACCATTAGGGTTCTTTTCTCCAGTAAAACTATGTTGTAGAGTTACAAGGGGTAGTTTTTTTAATGAAATTTGGACTCTTGTCCGTGTGTCTGCCTCATATCTTTTACTGAGAATGGCGTACTGATGAAACCCTTATCATGTTTCTGAAAAGGTATCTTTTGGATGACTCTGTAAAAATTATTGATGTAACGTCTCAAACACTTCGGGTCAGTATTCTAACTTACTTACCTATCCAAATTTGACAGTGCTCTTATCCTTCTGTCGACTGTTTGATTCTTTGGTCATAATTTTTTTATTCTTACCTTTACAGATTTGACTGTGCTTTTTAATACCATAATGTTTGGCGATGTATCTAATTTGGTGAGATTTTTCCCGATTCTGCAATAGCCTCTAACTTTTCTTCTATTGTTTCATGTTTGTCACACTCCTGCTAAATTTATCATTCTCATCTTTATACCTCGTCAAATGTATGCTTGATTGATAATTTAGTAATCTAGTATCATGCAGAAGAAAGTTGTGAATATTTGTGTCTGATGTGCTATTAAATTTTTAGTTAAGACATGTTTCACATTCCCAAATGTCAAGCAATCGAATGGTTGTACTTATTTCGAAGGATCTATTCTGTATTTGCCTCTTGTCTAGAAAGGCCAAATTGATTGCAAGTTTTGTATTAGAATCTTCATTTAGCTTATAATTTAGCTTATAACCTTTCTCCTTGCTTTAGGGAATTCTTTCAACCGAAAGGGGCCAGCAAGCATTATAATTTATCAATTCATGAGAGAGTTATTTGATTAAGGTTAGTTTCTTTTCCGCATTAGCTTTTTGGTCATTTGCTATTTATCAGATAATTCATATAGTGGAGAATTAGTCCCATGGGCAGGATAAGACATTGCACCGTAAAACTTTTTGAATATATAATTTCCGAAACTTGTGCAAATTTGATTTCAAGATTGATGTTATGATATTTTTGGATATATAATGATTAGTGAGTTTGAATTCATAGGGTATCCAAGTAAAAAATTGTTGTGCCTGCTCAGATATATACTTTTGTTTTTGTAGGTACATGGCAGGGGAGTGCACCTTGCCATTGTTGAAAATCAGCTCAAAGGTAGTTTAATAATTCCATGAATCTTGACAATGTGAAAAAGATCTTCGAAAAGGTAATCTCCATCTCATGGTTTATGATTATAATCGTGTAGTACAGTAAATAGGTTCAATTCCATTTTCACTTTTACACTGGTCTACAATATTGAAGATATAGCGCACATGTTGACTAGAAAACTAGTGAAAGAATGAACTATTTACAAGTGCTTTTGGATATCCAGCAATTTGTTCTATGAATGTGGTCGTTATCAGAATGGAATGAATACATTTTCGCATTCTGTATCATCTAATGGTTGTTTTGTTGTAGACAAGTCAGCTGTTCGTTCTAAACACAGAACCGAAATATTTTATCCACTTATGTGTTCACATCAATCTGTCTTTGGTGTTTGTGGTAGAAAATTCCATCCTACCGTTAGTTAGCTAGTCTGATCAGCTAGTCCCAATTTATCAAGCCTTCTGCTCCAAAATCTTAGCATTGTCAACTGCAAGAATCAAGATCAATGGATCGACACTTTATTTTCATTTTGTAGGAGATCCCACTTTCAGAAAATATAATATATATATTTTTTCAATTATAACATAAAGAGATCTCTAGTTTGGCACCCTGTTAGTTTTGTTTTATCAGGTGCTTCCTCTTCACTAGAACCTCTAGTTCCTGCTTTCTCTGGTGACACCACATTTCACAAGCAGTTCAAACAATTGTGGATGGTTTTCTGGAAACGTAATATATCTTGCTCACTCCATCTTGACTTATAATTTTAGTTTCTTCCTCAAATAAGGTCTTACTTGGTTAATGCAGCGCTGATATTATCCTTAGAATGATGCCATCATTGAGGATAAACGTTTTTCGCCCAGATAGGGTATTCATGGTGAAAGTTTCATTTGCCGAATCTTTTTTATGAGATAGAAATGTTCTTGTCAATTTGATACTTCAGTTACAGTTTTTTTATTTTCTGTTGTTTGGCAGTAAATCATAGAAACTCGCTATAGAAGGTCAGATGCATGCCATCATAGGCATACCCATCATCATTTGGTCGCGCTTGAAGAGCTTACAATCATTCTTGGTCTCAGAGCTTCACTTCCAAGTTTCTTAAAGTAAGTAGAATTCCCTATATATCTATTTGGTTTTTTGATTGGTAGTACCGAAATGCTTTAACATGAACGTGACTTTCTTCTGACTTTTTTGAATCTGAGGTAGTAGCAATGATATTGATCATTTGGGTTCTTTTCTCAAGTAAAAACTATGTTTTAGAGTTACAATGGAAAGTTTTTACTTGTTTCGGCTTTACTATTTTTTTTTTAACTCGTTTGTTAAAAGTTAGACACTGATATAATAATACGTCCATGATCAGTGGCTTTGCATAGTGTTTCTTTTGGTGAGAGTAGCTTCCACTTTTAATCTTTAGTTGATAAGAGCCAAAGGCTACACTGTATGATGTGTGAAACTGCTAAGTTATTCTAATAAACATAATATTCGTTTGTAAATTAAAAAAATTTGGTGGCACTGAAGGGTGAATCTCTATTTTTGAGATTTAGAGAACTACTTTTACTTGTATCCTCTTTTGAGTTATATATTAATTCTTGTTGGACAATTTATCGGCTCATTATAAGACCAGTGTTGTAGCATAGCTTCACGTTTGCTTGACTCGATCAAAAGCAATCCAGGCAAGAAATTATTAGTAAACTAGGTGATCAAAAATACAGGTATGTGTTAATGCTTTTATATTGGTTCACTTTTTCTTACTTAAGAAAAAAGTTGTGTACATGCTGAACCAGTCTCCAAAGTTTCTGGTTCTAAGTCATCTCTATTCGTAAATTTGCTACACAAGCTTATTGTTAATTCATAATCTTTTCTTGATGAAGATATCGCAGTAGCCGTTCTACCTATAAAGTGGCCTTCCATTTTGTCTTGCTAGTGCAAGGTATGATCGAGAAATCTCTGCTTTTTTATTAGTCCATCTTTTAGGATTTGGAATGGAGTTTTGTCAAGTCCTTCGTATTACGTACATCAAGATATGTGCAACCTAGTCTCCGAGGAATCGTCTAATGAAGGTCAAAAGCACTGTGTATTTTTTAGTGATTCCATTGTTATTGGAAAATTACTATCCAACTTTGTGTTTCTTTTTTTGTTGGTCTACAACAATGTGCTGAAAGATCTTGTTATCTTCAACCGAAATTCTTTTCCTGGAGGTATTATTCTATCTTTCATGAGTTATATCATCCTGAGATGTGCATCAAGGCCACCCTAAGTGCCATGATTAGCTTGGGAGATCTCTTCTGAAAGATGACCTCAACGCCCTGAAATCTCCGTTGATGTTGTCTCTGGTAAAAACCCTAGACCCTTTCTCTTCCCTTTTGGCTATTCGAAAGTTGTCACATTTCTTTGGTTTTGTTATTAAAACCATTGGAGAGAATTATTTGTCACTCTTGCTAAAGCTTGCGGTCCCCATTGTGCAGGTGATAGAGTATATCTTCCTTTGGTGGCCTGTGAATCATCTGAGGAGCCTTAGTCCAAATGATCTTTTCACTTTTTCTCACTTTTTGTAGTTCATTTATGGTTATTTTTTCTTATGAGGATGGGTTGATAGCTCATGTCTATGCTACTTTATTTCATGGTGCGTGGACTATCACTGAAGCCTCTAGGTTGTGCTCATGAGTGAAATATTTGATTTAGGTATCTGCTTTACTAGTTAATTTAGAAGGCAAAGATTGTTTGCTTTCAACTTTGTCGATCTAGCTTCTATTTTGTCAGCAACAAAATTTGCATTTAGCAAATGAAGCATTTGTCAAGAGTCTACTATCCATTGGTCCTCTATCGTTACTAAATTGCTGCAGTTTTATCAACTTATCATGTCCTTGAAGTCTCCAAGCAATGTACGACAAGCTTATAGCTCCTGAAGCTTCTCTAAAGAGACAAATGTAGAAACTGCATATACGTCTTAAGAACACCTCAAACACTTCGGGTCAGTATTCTAACTTTCTTACCTATCCAAATTTGAGAGTGCTCTTTGTAGTGCCTGCTCAGATATCTACTCTTTTTTTTGTAGGTACATGGCAGGGGACTGCACCTTACCATTGTTGTCATTCGAATAGCAGATGTATCAAGTGTCTTGGTCAAAATCAGATTTTGATTGTTTCCTGTAATTACTGGAAATAGATAGACAATCTTAAAAGAAGCTGGGAGAATGGGAACATTGATGGAAAATAATTGTATAAATCTAGAATACGTTAGGTTTTCATCTTATTAATACGACCAGGCGCATGTGTGTTTTGCATGTTAGTTATTCCTCATAGAATGTATCTCAATATTTACACTTTGATGGTGCATTGATGCTGAAGCAGACTCCAAAGTTTCTGGTTCAAAGTCATCTCAATTCATAAAGTCAAGCTAAATGCTAGTTCAGAATCTTCTCCTGGTGAAGATATCAGATAAGGCGTTTTACTAATAAAGTTGCCTTTGGTTTTGTCATACCAGTGAAAGGTATAATCGAGAAATTTATGCTTTTAATTTGTCCATCTGTTTAAGGATTTGGAACCATTCTCAGATATGGATTTTTCAAGGCATTTGTGAATCACTCATCATGATATGTGCAGTCTATTCTCTGAGGAATCATTTATTGAAGGTCAAGCGCTCTGCATTTTTATTGGTTTTATTATTTATAGAATTTAATCACTATCTAATTTTTTTTTTTTCATGTTGCAACGCAACAATGTGCTAGAAGATCTTGTTATCTTCCACCGAGATTCCTTTCCTCCTTTCCTGTAGGTATCGTTCTATCTTTCATGAGTTTCAATTACTATATCCATTGGTACATGGGCATTGCGAATCCATGCATCATTTCATTTGTTTGGAATTATATGCCCTCCTCAAAGAGTTTTATAAGAACATGTGATAGGTGGCACACCTTTAACTTTGTTGATTATCATATGCCTTGTTTCATTTTGTGTTTAGATCATTATACAAGAAGAATTTATTACTTTCAAATGATCAACATTGAGGTTTAATAACTTAATTTTATAACAAATCCATGCAAAACGAAGTTATCGTTGTGCTTTGTGTGCTACTTCTATGATAAACGCACTAATTCATTTTAAAAAAATATTAATGTTCCTTATGGCGTTAGTTGGCTAATCAGTTATTCTAGAAATTACAACTTCACGCATGTGCTGCTATTCTTACCTCTTGTTTCTTTTATTATCTTTTTAATGTAGTGACTTTTGTTGATCAGGTTTATTGGCTTTCCAACTGATTATCTTGGTGTTGCTAGGTCAGCAGTAGTGAGTCATTTTTTTCTTCTCTTAAACCATTATCCAATTTGTAAAAGTAGAAGTTCTAAAATTATTTGCAGTATATAACTCTTCTTGTTCTTCCCAGGTTTGTGGTGCATATTTGACCACCTCCATGTACGTGGTTTATTGGTGTGAGGAGAAATTTTGCAGTCGAAGCCTCAGATTTCCTGATTTTTCTTATCATTCTATGGTCATTTCTAAGAAAATGCATGATATCATCTATTGGGGATTATTGAACTTCAAAATATTGTACTTAGGCTCCTCCATGGTTTCCATGTTCTTAACCAAATAACTGATCGGCATTGTGGTTTATGCTTAATGACTAATTAGTAATTATGAATCATCTTCATTTTTACAAATTGCACAAAAGAGATTTTGGCATGCCTTCATGTGGTAGAGAAACTGGTTTTCCCGCTTTCTAAGCTTTTCTTTTCTTTGTGGTCAACAGTTACCGGATCATGTTGATATACTTGTGTCTGCAATAACAAGAATAAACGAGCCAGACAGCTTGTATGGGGTTATACATTCCACCAAGGTTCGTTTTAATACTAAATGCTTGTCATATATTTGGAACTCTTGCCTATTGGAAATTGTTTTCTAGCAAGTATGTTTTGAAAGTGGTAAAATTTACCCCTTCGTTAGGAACATTGTGAAAAATTAACAATCAACTAACCAGTATGCTAAGTTGCTAACCGCATATGAAAGTACAGGGTCCAAATAGAAATTTATTTGATTATCAAATGAAACAGAAGATGTTAAACATTTCTTTATTTATTGTCACATCTAAATAAGTTGCTAACTTATATGCCTACTACCAAAGGTGATATGAGCCTTAGCTCTCGTCTTGAATCTAGTAACTTCTTTAACACGAGCTAAAGCTTTAGACTTAGATCTAGTAATCGGAGCCGTTGTTAACGTGAGAAAGAGAAGAGATTTGGCTAGAACGTGAAAGAAGAGATTAAAGCAAGCTTCCTCTTAACCCAAGTCTCTCTTTGAGAATTAGGTTAATTGTTGGAAGTTGGTTTCTTATTAAGCATAAGAGACTCTTATATCGAGCCTTAGGTACAAAGCATCCTAAACCTAAAAACCAAAAAGGAAACGTATCTTAAATCTAATGAAAAGAAAAAACACCAAAACTTTAATCATAACTTAAAAGGAATAACACCAAAACTCATAGAAACTCTTAAACCCATTAACCGTATCATTACTCCCCTCTTCGACTTGGAGCTTGTCCTCAACCCATTAACTCTTAAACCCATTAACGTTCTGCCTGGGTTTTAAATAGCGAACCATAGCAATGTCGTGGGTGCTTCTCGCTATTCGTTATAGCGATAATAGCGATCGCTTTGTGTATCAACATTAAAGAATCAATAAGAGAGTGCAAATAATATAACCAACAAACTCAAATTCAAACAAACGATCCAAATTCAAAAACAATGAAACACCAAATCCAAAAACATTAAAACATACGATCCAATCCAAATCCAAAAACAATAAAAAAGAAAATCATAATCATAATCTAACAACCTAAACATCAGAATCATGGTCTTCAAGATTATCATACTCGACATCATCATCAATAGCAAAATCATCATCTCCTAAATCCTTTTCTTAACTTAACTTTGTAAATATACTCAAATATTCTCAATTATGTTAATTAAAATCAATAACATAATTTATTTCTCTCGAACGCATTGTTTTGGTGACCTTTTATATATATCTCGCTATAGCGCGCTTTCATAGCTTTTCAATATAGCGTCAATAGCGCCGATAGCGGTCGCTTTGTGTAAACTACATGGCTATAGGGTTTTGTAGCGATGGAAACATCGCTATGGGTGCTATTTGCTATAGCGAAAAAATAGCACGCTATTTAAAACCCAGCGTTCTGCCATTTCTGCTCTAGTTAACTTCTTCCAGAACTGTTTTTGTGATGTTTCTTTTGCTTTGGCTTGTTGATGCAGCTGACTTTCCTTGTCATTCATGCCTTGTACCCCGTTGTTCCCTGCCATTTTAAGCCTAACGAAAGGGGCAAGATGCCCTCCAAAAGTTCGTGCTCGCTTATCGCCATCGATCTTGTATTCATTATCTCAGGCATATTCCATTGCTTCAAAGATCGTTTGCGGTCGGAGATACTCAACTTCTTTTCGCAAACTATCTGTTAGTCCAGCGCAAAATTGCCATAGTTGTTGATCTCCGGTGAGTCTTGTTTGTCGGCCCAAACACTCCTCAAACTGATTGCAATATTCATCTACTGTACCCGTATGTTTTAAATTAGACAACTCTCCCACAGGGTTCACAGCATCTGCTTTTCCAAAGCGACTTTTGCAGATTTTTTTAAATTCTTCCCATTCCAGGTTGTGAGTAACTAACCACCGAAGGTTGTGATTCCAATGATATGCTTGACCAGTTAAAACGAATGTTGCTTGTCGTACTTTGGCATCATCATTAAACACTCTTTGATCCATAAAGTAATCATCACACTTTTGTAGCCATTCAACACCATTTGTCGTACCATCGTATAGTGGAAATTCCATCTTTGCCACATATTGATTTGATTCATGGCCTCCTTCAGCATGAGTTTCATAATCATCTTTTGAAACCATCTAGTCATAAACTCTAAAATCACCATGAGCATAATTAGGTTGCGTCTCGTTAGGTGATGCACCAATTGGCCTCACTTGCCAATCCCCTCCTCCATCTGCTCTACGATGGCCACGCTCTCTGCCAACAGTTCGTGTCGACCATGGTTCACCAGAGAAAAGCCTCTCATCATACTGTCATCACCCGCATATATGTTTGTGCCGAATTTGGATGGAGTAAGACTCGTACCTGCACCGGCTGTTTGCGATGTCAAACCCTTGTTTTCCTTGATCCCACTCAACAACAATCCTTCAGAAAGCTCATCAATCGACAGTTTGATTGGCAGTCCATGTTCTTCTGGAGTAATCTTTCCAAGTTTTCCTTTTGTGTTTGACGTGAGGGTTTCAAGAGTAGCTCCATGTTTTGCTACTGTTTGCGTAAGCAATTGTACGTCTTCTCCTATCTTGTTGATCTTCTCCATCAAGGCAGCGAGTTGTGTCAATACAGAATTGATATCTCCCATCGAATCGTTTGAGTCCGATATCAATTTGATATGAGCCTTAGCTCTCGTCTTGAATCTAGTAACTTCTTTAAAACGAGCTAAAGCTTTAGACTTGGATCTAGTAGCCGGAGCCGTTATTAACGTGAGAAAGAGAACAGATTTAGCTAGAACGTGAAAGAGAAGAGATTAAAGCAAGTTTTCTCTTAACCCAAGTTTCTCTTTGAGAATTAGGTTAATTGTTGGAAATTGGTTTCTTATTAAGCATAAGAGACTCTTATATAGAGGCTTAGGTACAAAGCATCCTAAACCTAAAAACCAAAAAGAAACGTATCTTAAATCTAATGAAAAGAAAAAACACCAAAACTTTAATCATAACTTAAAAGGAATAACACCAAAACTCTTAGAAACTCTTAAACCCATTAACCGTATCACAAGGATGTTCAGGAAGAAATGAAGTTACCAAATCGTGTGCAGTAATCACATTTGAGCATGAAGGTGAATAACACTTCCTATTTCTGCTATATGGATGCAATCTAAAACTTAGAAACTGAAGTGGGGCACTCGAGTATTATATATCAATTGCAAGCATGTTCACAGAAAATGGTGGTGCATGGTAGCCTTTCTGAAAAATCCAGAGGTGCACAAACGTAACATTTCTTGCTCACTCCATCTTGACTTATTGTTTTAGTTTTCATTTTCTAAGGTATTGCTTGGTTTATGTAGCGTTATTAACCTTAGAATGTAGCCATCATTGACAGGATAAACGTTTTTCGCCCAGATAAGGTGTTCATGGTGAAATTTTCATTTGCCGAATCATTTTCACGATATAGAAATGTAATTGTCAATATGATACTTCAGCTACAGTGTTTTTGTTTGTTGTTGCTTGGCAGCTAATCAGAGAAAGACGCTATAGAATGTCAGTCGCATGCCATCATCGGCATCATACTTGTCATTATTTGGTAGCGCTTGAAGAGCTTACAAGTATTCCTGATTTTAGAGCTTTAGTTCCAAGTTTCATAAAGTTAATAGAATTCCCTATTCTGTATATCTATTTGGTTATTGGTAGGTAGCACTCAAAATCTTTAACAGGAACGTGACTTTCTTCCGACTTTTTTTAGTTTGGGTTATTTTCTCAAGTAAAAATTATATTGACCATTTGCTATTGTCTTGAACTCGGTTTGTTAAAAGTAAGACACTGATTATTATAATACTTCCCTGATCAGTGGCTTTGCATAGTGTTTCTTTTGGTGAGAGTAACTTCGAGTTTTAATCTTTAGTTGATATATATTTCTTTTGTTGGCGGCATCTTTAGTAGATATTGAAAGAGCCAAAGGCTACACTCTATGATAAATGAAACTGCCAGGTTATTCTGCTAATAAACATAATGGTCATGTGTAAATTAAAATTTTGGTGGCGTTGAGGGTGACTCTATTTTTGATCTTTAGAGAACTACTTTGACTTTTAATTGTGTCTCTTACAGTTATATATTCAGTTGTACATCCTGATTTAGTTAAGTTTTTTCCTATTTACTAGATAGTAAATTTTTGGTTGGATAATTGGCCCAATTCTGTTTTAACAGTTAACTAATCTAACAAGCTTTAGCTGTAATACTCTAGTTGTGGTGGCGTGCAGAAATGAGTTTTCACTTGACTTTATCTACAAATGCAATGCCCACCTCTGCAACATGCCAAGAATAATTATCATGAAAATTTGTACTGGTATCACATTTCTACACTTATGTACCAATGATGCTATTTTTAACCATTAGATAGTAGATACTTTCCCTAGTTTGTAGTTCTGAACTACACCAAATTTATTTAATAGGAATGATATGTTACAGAGGAGTTTTAGAATGGATTAGTTGAAACCTCCATAAATTTTTGGACTCTCTCTCTTGTTTCTTGGGCTATGTCCTAAGTAATAATGGTCAGTTGGGATAAAGTCCTTTTTTAGCTTTGAGTTACAACAGTGTTCTCGGTTTAGACGCTTTGGATGGAAGGTTCAAAGAAGCTGTTGAGACTTTCAAAGAGATGGTTTCTTCCGGTATCCAACCCGATGACTCAACGTTCAAATCACTCGGTACCATTCTAATCAAACTCGGGCTGTCGAAAAAAGTTGTGCGTAAGATCGAAGAAACGAGGAAACAAGAGACTAAGAGGATTAGATCTATGGATCTCAACTCTCTAATCTCTTGTTGGAATTCAAAGCAATATCGATGATTGCGACGAGCTTTAGTGATTAAGTTTTGGTAGATCTTTAGCTATGTGTATATAAAACCGTTTTAAAGACTACTGTAAAATCTTTGAAGCGGGAGTTTTACAAAACTGAACAAGAACAAAAAAAAAGCAAACACCAAAAAAGAACTAAGGTACACACGTCACAGTATATTTACATGACGTCATTGTGCCATGAGAGAACTATTTCTTCAAGCTCTGTTATCAAATCGGACCACCGTGAATCATCTTCTTCACCTTCAACTACTTTCACTTCAACCACCACAACATCCGCCGTTAACTCAACCGCTTCCACCACTATCGCTGTTCTTCCCCTTCCTAATCCAACTATATTCGCTTGTCCTTCTTTCTTCGTCTTCTTCTTCACTTCATAACCTAATTTCTCACCAATCAACTTGGCTTTCTCCTCTACTTCCACTGCAGAAACTTTCGCTGTGAATCTCCTCTCTTTCTTCTTCTTAATCTCAAACAATCCAGAGAGATCTAATCCCGAAGAAAACGAAATCAAATCAAAAGCAGTAACCGAATTAATACTCGATTTCTCCAGAAACGGATCTGACTCAAAGATATTACGATGAAACTCACAAGTTTCTAGAGATTTTTTAAACCAGGTTGTTTTCATAACGGTTTCTATACTCATCCTCGTTGCAGGATTCGGATCTAACATCTGATAAATAATGGATTTAGCTTGTTTCGAAATCCAGCTCGGAAACCGATAATCTCTCCGATGAATCTTCCTATACATAGAAGCAATATTGGAATCATCGAAAGGAACATCACCAACGAGAAGTACGAATAGAATCACTCCACAAGACCACGCATCAGCTTTAGCTCCGTCGTATCCTCGCCTTGATATAACCTCCGGAGCTGTATAAGCCGGTGTACCACACGCCGTATGTAACAATCCGTTTTGTAGATGCTCTGGTAAAGCTGATAAACCAAAGTCAGAGACCTTGAGGTTTCCTTGCTTATCTAAGAGTAGATTCTGAGGCTTGACGTCACGGTGAGCAACACCGTCTTGGTGAGAGAATCGGAGAGCGGAAGCGAGTTGTTGAAAGTAACGACGCGCCGTTGATTCAGGTAATCGACCACGGCGGAGGACTTTTGAGAAAAGTTCACCACCGGCGGCGAGTTCCATGACGAGGTAGATCTTAGATTTAGTAGCCATAACTTCATGGATCTTGAGAATGTTTGGATGATGACGAAGACGACGCATAGCATCGATCTCGCGGATTATTCGTGGCTCCATACCGGATTCAATTGTTTTCTTCTTTTCGATGATTTTAATGGCGACGAGTTCATCGGTGTCGATTGAACGAGCTAGATGGACTTTTGCGAAGCTTCCGCTACCGAGTCGGCGACCGAGTTCATATTTTCCGAGGAGAATTTTCGCCGGAGAAGATTGGTTTTGTGGTAGAGGAAGAGGAGATTCCATGGCGGCAAGGAGAAGAAAGTGGTGGTGCCTGAGTTCAGTTAGAGATTTCAGGGACGAATTGTTTGGTGGAGTTGATGTTTGTTTTATAGGGAAAGTAAATGATTTATTTATTGGATGTACCGAAAATACCCTTGGAGAAATGGTTTTAGTGTTTAGTAGAATCTCTCTTTTTACGTGTTGTATTTCTGATAACTTGGTTGAGATCATTTCGGGAATATGATGATATAGTTTTTTTTTTTTTTTTTGGGAGACGTCAATCAATAATAAAAGTGTATCTCTTTCTCACAAAATATCATTACATATTAATAAGTTTAAATTCCTCAATATTCATAATGAAAAACATTTGAGTCTTCACTTATAATGTTTACTATTCACTGCCAAAATAAAGTTTGGAATATTTTTTCCTTCTTTAAAATATTTACAAATAAAAGGAGTCATGTGTCAAACAAAATTTTAGTCAACAATTATGTTTATCATAAGGTTATATATAAAAACGGAAATAGAAAAATATGTTTACAAAATAATTATTTTAGATAAAATGCCAGTCAATATTTTTTTAAACAGAGTATTGAGTTTTTAATAGCTGTGAATATAAAGTCAATAAGCCAAAAGAGAAATATTATATAGGGAGAATTAGCTCAATAATAGGATTTAGGGGAAAAATTAAGGATGTAACATCACGTGGGAGATATTGTGGTGACTAACCGTGAGAATAATTTTGTTGACCAATTTACTTCTATTCAATTGAGGTAAAATAATGCAGAAAAATATTAAAAATCTGGAAAAAAAATCTGGGAGAATCAATCGTGGGTAAAATCTGGGAGAATTAATTGATAGTTTTGGGGCTTGATTGAGATTTCTTCCGATCTTCTTTGATCTTTGAACGGAATCGTGATTATGGAGTTTTTAGGATGATTGATTTGGATCTAATATTAGCGATATCTTTTGAAGGTTTGAAGATTGATTCACAAAATCAAAATTATTTTTGTCGATTAATTAGCGAGATTGCTATAAAATGAGCCGTAACAATGATGGTTTGGCATCCAAATCGTTTTCGAGAATAGCTTTGAAGAACTCTTTCAACTTTTGCAATGGTGACAAACATGGTGAGGAGATTGGCAGCGGCTCGAGGAAAATTGAAGAGATAACTGTAGTCCACTATTCTGACGATTTGTGTAATAGTTAACTATTATTGTGTTGGTGAGATAGTCAACTATTGGTGCAGGTGAGAAAGGGGATAGAGATTGATGTGAGGTTGGGTGATTGGGTTGTTGTGGAGAACGGTGTTTGGCAATTCAATCTGAAGCCTGCAGAGGGGCGTAAGTCTATCATGTTGTCATCAAGGGAGAGATTGGAGACGCTAGTGACTATCGTGAAGGGTACGTTCCAGATTTGTGCAACCAAATCCGTGGTTTTGTCGTACGAATGTCCTGAGGTTATGGGGATTGATGACCACGGGAGTACACCTCCGGTGTCGTTAATGACAGACGAGGATGTGAACTTCTTTAAAGCGGTGTGCAGCCATATTGAGAATGTTTCTTTGTGTGTTACTGTTCATGATGGAGATGATCTTGGCCTGAATACAGACAAGTTTGATGGAGTACGTCAGGTAGTCGGTAAGTCAGGTTACTATACATTACTTAGTCAACTATGGTGTATTGTAGTTGGCTATTGTTATGCGTAGTATTGTGTTATGTAGTACATGTATTCACCTAGTTGTGTATGTTTACAATATATGTGTTGTTAATAAGGGCGGTGTGATATTTTATATGTGAACAGGTGTGGAGGCAGAGGTTGGGAAAGGCAAAGGGAAGGTGGATGAGATGGTTGATGTAGCCGTAGATGAATGGTCTTCTTACGATGGTGATTCCGATGATGGGGACTGGCACACGTTTGCGTTAAGTGATGGCGAGACTTTTGAAACTGGTGACCGGACTGAAACTGCGATGGAGGATCCAATCCTAGGTGTGAATGAGGCGGGGGAATGTTCACACAAATGGCCTTGTCAGTTGGATATAATTGACTCTGGTGACGATGAAGACATCGATGATGTTAACATTGTAGGAAAGTCAAGGCCATGTGTATTGCAAAATTGTGCGGCAGAAGCACTGACTTCTGTATTATCAGACGCACAGGGTACTCCAAGGGACGCACCACCTGTTTTGGATGAGAGTATAACCGTGGGTGAGGTTTCTTATCATGGTCTTATTTGTTAAAAAGTCAGCTATTATACGTAATAGTTCGCTAAATAGTCCACTATTGTACCACCTGTAGTTGATTATAGATATGCGATAGTTGTTCTGTGTGGATTTTTGCTAATTTGTGTTTTATATATGTCTTTGGAGGTCTCGACGGGACGCTGCATGATCTAGACTACGAAGGCGATGAAGTGTTCATTGGTAGAGTCTACAGAAGCAAAGAAGCATTCAAAATGAAGATGGCGATCCATGCTATCAATAAGAAGTTCAACTTCAAGACCAAGCGCTCGACACTGACCTTTGTTGAGTTGTTGTGTGTTTTCAGAGACTTGTCCGTGGCGGGTATATGCAACTATGATTGACGACAGTGGTCATTTCCAGATAAAAAGGGCGAACTTTTTTCATAGTTGTTCGATAGACGAGCGCAGAAACTATCATCGTCAAGCGACGATTGACGTGATAGGAGAGATGATAAGGGAGCGATTTGTGGGGGTTAGAAAGGGTCCGCGTCCATCGGAGATAATTACTATTATGAGACAAGAATTTGAGGTAAATGTAAGCTATTGGAAGGCGTGGCGCTGACGTGAAGTGGCCATGGAGAAGGCGGTTGGATCTGTCAAAGGGAGTTACGCCCTCCTACCAGCTTATTTATCTAAGCTGGGACGAGCGAACCCTGATTCTGTAATTGAGATGGCGACGGAAACCAAAAATGGAGCAACAACGTTCAAATTTCTGTTTTTTTCCTTTGGTGCATCTATTAAAGGGTGGGCGAGCATGCGACGGGTCGTTCTTCTAGACGGTACACATCTGCATGGGCGATATAGAGGATGTATGGTAACAGCTAGTGCGCAGGATGGCAACTTTCAGATTTTTTCAATCGCGTATGGTATAGTTGATAGCGAGAATGACAGTTCGTGGGAGTGGTTTTTGAGATGCTTGACTAAGGTGATACCAGATTCAACCGACTTAGTCTTCGTCTCTGATCGCCATATGAGCATCTACAATGGACTTAATAAGGTATGAATATTGATCTTGTGTGTATAAATGTGTGTAGTTAATATTATAGTTGATGCGTATAGTTACCGATATTGCGCTATAATTGTGTACTGTTTTATGAGCACTTGAATATTTTCACCTACACTGTTCCCATGATGTTTTTCTACACAAAGACAATATGAAATAACTGTGAAAGTACATGTGAAGTATATTTTCTTACATAATAGTTAACTATGTATATTACGCATGTAATTGTTATGGTGTACTTACTTTTGTGTTGAAGTGGTAATATTAAAAGTGGTACTAACGGTTGTGGCCTGTTTTTCAGGTCTACCGACGAGCTTGGCATGGTGCTTGCGTTATACATCTTGCAAGGAATATTGCAGCGCGATTCAAAGGGAAGAGGCTCCCATCATTAATGGTTCTAGCTGCGCGGAAATATGGAATTGAAGAATTCTACAAAGTCTTTGCGGAGATTGAAGCTGTCGATGGTGATTGTACTGAATATCTCAAGAGTTTGGGATTTGCGCATTGGAAGCTCTCTCACTTCATTGGAATGAGGTACAATGTAATGACGACGAACATTGCGGAGTCTTTGAACAACATTCTTAAGGAAGGTCGTGACTTCCCCATTGTCTCAATGGTCGAGTCCTTGAGAACTAGTCTAATGGGTTGGTTTGCAAGGCGTAGATTGGCAGCCGCGTCTGAAAAGTGCAAGGTGACACCTAAAGTGCGAGAGAAATTGGAAACCAATTTTTTCTTCTCGACATCAATGGCTGTTAAGCCCGCCAATGGTCAGGAATTTGAGGTGCAAACCAAGAAAGGGGAAATCTTCATTGTGGACCTAGCGAGGAAGATGTGTAGTTTCCGTGAGTTCCAGTTGTTGTTGATCCCTTGCAGTCACGCACTTGCGGCAGCTGCTGAAATAAATTTGTCTACAGAAAAGCTTGTTGGGGATGCGTATCTTACAAAGACATGGCGTGCTGCATACGCAGCAACTATTCACCCCGTGCCAACAGCGGATGAGACAGTTAACGTGGGGAATGTGATTGAGCTCCAACCGCCGGTTACGCGCCGTCCACCTGGTCGTCCTAAGAAGCTAAGGATTTTATCAACCGGTGAATTCAAGGTAATCTCTCTCTCTTGAATTGTAGTAGCAGCTATAGATAACATTAGTTGGTAAATTGTTTGAATGACAGTGGATTATCACTATGAATTTCTAATAGTCAGATTGTAGTGGTAGTGAGCTATGTAAATTACATATAGTTAAATTCGAACGCTTAACTAATTAGATTGGTGTTTTACGTTGTTTACGAATTTCAGCGTCGTTCGACGAAAAACACTCGGTTGTGCACAAGATGCCTACACAGAGGTCATAACAAGGCATCGTGCAAGATGCCTATCAGGGAGCCGGCATTAGGTCTCTAACTGAGGTTGTGGAGGAGTTCGTGGAGTTTACAAGGATGAAGTTGCATTTTTTTTGTTTCCTTTAGTTTAATAAGTTTCAAGTCATGTACTTGAAGGAATTATTCAATTTTCTTCCATGTTTGTTGAGCGCTTTGAAAGCGTGAAGATTTACCAAATAATGGTTTTTTTTTGTGATACACATTTAGTGTATGGAAAAAGCTATGAATACTTTAATTAAAAAAGCCTCTATACATGTTTAGTGTTTTTGAGACGTATTTTGTTATTTTCATTAAAGATAGTTAGCTATTTTAATTTTTTTATTTTAGTTAAGGCTAAGAATATAGTTCATTATAGTTAGCAGACCTTTTAATATAGTCTGCTATATTTATTAAAGATAGTTAGCTATTTACTACTCATTTAAGTTATTTTGTTTAGTGTTTTTGAGACGTATTTTGTTATTTTCATTAAAGATAGCTATCTATTTTCATTAAAGATAGTTAGTTATTTTCATTAAAGACCCAAAACATTCAAAGGTTGTTATTTTCATTAAAGATAGTTAGCTATTTTCATTTTTTTATTTTAGTTAAAGCTAAGAATATAGTTCATTATAGTTAGTAGACCTTTTAATATAGTCCGCTATATTTATTAAAGATAGTTAGCTATTTACTACTCATTTAAGTTATTTTGTTAAATGTAAACATATACTTGTGACAAAAAATGCACGATCAAAAAACAAAAAATTTGAACCATCTTTGTTAACAGTCATGTAGTTAGCAAATTTGAACCATCTTTGTTAGGATATCTTACTGTTCACAAATTCTTGTTCCCTTTATCTGTCTTTGATTATAGTGAACTATTACATATACAACGTTCTTGGTCCGAGCATCAAAAATCCATGGTGTGCATTTTCAAAAATGTGGATCTAAAACATAAGTGATAGTGACAATCCAAGCATCAAAAGAAAAATTATTGTTCAAAAACTCAGTGATAGTGCTAATTCTTAGAAAACATTGTGAGAAAAACATTGTAAGAAAAACATTGTAGAGAGAGAGTTAAGTCTTGTAAAACAAAAGCTACAAAGTGAACTTGTTCAACTGTGAGAGTAGTCAACTAATTCTGTGAGAGTAGTCAACTAATTCTCATCAATCACACAACGTAATGGGAGAGGACCGACGTATTTCTCATAAAGCTTGATGTCATAGTTCTTCCCAACTTCCTTGACACATGCTTCGTCGAGTTTGGAGGTGAAGGTAAGTTCGCCAGATGCATGCAACTCAAGTAGCAGCAATGTAGCGATCCCATGTGAGGTTACATATGAAAATGCTTGTGTTATCAATAATATAAAAACTCATCATAGTTGACTATATATTTGTGTGCATCTGGTATATAGTTAACTACATGAAGATTTTATGTAAATAGTATTTTGTTAGCGGTAATATGTTGGTTAAACATGTACCTTTGCGTTTGAGCATCCAATTGCCTGCGTAGTGGTTGATAGTGAACGGGGTATGCACTTCATTCTTCATTTTTGAGTTAGTTGCACATCTCGTGATGATGTGTGGTAAAGACGCCGCAAGAGGCAGTAAGATATCCTGCAGTTCTTGTAACCCAAAAAGTGTTGGGTCTGGTTGCAATACGGTTATCTCATGTGATGATAAGCAGATGGAAAGACCAACCCAACAGTCATCTATGAGGTATGGGCAGTAGAGGATATCAACCTCCGTGAACCATTGGCGGTCCTCCCCCACATATTTGGACACCTTCTTAGGAATCCTATAGCTCTTCCTCTTCACTTGTGAGTGTATGTTAGAGATAGATACAGCAAAGTCGATCTCCAAGAACTGAATAGGCCTCTCTTGGGAAGCCTTAAACGCCTCGGAGAAACGATCCCGGACCAAGAAGATTAAACTATCCATTACCTGCGATATAATGAAAAATAGTATGAGGAGGTGAAATTTCTATTCGGAGTGTAAATGCTATGAAAAATAGTAAGAAGATTATATACCTCGTTGTGCAACCCGTTTTTTTGCTCCCAAACGTCTCTCAACACACATCTTGAGACAGTAACGCCTTTACCAATTTTGTACGCCCTGAAAGTGAAATGCCAATGTACAATAGTCTGACAATGAGAATGAAAACCATTTAGCTTATGTGAAATGTAAAATTAGGTTTACAAACTCACTTTGCAATTTTGACCAATTTGAGAAGCATCTCAAAAGCTTCATTATCTACTTTGGGGACGGGAGCATGATGCACTGCCAATGTCAAGTTGGTCTTCGGTTGTTTGGCATGTGGCATAGAAGAATTCTCTGGAACATGTGGCATCTTCCGTTTCGATACTCTGACCGCTGTGGGATTCTTCACTAGCTGCTCGCTTGCGTCCTTGTTGGCACCTTCCTTGGCAGTTTGTTTTGATGAAATACCATCTTGTGTAAGTCCCAATGAGAATGTCGGCGCTGCAAATGAAACTCTTACTTCTTCCTACAAGTATACGAAAGTTAGTCAAGCAGAAGGTTTAAGATTTGATGAGTTCTTCAAAATGCCAATTAGAAAAAGGTCAACTAGGTACATTAATATAAATAGGAAGAATTACATTTACCTTTGGTTGCGTAGCTTTCTCGGTTACGAGTGGATCAGTAGGTACTGCCTCCTCAGCAAGTATTTCATTTACAAGACCCATGATATCCTTGGTCAGAAAGTCATGTTGAACACAAATGCATAACAATGATTACTTTCAGCGAAGAGGAAGTTCACTATAATATATAAATAGTGAATTACAATAGTCTACTATCATATTATATAGTCTACTATCATAGTATATAGTGTACAAGTAATAGCCAACTACAATAGTAATGCTCATTGCTAAATTTACCTCTGACTGTGTCTTATCTGACTCATGGATATTGGACGTCACCTTATCCGCAGCAGCATCAACTGGACAGTTGGTCATGTTCTCCTAAATAGGAAATGTAAGACGCATATTTTAATAGTACAAAAAGAACACATCAAGAACGTTGTATATGTAATAGTTCACTATAATCAAAGACATATAAGGGGAACGTCATGCTGTAAATAGTGCATCAATTTCTCATTTAACAATCGTAATGTATAGTCTACTACTTTCGTATATAGTCTCCTATTTATAGTCTACTAACGTATTATAAAATACCTCTGACTGTTGATTATCTGACCGGAACGGCGATGCACCACCTTTGTCAGTCTCATGGTCACTAGGCGTCACCTTGTCAACAGCAGCATCAACATTATCGTTGGTCATGGTTCCCTAATAGAAAGTAAAAGACACATCGCTGAATAGTACAAAATCACCAAATACTCCAATGTAGTATGACATAAAGTATATAGTGTTTTTACCGTGTCTCCTCGCTGATTTGCCGTTGCAGCAGTGTTGCTGGCCGTCATATGTGGTGACCTGATCAAAGCAATCTGCTGCACGATATCGTTGATTTGGTCAGACATGCCCTTCAGCTCCTTCCTTATAGCCGCATCTTGTGTCTTCATTAAATCCATGAACTTGGACTCAAAGTCTTTCACGTTCTGCATTAATTTCCGATTGGAACTGGCTGCAACATAGTAATTTGTTGTAAGTAGTGTCAATGTATCCAAATTTAGTTGTTAATTACCTACTGATTAAGAGATTTACCTACTGATTTGTCAATAAGGGCTTTCACCTCGGCCCTACTAAGAGATATTGGTTCGTGCGATGTTTGACCAATCTCCTTCTCTAACTTTTTTCCTTTTCCTTTACCTTTCTTCTACAGAGGTGTAGTTGCTGCAGCGGGCTTAAATTTCCCACCTCCATTCTTGTCACCATCCTGGTTTTCTATGGGAATATCTGACGCGTCAATCCCGCCAGACCAAGACGATGTTGTAAACGTATAGTTTTCTCGATGAGCTCTAGCAAATGCAGCACGTTAGGATCCTTCTCCTCATCAGACCATGTTAGGTCGTCTCCTTCTATGCCTTCAGCAGCTAGTGTATAAGCAACATTAATCTGATACAAAACACAAAGCACACAATAAAAGGGAATAAGATGTTGTAAGTTAAATTCCATTCCCTATTTACCTAACATTGTCCTAAAAAAGTATATTGTTACTTGAGGGTCTTCGGCTAGCTCTATAACAGATTTCATATGGATCACGAGAGCCTTCTCAACTTCGTCATTCTCGGATTCATCTTCAGACATGGCGGTTTCTTTTTTTGGATTGTTTGCGATAGTGGTTGCGAATGAGGTTATACTGGGTATACAACTCATAGCAACCATTTGCAGACCGTTAATGAAACCTTGAATAGCCATTGTTTTTTGGCACATGTCACCTTCTTTCTTCGACCTTATGCTATCCATTGTAAACTCGAAACAAACTCTCCCCCATGGGTGTTCTAAATACACATTCAAGTCTCTGATCATGCGAACATGGGATGCAATTATCTTACCTGAAACAAAAACACAAAAATCATTTATTGTTGTTTCCTGCTACAAGATATAGTTGGCTATTTAATCCAACTATTTTATCAATATAGTTCACTATAAATCCGTTTACTCTTAAAGTTCTACAATGGGTTTTGAATTGTTAAATTGCTTACCAGCACCACTAGTAGGCATTAAGATAAGGTCCACTAGCAGTAAACAAGATAACTTTACCTTCTTCATTGCGTCGACCTTTTTTGATTTTAGCATCTCACATATCCGTTTTGGATTCATGTCAGCCCTGTTTTCAAACAAATGAGCCCAATAATGACTTCCACCCTCACTGCCTCCATCTTCTCCACTTATTCCACCTCCCTTCTGACGTCCAACTCCCTTTTGTTCTACAGATTTCACCTTTGAACAATTCAACCCAGTGGCGACGGCGAATTCTCGGAGAGAAAATCGAAACGGTTTTCCACCAAAAAGTACCCAAATTTCGTAACCATTTGTGGTCTTAATCTGACGAGATAGCAGGTAATGGAGAAACTGAGCCGACGAGGACACTTTGAATCCATCTTTCAATACTTTTCCAAACTGAGAATCGAATAGAATCTTCTTTTCCGCTGGGTTCTTGTCGAGAAATTTCAAAATAGCAAAATAGTATTTCACGAAGCAATACTCGTTGACCCTCTTCTTACTGTCGGGTTCCATACCTAGACGAAACAGTCGCTTGGGTAACCTCGGATCTATCATCTTTGGTAATTGAACGAGAAGAAGAGGAAATTGATAGAAAATGAATGGTGTAGAGAAGAATGTTGTAGAGAATAACTCGATGGACTGAGATTTGCGAGAAACGAAATCAACGAAGAGAAGAGATGTGATATCGGAATAGAGAAAGTGAAAAAGGCGTCGACGGTGTGCGGCGGTTCATGTAAAAAAAACTAGGGTTGAACCAATTTTTGTTTTTTGTTTTTTTCACCAAAATCTGGTAAGAATTTACATAAGGGTATAATGGTCTTTCTAACTAACGCTGATGTTATGCACTTAATTTTTTTCTTTGTGATGTTATGCACTTAATTTTTTTCTTTGTGATGTTATATACTTAATTTTTCCCCTAAACATTATTATTTCAGCCAATTTCCCTATTATATATGGAAATTTATTGAAGCCGTTTAAAATATACATAAATATAACATTAAATTTCAGTTTGACATATAATTTAAGCTTCAGCCCTTTTGGTTAGTATAATTAGGTGAATATTATTTTTGGACATATAATTAGGTGAGTAACATTTTCTGATTAGAAATTAGGTGAATAACAAACTATTGTCTTCCTGGACAAAAATACCCTTAATTAAATTATAATGAAAGTGGTTAAAAAAAATCTGCATTAACTCCCTAAAAATCAGTTGTCAATCAGAGTATTTTATTTTTCTATTTTTGGAAAAAAGCCTTTAAATCTCTATCATCTATGAGAAAATGAGATTTACTATGGAAAATAATAATAATAATAATTAGGTTAAAGAAACGTACGAGAAGAAGATGACAAAAAATAAACATGTAGTATAGTTAGCTATATAAAAATATTGTATTTGTATAGTTAAATATGTAACACATATAGCTAACTTTTTTTTAACCGATAATATAGTTAGCTATATCATTAGTATTGTGTAAAATATTGTTAATTTTGTAACAAGCATAGCTAACTATCCCTTGGGGCCGTATAGTTGGCTATGTCATGATTACTGCTTATATATATATAGTATATAGTTAACTATATAATAAGTAACTATCCATTGTTATTTGACGATTTAGTTAGCTATGTCATGAAAATTTTGTATATATATTTAACATACGTAATTAACTATTCTTAAAAATATAGTTACTAATCTATTGTATTGATTTCTGGACATTGTTAACTATGTTAATTTCTAATTTGACCAAAAGATGGATGGTAACAGAAGAGAAGAAACAATAGATTTAATTTAGGAGTTGTGATTTTGATCCATCATGATGAGTTAAGAAAAAACAATTGAGAGAGAAGAAGAATCGAATTGAATATTAAAAACAATGAGAAGGAGGAGAAGAAGAGTGAGGGAAAGGAGAAAAACAAAAAGGAGAGGAGAATGGTAAAAGGGGAGAGAATAATAAGAAGGAAAAAATGATAAGTTTAGGGTTTTAATTAAGAGTTAAGATTTTAATTTTTAAAATGTAAAAAGCTATATAATTACAAAAGGATAAAATAGTCATTTTAGGTATTTTCAATGTTAGTTATCTAATTATAGTTTAGGATATGTTATATATTTAATTATTGGTGTAAAGAGTATTATACATGCTAATTTTCCTAGTAAAAATATATATATTTAAATAAGTTTCCATAGATATTGTTGGGTGATTTTTTTCTATGTAAAAATATCTGCAAATCATCGACAGTCACGTAAAATCATACTCCCTCCGTTGCATATTAGTTGTCGTTGTATGTGATTTCACGTCATTTAAAAAAACATTAAAAAAATCTGTTTTACCTCATAATTAATGTGTTTTTCATTTGATATGTGTAGTTAATAAGGTAAAAGAGTATGGATAAAATCGGAAAATCAATTATAAATTTGCATTGAAAATGTAAAACGACAACTAATTTGATACAAAATAAAAAGCGTAGAATGACAACTAATATGAAACGGACGGAGTAGCATACTTCCTTTTCAAGTTTATACGTTTTTGAAAAACAATTGTACATGTGATACAATTATACAAATATAACCAAAACAAACATTGTATAGTTATCATGCATAAACACATTTAAATTTTGGTAATCTTAACTATTTTATGGAATTCTTTTTAAAAAAAATACATTATTTTTTTGTCTATTTTAAAAACATAAGTTTTATAAACGTTCATGAAAACTCAAATTTATGATCTTCCGAGCGTTACATCTTGCATATTGATAGTGCATGTCAAAACGCAATATTTCGTGAAGTTACTTTAGAACTATTTAAAATATATGTTATATGTTTCGAAGATTTAACCACTACGAACAATCACTAAAGATTAACTCATGTGCAATCAACAAATATGTGTCATTAATTTCACTTACCGTAAATAAACTATTACGATGGATTCATGGGAAGAATTGACTGTCAAACCGCAATCAACAAATATGTGTCATCTTCTCAAATTCATTGGAATTACAGTAAAATTTCTATAAATTAATAATGTTGGAACCATGAAAATTTATTATTTTAGACATATATTAATTTATCGATAAATTAATATTTATTAATTTATAGAGAAAAATTCTTTTTATGTAAGATTTTTCTTAATTTGTTTTTTCGAATGATGTTATATTATGGAATTTCATGAATCTATTTGTCAAAATAATATGAAATTTTGACTAAAACTTTCGATTATCGCAATAGAGTGGATGATATTATCATAATAGACGATCAAATTAAAATGGTATACTATGTATAAAATTTAGAAGATACCATGGTTATTATCCATAATGTCGATACATTTAGAAAGAGTTACGTATAAATAATCAATTATTTTGCCTAGAATTTTCCACAAGTTTATGGTAAAGACTGAGAAAACAATTATAAAAGTTTTTGATGTAATACTAAAACTTAAAGATTAGGTCTAATGAGATTTTCATTTTTAAGTAAAAAAAATCATTAAACCCATGTTTAGTACATTATCATATATATATATATATATATATATATTCTCATATACATAATTATATATGATTATTAATTTATATTATTATTGAGACCATATTTTACATAGGAGTTTCAAAAAAATTATTATCTTATCATTTTATCGAATTTCGCTAATTTTTACATTGGTCCGAGTCGGGACCGGAAGATTTTATTAATTTATGGTGATTATTAATTTATCGAGTATTAATTTATGGAGGTTCTACTGTATAGTTAGTCGTGACTGTTATTTTAGGTCTATTTTAGAAATACAGTTTTTAATTTATAAAAACTAATTTTATAAGTCTTACAAAATGTGTTTATAATTTAGTAATTTACCGTGACTGAATTTCATTAAGAGAAATTTACTCCGAGAGGTATTTTTTGGAAAACTATCAACTCTTTCAGATACTTTAAGTTGATGGTATACTTTTACTATAGTCAAAGTCGATTTTAACCCTTTCCTAACTCAATTCTTGTATAGTCTTATTTTGGTTTTCAGAGTAAACCATAATAAACAAAACAAAAACAAAAACAAAAATCAAAACTAAAAAAGATTCGGACCCTTTTTCCGTTCTTCTCGTCTCAACCCAACACAAAGAGAAGAGAATATCTTTCGATAACATCAAAGTTTGGATTATACATCAACCAAATAAGATCTCAGATCTCTAAAACTTCTTCCTACTCCGCTGGAAATCTTTACCCATATTAAAGATCCGCATCTCAATTTGATCCCAATCTTGATGAAAAGTAAATCGAAGGTTGGAAGCTCCATATTGTACTCCTCCGGCTCAATTCGAACCCAATTGAATTTTCAAAGCTTGTTTCCTTCACTTGCCTCCAACTTTGTAAAGCAATGTCGACGATTCCGACACAAACAAAAGGTGACTTTTTAATCCCTTATTTTCTTTTGGGTATATGTAATCACTTTTGAAATTTTTGGTGGAAAATAATTACGGAACTTATACTTTGTGGTTAGTGTTGCTTCTCCAACCCAAGCTGCTTTTCCAGGTTATTGTAGATGTTGTTAAAAGAGAGAGTTTTAGATTGTGGGTACCAAAAATATGTTGATTAAGCTTTTATTAAATTTAAGAATCTTGTCTTTTCATGGAAGAATTTTTTTGTTCATCTTTATGTTGATTAAATCTTTTCTTTTGTTCATCTTTCTGTAGCGATTGGTGAATTACCTGTGATGGGGGTTTTGATTACAACAACCTATTAGAGTTTCTTATACGATGAGGAAAATTTGCTTTGTAAACATTCTTTAAATGGAGATTGTTTTGTGGATAATGTCACATGGACAAGTTACATGTATGTACACTGTCTCATAAAATAGTTTGTGTGGACGTTGTTTCATGGATTAGTTAGTTTGGACACATGTTAGAGAGTTAACAAAAGAAAGAGATGAACAAGAGAAGCAACATCTATATAAAAAAAAATATTGTGTTGTAGAATTTGTAATGTTTGACGTTTTGGTTTAAAGACTCTTTGTTCTCACTCATGGTTTCGAGATACACGACGGTTCGGGTGAACGCGGCTTGTGATATTTGGTAGAGTAAGTTAGAATAACCCAAAAGTTATATTTGTATGAAGTATGATTTGTCGATAGAACTATATTTCTGAGCAACCCGAAAGCTATGTTTGTAACTATCTTGATACTTGGGAGTTGTTGTAAGGTTTAAGAATATCCGATGAAAGTTCAGGGTGCTTATATTGAATGATCTGAAGGAACCATGAATCTTCTTTCTCTATAAATTCAGGACCTTATAAATTACTACTAAATGAGCTTGCACATCTTACTTTATGGCCTTCACTTTGTCTTTTCAAAA
Source organism: Arabis alpina (assembly GCA_900128785.1). Taxonomy (NCBI): domain Eukaryota; kingdom Viridiplantae; phylum Streptophyta; class Magnoliopsida; order Brassicales; family Brassicaceae; genus Arabis; species Arabis alpina. Next base: position 20,950,703 of record LT669790.1, read on the forward strand.
GATATATTTCTTCAATTGAATGTCAACAAAAAGTATAAAACATGGTAGAAAACTACAAGTATCATTTAAAGGTATCCATAAAAGAAAACAAAGTAAACGACCTTGATTAATGTTAGTAAACGTAAACTTTTTGTAACGACATGGCTCATAACTCATAAAGACCACAAGTGAACATGACTCATTCTATGCACTTATTCGCACATAATGAACTCATGGATGTTGTTTCGTGGACACATTGTTTTAAACTATTCACACAAACTTGTCCATAAGACAATGTACACTTATGATAACCGCTGATTTGTCGAATCGATGAATTAGAGAATTTGATAATCCGATACATTCATTACAAGAACTAAAAACCTCCTTGAGACCATCTACATTCAAAGGATGCTAATGTCAAATATTTTATCATGTTACTCGATCGAGGTCCACCAAACAGAGAAGATGAGTTCCTCGTAGCAAAAGTTGTTTTTACCCCAATCATAGCTTTCTCTCTTTCATCTCTAGCCTATCTAAGAGAAGATACTAATGATCAAAACTAATGTACATGTGCGGCGATGCTTAGAAAAGAGAATTTTAGGATAATTAGGATGCTGACCATTTATTATTGTCCATAATATTCCGTCCATACCAATTTATTATCCACACAAACACATACAACAAAAACTCAAAATTATTAGTATCCAAACCAAATGGGCTCTAACGATTCTACCAAATCCCGAACTGTTTCGTCAATAGTTATGAAATCTGCATATTCACAAATCTGGGTTGATAGGTCATTAGGTTTTGAGTGTTTTAGTTTTAAGAAACTTAATGAAGGGAAAGCAAAAAAATTATAATTGATCAAATTGGTTAACGGCAAAAAAAAAAAAGATCAAATTGGTTTCCACCCTTTGATTTCGCAGAAGCATAGCTTGAGGAGGAAAGAGAGGAAAGAGAAGAAGGAGACGAAGAAAGAAAGTCATACCTGATTTTATTTTCTTTGATTTTTTCTAAACCACAAGATTTCTATCTCTTTTTCTAGATAAACGGTTCAGATTTGCTCTCATGTAACTATATATTTATTTTTTAACTAAACCATCCACTCTCTTTTGAGGGTAAAATAATATTAATAAAAATCAAATAGTGGAATAAGTACACCATTGCTAAAAAGTATCTATTTCTAAACGTAAGAAGCCCTTTCATTAATTTCACTTGCCGTAATTCTTATTTTATTTAGGGTAGTTTGGTGTGGAAGAGTCATTCCAATTCTAAGGAAATCAAAAGTACATTGGCAACTGGCAAGTGGTAGGTCAAAAATAATAGTTAGTTATGAAATTATAAAAAGTTATATAATATATGTTATCAACTTTAAAATTTTATAACATTCGTCACAGAAATATTTTTTAAAAAAATCTTTATAAATCTAAATTTTTTAATCAAAAATGTTTTGACGTATATAAAAAATGAACAACAAACAATAATACTTTTGAAATGTGGTATCATAAAGAATTTTCGTAACACTTTGCTTACTTGAACTTCACCAACCCACAATTTGATTAGGCGACTAGATAACTACAATTATTTGATTTGCGTTATTGGAGTTGGACACGTATTTGTTAGGTAACTCAATGCTCCAAAAATTATGATGTTTGGTTTAGATATAGAGATAATATAATCACATATCATGATTCATAAACTTATTATATGACTCATATCATATTGTGTATGTGTTGGTTATTACTATTTGATATACATCTGAATTCTTAGTTTATAAACTACAGACATAACAATTCATGTTTGACTGTATGTACAAAGTCTTAAAATTTGTTACCTATATAAATTTGTAACATAAGTGTTAAATACATATAAGAAAACAGTTGAAGTTAGTTATGGTTGAAAAACTGACTATTTCTTTAAATGTTTATCATTTAAACCGAATAATAATTGATGGAATTAAGCATTTTTCTAAAATTTCATCATTTCGATTAACCAGAAGTAAACCTATTGTTTATTTTGTCATAAAGAAAAATCATATATATAATTAGGGAGTCCTCTCTCCATCTAAGGTGTCCACATAGGCAAAAAAAAAATTTAACAATTAATTTTAGGTTTGAGTTCATTTAATTCATGTTTATGTATATTTATTGTTACTTATAGCTACTAATTTTTTAATTAAATTAAAAAACGAAAAATAAGTCCATAAATTACTAAAAGTAGAAATTAATATTTGAGTATTTACTATGAATTTATGATAACGATAAAAGTTTATATATTCAATTTGAAAAATTGGAAATATGTAAAATGAATATACATATAAGAAAAAGTGAATAAAGATATGATTGACATAAAAAAATCAAAGAGAAATAATCTTGAGTGTCAGAAAATTGTTAAGAGGCTACTGGTTTTCTTTTGTCATGAACGCACTTACACCTATTCGTTAAAGCAATACATGAGCATATTTTAACCAATGAGGGATGAACGCGTTAATATAAGAGGTTGTTGATCTACAGATAAAGAATATATATTATTTCACTGAAAAGATATTGAACCATCTAATTAAAGATGAGATAATAAGATGAAAATTTAGGATATACGATTTATTTATAATGTTATATAATTTTTTGGAAGTATGAAAGAAAAATATGAAAGTGTTATAATACTATTATTTTAAAGATATAAGGTATAAATTGGTGTAAGACAAAAAAATCACGCATTGCTTGAGTTATGTTCTACTAAATATAAGTAAACAAAGTAACATAAAATTGTAAATAGTTAAATCAAATTTTTGTCGTTAAGTTTAATAAATGCATCACACGAACCATATTTTAGGATTGTTTGAGTATTTATTCTCGAACTAAAAATTACAATAATGAATTTATTTTATTTATATGGTCATTAGAAAATAATCAAAATACTATGAATTTATATATAAGAGCGCTGAATAGAAATGTTAATAAAAAATAATCAAACAAAAAATAAATTCAAAGATGTTAATTATTGAAGTATCGGAATTGAGTTTTACCCGATTGTTAAGAGACTGAAGGCTTTAAAAAAATAGGATGTATGATTTCACTAAAGGATATTGAACGATTTCACTAAAGGATATTGAACGATTTCACTAAAATAAGAAAATAAGGTGAAACTTTAGAATATAATATTTTATTCAAAATGTTATTTTCAGGTTTTGGAAGTAGAAAATAAAAAAATTGAAAACGTTATCGTAATTTAAAATAAATAAATAAATCTTAAATTTGATATATATAAAGTATAAAATTAATGGTCACATTATTCATAAATTGTACAGCAAAATATACCAATAAATTGTGATTTTTAATTAAAAATGTACGTGGTTCTACAAAAAAGCATTCCCCGGTGAGCTTCTATAATTCAATATTTGAATCAATGATTTTGAAAATCTAGAGAAACAAAAACTATTTTTCGAAACGTTTAAGAAAATGTAAAAAAAAATATTTATAAATTAACTTTCTATAATTGTATAAGTGTTTTATGAAAAAAATGACAAAAGTAAATATATTGGTTATATTTAGAATTTGTTTGAAGATTGGATGAATTTATTATGCAATAATAGATAAAATAATAAGTTCTCAAAAACTAAACAGCTATTTATTTAAAATCAAATATCAAATCAAAAGAATTTAAAAAAAAAGAATTAAAAACAAATTATTAATTGAAAATATGATATTATAATGTGTAAATAAATTTAAAATATATATACTAACAGAAAATATGATATTATAATATTGATAGAAAACATAGAAAAAAAACAAAAAAAATTAAAAGAAGCCAAACTCGCGCAACGCGCGAGTCTAACCCTAGTCATATATATAATAGCACACTCCTCTCTTCATCTAAGGTGTTCACATAGGCAAATCATTTTTTTACAATTAATTTTAGTTTTAAGAGTCATTTATTGTTACTTATAGGTAAAAAAAATCTAATTAAATATAAAATACGAAAATAAGTCAATAAATAGCTAAAAGTAGTACATGTAAAATTAATTTGAGTATTTTATTGTTGTAAATATAACTTCAACAATAATGGATTTTCTGATAACAATACAAGTTTATATATTCATTTTCAAAAATTGGAAAAATGTACATTAAATATACATATAAGACAAATGAATAAAAATATAAACAACATCAAATAATCAAATAATTTCAGTGTCAAACAATTGTTAAGGAGTTGTCAATCTAAACAAAGAATATATATTATTTTACTAAAAAGCCACTGAACCATCTTAGTAAAGATTAGATAATAAGATGAAAATTTGGAATATACAATTTTACCATTATGTTATATTTGATTTTTATGAAATGATGAAAGACAAATTTGAAACACTGTTATAATACCATTATTTGAAAGATAGGAGGTAAACATTGTAAATGGTAAAATCAAAATTTTGTCGTTAAGTTAATAAAATTATAAAACTCATTTATCACGCGAACGATGTTTTATGATTATTTGAGTATTTTATTTTCTAAACTAAAAATACAATAATGAATATATATCATTTATAATAAAATTCATTAGAAAATATTCAAAACATTATGAGTTTACATATAGGAGCAACGAATAAAAATGTAAATAAACGACATGAGATATAATCAAACAAAAATAGATTAAATGATTCAATTATTAAGGCATCATAATTGAGTTTCCGCCGATTGCTATGAGGCTGAAGGTTTAATAAGAAATAAGATATATGATTTCACTAAAGGATATCAAAAAAAAATCAGGAGAAAGTAAAATAAAAATTTGGAATATAAGATTTGTCCAAAAGAAAAAAAGAATTTATTCAATATAATTGAGTTTTTGGAAGTATAAAAGAAAAAATTGAAAACGTTGCAATACCATAATTTAAAATAAATAAATAATCTTGAGTTTTGATATATATATAAAGTTAAAAAATGAATGGTTGCGTTATTCATGAATTATACAACAAAATATAGGGAGCATGATATATGATTTTTATGTAAAAGTATACGCAGTTATACACCATGATCCAAAAAAATTACTTATTTGATAATTCAATATTTGAATCAATGCTTTTAACGCTAAAACTTAGGAAAAAAATACTTTTAAAGTGTTTAAGAAAAAATAAATATATTAGTATGCATGTTACGCGATTATGACTAAAATATGGTTACGCGATTATGACTAAAAGTAAAGTGTTTTTAGAAACTAAAAATTATTTATTTAAAATCAAATGCCAAATTGGAAGAATTTTAAAAAAAAGAAAGAAAAAAATTTCAGTACACGTTATATATGATATAGAAAAACAACATAAAAACATCAAAAGAAACAAAACTCGACCCTCACCTTAGTATATTGTTAACGACGCATTATTTGTCTTCGTGAATATTTTATTCTTACTGAAATGATATATGTCCAGCGAAAATATTGTTTAGTCTTTCTTTATAATTACACTCAACTTTATACACCAAGATATTTTTCTAAAAAGTATCTTGTAGTCGATATCACAATTCGACTAGTGCACTCTCAAAGTGCTAATCATGAAAAAGTTGGAGTAATCACTATTCCAAATAGAGAATATAAATCTTGATGTTCACCATTGTCGTTGTATCTATTGGACACTTGGTCTTGGAATTAAATTATTTATTTCTGAAATGATTTGTCTTCCTACTTTCAACGGTCCATACGTGTCAATCTTTTTCTTGTTAGATTCTTGTTTTTTCTCTAATAATCAAAGAATTTTCCACCTGAAGTTTAACTATTATTTCTATTTTAGTTAAACCGTGGCTTAACTAACAACATAATCACAGTAATTAAACTGGATTTATCAAATCAAGGGTAGAAAGGTCATTAATTCATTGCACTAACTGATGAGGCTCTGTGGAGCCCACTAACAAACCGTCAAGATTGATCGGCGGTTGTCGACTGACAATTGGACGGCTCTTCTTCTGCCATGTCAGCAATCACTTTGGGTCCACTGTGGGTCCTATAAGATGGTGGAGAAAAATATAAAGAATACAAGAAATTGACGTTTTTAAAAAAATTATTGTTAAAGTTATGGGAAATTATGTTGAATAACCAAGAACAAAACTATAATTAAAAACCTAAATCTAGTGAATAAGGTTATCATATATGCTTATTTTGGTTAACTCCCTAATTATTAATTTTCTTTGATTATTAAGCAAATTAGCCCTAAAGTTAAACATTGAGCATAGCTTCAATTTTGGTTGTTTTATTCTTTTTGAGATTTAGACTTTGTCAGTCCACAATGGCATATTCGTCATCGTCACACACTAGAACTCACCAATATCAGTCCATATTAAAAGAATAATATTAACCTGGAAATTTACGCATATGCTGATATGCATAAAACGATGATATCATATTATTAGACCATTTTTGATACGTATCTTAGCAAAACTATTTCTACATGTCTGGAATATTGTATGTAGTGGAATAGTATATGATTATGTTGTATCAAAATATCTTCTCCAGTTAGTATTAAAATAGTGAGAGTACTATGACTAGGTCAGCCCATGTTGCAATTTTAAAACTTAGTGAATTTCTACAGATCTAAATTGCAGTATCTATCTGCATGAATAACTTTTTCTCGAAATTTCAGTATTTGCTTTATTAGATTAGTGTATTATTTAAATATTTAGTATTTTTTTGTATATAAACAATCCAAACAATAAAAAACTCCATAATACAATTAATGGTCATAACAGATTAAACAACTATAATTTTTATATATAAACTTCAAAAATGGAAAAAGAAAACTTCTAAAATATTTTACATATGATGAAATGGAGTGGGTATCAGACAATGGCAATCCTAATCATATTTTGCCTGCACTTAACAATGAACTGTGCATGCATAACTTGTGGGAAAATGTATTTGGAAATTTCAGGGAAAGTGTTTAGTGGTTTTAATTAAATGTTCTCTTACTTAGGTTCGTGAATGTAAATGATAAAACACAGGCATGTGATTGGCCAAAATAAAATAATCGATGAAATTGTGTCGAGTTAAGGTAGGAGAGTTGTCTTAAGTAGACTTTAACTCATTGAGATGGCTTATTGGGGAGAATAATTGGGATACTACTTTCCAAATCAAAAAAATAATAATTGGGATACTACGATACGACCATTAAACTTTCAAAAGAGACGTGATAAAATTAATTTTGTCATGGAATTATATGCCGAATTACGTGACACATACGATAACTTGTAATTTAAAAATCAAGCTTTTCATTATTTTTGTTTTTCTGCTATAAAATTTTGATTGTGTGTAGAGAGCCCGGGCTATATGTGGTGTGTGGTGTGTGGTGTGTGGTTTGTGAGGTGGTCTATCTGCAATCAGATAGGTGGAGATGCAATATTCTTCAGAGAAGGTGAAACGTAACGCACGAATGAATTGATCCATTATATATTAATTATGATTAAGCAATACTACTAGTTTTATTTTATTATCATTTCACAGGACAAAGTTAGCAAAATTGTTTAGGTGAAATTTAATTTAGCATGGCTGCCCAAAAAGAAGCTATGATTAACTGGTATAGTAATATTATACTATATATATATATATATATATTAATGTTTTAACAATTGTAAAATCATCCCCACATGTGCATTGAAACATTTTTATAATAGTTTTTATACATATGTATATTTATATTTTTTGTTATTACATTCTTACCTAAATGGTATAAACAAACTTTAATACTTGTATAATTGTAATTCTTTTTTCAACAGTGGCTCTTTTGTTCAACAACCAAGCAAAGCAATATATAGCCGTATATTAATGGAAAGATTAGAGTATCAATATTAATTAAGAAAAATAATTTGTTTATATTTGATCTTCAAAAAAGATGGATTTATCTATGTGATCTTAAACATTTTGGAACGTGTTTTTCCATTTCCAAGATTCATCCTTTTTCATGTTAAACGTGGTAAAAACAAAAACAAAAACAAAAGTATGCAAGTACTAAAATAATATTCATATAAAGAAATTTTCCAGATCCATCATCGAGTAGAAGACGACATTATTTTGACCCCCAAAATGAAAACGACACAATGTTATAATACAAAATATTCGAAAATAACAAGGAACCACCAATTATAGATCTTAGTGATAGTAATATTATATTATATAATTTCTTTCCAAAAAAATTGTTATATTATATAATTGTAATGGCTCTATAAACAAAATATGTCTTCCTGTATGTTTGCCATGTGTTTCCCATTAATATATATATGCACAAAAAATATTTGGTTAAAGTAATAAATAAACATTTATTAGTATTAAAGAAATGAAAAAGGTTTTCCTACTCACAAATGGAATTTCTTGGAGATGTGGTCAATTCTATGTTAATTCTAGATCATACTGCTCCATCTAAATGGTTAAATAAGAGAAAACTAGAATAAAAATGGTGTATTAGGAGGTGAGTTAACGTGCTGATATGCTCAAATTTACCCTGAGCTACTCTCTCAAATTAAGAGATCAATTGTAGTAGGGGTCGAATCACTGGGAGTCAAATCAAACGATAGGAATATTGACTTCAAATTCGGCTAAGTAAAATAATATAGAATAAAGACAAAAGCAAATCGAAACAGAGAAAGATTGTTGATTTAAAATTCAATTAAATAAAGTGCTAGGCTTTTGGGTAATTCTCAGGATGAATCAGAATTGCAGGTTAAACAAAATCAGGATTTAATTAAGAACCGTTCTAGAACTTGGAACACTAATGTATAATTAACCAACTGTCGTTGCGAAAATTAACTATGTCTAAACCCTAGAAAACCAAATTTCTTTGCGAATTCAATCAATTTAAACAAGCATTAAATTCAAGTCCAATTTGTTCACAAAATCCCTAAACCAAATTTCTTTGCGAATAAGTAATTTTGCTCACCTAAGATCTAGTTCTGGCTAATCAATTACACTTTCGTGTCAATCTATCAACCTAAGATAACTAATTTAGAGTGATCAATTCTAAATCAGAGTTAAAGCAATCTAGGTGAAGAACCTAACAGATAATCCTAACAAGTGAGTTTACCCTAACAATTCATCATCATTCCATTCGAACTACCCTAAACCTAACAAGCAAACTACTCAGACATGGCAGCAAAGCAAATCATAGCTGAATAATACTGCATAAAGAAAGAGTAAAAGAAGAATTACAATAGGGTTCGAAGAATCTCAAAGTAATGAAGTAAACTTGTCTCCCTAAAAACCCTAAAAATCTCTCTCTAAACTTTGTTAAGTAAAATCTAAGTTCTTGTTCTAAAAACCTAAAATAAACTATTTATAGAGGTAAAACTCGTGGTGAGCTTTTATGACGGTCTATTGCTGCTTTCGGCCCGTTAACTGGCGAATTTCCTTCTTTAAAACGTATTTAGGTCGGTTTATGCGCTGGCCTGTCGATCGATCGTCTATATGTATGTCGATCGACAGGCTTCAATGTAGCTGTCGATCGATCGTCCTTCTTGGTGCTGTCGATCGACAGGCTGCTTCATATCAACTTCTTTTCTTGCAAAATCCGGCTCCAACCTTGTTTACGTTCCAAAATGCACCGTATTCACCATATAAGCTCCTCACGTGCAATAACCTGTTAAGACACTAAAAAGACTCGAAATACAACGAAAATACTCGATAAAAGGCCTTATATCATGGTCGAAAACCGGTAAAAACCATGATATATCAACTCCCCCAGACTTAGCTTTTGCTTGCCCTCAAGCAAACTAGAGACTAAAACTGAAGTTGAGGTTTGAAAATCGCGAGAACTTACTTATCTTTGGGAACATTGCTTTCGCTTTCTTGACTCTTTCGCTGCATGTAAACAAAGTACCTTTGGCGGTCACGAATCTCAACCATCATAGGTTGGGCCTCAAATCTTAACCTGCAAACCCATCAGTTTCACATTCTCCTAACTGTCGCACACTCGATCGAAGTGATGATGGAATTCTCTCCAATGATATCAACCAAGTAAAAGGGCTAGGTGTGATGTAAAAGGCTTTTGTGTTTAAGTGGAGCTAAGGAGTGTTTAGGGTTACCGGATTTTATTTGGTGGATGCAGACATTATGCATAATCACAAGAGAGAGTCGGGTCCAGTTGATGCCCACAGTTTCTCATTCACATTGCACTCCCTCCTCCAAAACGTTATCAGGAACCAAACACCTTCATATAATCGCGTTCCACTTTCCACATCCAACTTCTTCATTCTTTGGGACTTTTCTTTTGAAGCTAGAGACTTATTTAAATAATCATTTCCCTTTCCCTTACTTATTTTTCGAAATAAAAGATTTTTTTTTTTTTTTTTTTTTTTTTTAAGGGGGAAATGATTTTACAAAGATATTAGTCTCGAAAATTACCATTGTTGTGTATTAAGTCTCAATGAATGCTTAGCATTGCTGCTCTCTTTTAAGTACTCCAACCAAATCCTTTTTCTTGTGCAATTTTTGTGAATGAAAAACTGCGTCGGACCTCTTTCTCTCCGGAGTTTATACACATGCCTGCACATAAAACTAAGGAAAAGAGACTGCATGAGGTTTGAACAAAAGGTTAAGGTTAGGGGTTGGGTACCAACTAAAAATCAGCTGGCCATTCAGGATCAACAAAGAGTGGTAAAGAGAATAAGGAGTCCTGAATGTTTTACTATCGTGATATCACCAAAGAGAATATAGCGAAATGGAGATCAAGTGTGCTAGTCTGGAGTTTGATCTACTTCGTTCTGTAAATTGCGATAAGAGGGGAACCTGTACTATCATCTGATTTCGAATTCGTTCCATCCAAAGGCTTCATCGCAGCAGCTAAAAGTTTCAAAAACTAAGCTTTATTCCTAAGAAAGATCATTATTCCCTACATTTTGACTCAATAAAAACAAATTTTTGACTCCAAAATAAAAAACAATGTTAGCAACTACCTCCCCCAGACTTAAACAACACTGTCCCCAGTGTTATTAAATCTGAGATTGGTGAAAAGGAAAAGAAAAAGTAAGAAAATTTGTGAAAAGAATGAAATTCGGACCTGTTCTGCTGGCCTGTCGATCGATCACCATAAGGTGTGTCGATCGACAGGGCTTCATGGGGCTGTCGATCGACAACCAACAGGTGTGTCGATCGACAGATTCGTCGAAAATCTGAAATCTTGGCTCTGACGACTGATGCTGTTGGAGAAATCTAAAGAAAAGCTGAAGATCACTGAAACAAAATACCATCAAGTACCACAGCAAAGAGTCGCAAACAACATGTTCCACAAATTTTGAAAAAGCAAACAGAAACAAAGAACTAACTGACTCAAAGAAAGAAAAATGACTCAAAGGGAAAGAAAAACTTACAGGTGGGTTGCCTCCCACCAAGCGCTTGTTTTCAGTCATTAGCTTGACTGCGGATGATGTTCAGGCTGGAGGTGGATCTCTGAAGTGCACTCCCCCAGACTTGCAAGGAACAATACCAGGAAAAAGCTTCATAGTATTGTCCAACATCTCTTGGACAACTACCTCTCCCTTCTCCCTCAACTCCAAAGGAATTACAATTCTGAACTTGGAGAATGGTTTAGAGGTCTTCCTGCGCTTCACCTTGGGGGACTCATCACACTTGGAGCTTGTAGGAATGTTTTGACGTGGAGTGGGAGGAGCCAGCTTGAGGACGTTTCGAACCTTCTTCATCTCATTTTCAAAACCCAGCGTGTCTCCAACATTGACACTCATACAGGAAGTTGATGTGAAAAGAACCGAAGGATAGAAAACATCCTTGTTGATGTTCGAGAAGGAGATCCGCTTGTTAGGAAAATCCACCATTGCTCCCACTGTTGCAAGGAACTGTGCACCAAGAACCAATGGTTTACAGATTTCATCCTTTCTCTCAATGATGTAGAAGTCCGTAGGAACAAGACAATCTCCTATTTGAATCGATACGTCAGGAATGAAGCCTTTAGAAATCGTACATGATCTATCTATGAGCTCGATAGGAGTCCTTAAGGGTTGTAACTCCAAGATTCCTAGCTTCTTTGCAACAGCCTCACACATAACATTCACATTTGCTCCTGTGTCGCATAGAGAATCTTTCAGTTCTACACCATTGATCGAACAAGGAACCACAAACATTCCCGGATTTAACAACTTTGGCAGCTTCCTCAATGATGTTGGAGCTTGTTTCCCTTTGACCTTAGATGCTTTTTCACTGCCTTGGTCGGTGCACGAGGGGTATAGACTCCTTGGATACGGAATCTTGGGCTTGTAGACACGTTCAATGGCAGTTTCAGACTGACATTCGAAAACTTCTGCATTTTTCGGGGCTGTCGATCGATCAACACAAGGTGTGTCGATCGACAGGCCCTCCGAAAACTCAGAATCTAGGTTTCTTTCATGAACCACTGCCCGATCACACTTCCCAATAGTTGGAATCACTTGTGCTTCACTCTTCAACGTGATAGAATTGGAGAAGTGTTTTGGATTCATGTCTGCTTTCCCTGGGAGACAACCTGCTTGTTTCTTTACATTTTCAGCAGTCTGAGCAACCTGAGTATCAAGCTTCTTCAAGTGAATATTGATGGCTTCTATTTTTCCATTAAGATCAGTGTAGAGACTGTCAATCTTCCCATTGAGATGTACTGTTAGGGTTTGTTGCCCCTCAAGAAGCTGTTCGAACATCCTCTTCACGTCACTTTCTGAAGATTTAGAGGGAATCGGTTGATACGATGAAGATCCGTAGTTCCTCTGATTGTAATTGTTGTATCCCTTGTTCTCTGACTGATTCCCATACCGCTGATTATGGTAGCCATTCTGGTTGATGTAATTAACATTTTCCTCAACAATCTCCGCTCCATTTGTTTGACCAGCTCCTCGTTTCCTTTCCTCGTCAATCTTCTTTGTACTATTGCTAGTAGATACGTTCTTGATGAGCTCAAAGCAATCAGCTGGGAACCTGGTTTTGAAATTCCCATTACTCGAAGCATCTAGAGTCATTTGATGTCTCCAATCCATTCCTCTGTAGAATATACCTAGCAGCTGAACCTCTGTAAATCCGTGATGAGGACAATCTCTCTGATATCCCTTGAACCTTTCCCATGCAGCCTTGAAAGATTCTGTCATATTCTGAGCGAATGTTTGGATCTTAGCTCGTAGATCCTCTGAACGTGACTCATCGTAAAAGTGACTCAGGAAAGCACTCTTGGTATCTCTCCATGTAGTCAGTGAGCCAGGCTCCAACTGCTTCAGCCAAGAGGCTGCCTCTCCAGCAAGAGAAAATGGGAAGAGCTTACACATAATGTAGTCTTCCGATACGTTGTTAGCCTTGATGCTAGACGCAAGATCCTCAAACATCTCAAGATGATCCATGGGGTGCTATGATGGGTGCCCATGGAACTGATGTTGAGCCACAAGAGAGAAGTACGCAGGCTTCAACTCAAAATCCCTCCGCTCAAATCTAGGAGGTCGAATCGCTGCCCTGTTGGCATAATGTTCTTCAGGACGGTAGTAGTCTCCCAAAGCACGTTGGTTAACTACCGCCTCCTGAGGTCTACGATTCGCCCGAGCCAGATGCTCGATCTCAGCGCGTTGGCGCTCCAACTCAACCCTTTGACGATCTAGCTCAGCACGCTCTGCTGCAACTGGATCCATAACCTCAATGATGTTACCAGCTTCATCAATGGGGTCTCCCTGATTGTTGTATCGATTGCCATCTCGATCAACATTCTCCCCTTCAGCATTCCGAAAAACCACTACAGCTCGATTAACCATCTTAGCCAACTGAAACACAAAAACAAAAGAAAACGCGTAAAAACGAACAAAAATAACTTAGTCAGAATTCTAGAATCAAAATCCTATGGAAGATTTTGACTCCCCGGCAACGGCGCCAAAATTTGATATGCTCAAATTTACCCTGAGCTACTCTCTCAAATTAAGAGATCAATTGTAGTAGGGGTCGAATCACTGGGAGTCAAATCAAACGATAGGAATATTGACTTCAAATTCGGCTAAGTAAAATAATATAGAATAAAGACAAAAGCAAATCGAAACAGAGAAAGATTGTTGATTTAAAATTCAATTAAATAAAGTGCTAGGCTTTTGGGTAATTCTCAGGATGAATCAGAATTGCAGGTTAAACAAAATCAGGATTTAATTAAGAACCGTTCTAGAACTTGGAACACTAATGTATAATTAACCAACTGTCGTTGCGAAAATTAACTATGTCTAAACCCTAGAAAACCAAATTTCTTTGCGAATTCAATCAATTTAAACAAGCATTAAATTCAAGTCCAATTTGTTCACAAAATCCCTAAACCAAATTTCTTTGCGAATAAGTAATTTTGCTCACCTAAGATCTAGTTCTGGCTAATCAATTACACTTTCGTGTCAATCTATCAACCTAAGATAACTAATTTAGAGTGATCAATTCTAAATCAGAGTTAAAGCAATCTAGGTGAAGAACCTAACAGATAATCCTAACAAGTGAGTTTACCCTAACAATTCATCATCATTCCATTCGAACTACCCTAAACCTAACAAGCAAACTACTCAGACATGGCAGCAAAGCAAATCATAGCTGAATAATACTGCATAAAGAAAGAGTAAAAGAAGAATTACAATAGGGTTCAAAGAATCTCAAAGTAATGAAGTAAACTTGTCTCCCTAAAAACCCTAAAAATCTCTCTCTAAACTTTGTTAAGTAAAATCTAAGTTCTTGTTCTAAAAACCTAAAATAAACTATTTATAGAGGTAAAACTCGTGGTGAGCTTTTATGACGGTCTATTGCTGCTTTCGGCCCGTTAACTGGCGAATTTCCTTCTTTAAAACGTATTTAGGTCGGTTTATGCGCTGGCCTGTCGATCGATCGTCTATATGTATGTCGATCGACAGGCTTCAATGTAGCTGTCGATCGATCGTCCTTCTTGGTGCTGTCGATCGACAGGTTGCTTCATATCAACTTCTTTTCTTGCAAAATCCGGCTCCAACCTTGTTTACGTTCCAAAATGCACCGTATTCACCATATAAGCTCCTCACGTGCAATAACCTGTTAAGACACTAAAAAGACTCGAAATACAACGAAAATACTCGATAAAAGGCCTTATATCATGGTCGAAAACCGGTAAAAACCATGATATATCACGTGCAGTAACTGAGTGAGATTAAGGCATACATATAGTGACTACGTTTGATAAGAAATTATTTAATTACATTTATATATTTTTGTTAAATGGTTTAATTTGATTATATTCAATATAAGTTAATTTTCACATATCAACATAATTTAGTGTTTTAGATTCACAGTAATCATGGGTGGTACGTAACTACGTATATTAGGACAAACATATACACAGAAATAATGTAGTAGTTGCAGGGTTAATCGACAAATTTTGCAAACTTTTTATAATAGTGACTTAGTGAGTAGTAGTTGTTAGCTAATACAGTAATACTACTGTATATATAACGCCAAAAAATTCAAGAAAATTGCTATGTCATGTTTTGGAAATGGGGATTTTAACTCCAAATCTCACATAGTGGGATAAAACGTAATTCCAAATATATGTATATAGAGTTTCATATTACCCCGTGATTAGTGGATTCGAAATTTGTTTAAACCATAAAATTTCTAAAAAGGAATAACTCGCTAAAACTATGTTTTGTAGAGCTTAATTAAATGAGTGAAATCGTACGTGTTAAACAAAACGAGTGAAAAGTGAAAACCAAAGATTTATATGATATATCTCCAGTAATTTTCTGGTATAAGCATGAAATATGAAATTAAAAGCTTGCTAATTATTTCTTTCTTGGAGTCACCAACTTTATTAATTGTCTCTCTAAAGAAAAAAAACGTATTTGAAATCGATGTATCAAATTTCGAAAGCTACATTGTATTGGAGATGTTGCCTTTCATGATGCTGTGGGGGATGGATGCTCCACCACCAATAAGAGTATAGTTTCGTAATACTTTTTTGTTTTTGAAACTTAGTTTCGTAATACTTTATCTATTAGTATTTATTTTTAATTACTTTCCTTATACAATTATATATGCACAAACATCGCTACCTAATATTTATTTATTCTTCTAAATAGAAGGTTATAGTGTATGCATTATATCGTTTTCATGCAGTTTAATTGGTCTTTGTTTTTCTACGGGAAGCAATTAATATAAGTGCAATATGTTATACGAACGGACCAAACTCAATTCATCTAGATTCTAATAAGTTGACTATTGCAATGCAGGCTTTGCAGCCAAGTATAGACCCCCTCCCATTAAAAGCTTATAATATTTACATTGTCCATAAAATATACGATGATATTAACTCCATTTCTTTCGTTTTAATTAGAAGTATAAAATAGTCAATGGACTTATTGTTGGACATATGATTTTTGATTAAAAATGAAAACATGAAAAGCAAAAACAAAAACCAGTATTCCCTGTCTTCGTCGACTAATCTACATTTGATCGTCTAGACGCTAAGTACTAACTTACCGTTGCACTAGTGTTTAGCCATTTATAAATTAGGATTAATTAAAAGTGGACACGTTATATTATCAGTCTCATTATATATTTCGTCCGCTCCAAAAAGATAGATATTTAAGGTTATGCACACTTATTAAGAAAACGCATTGATTTTTATGATTTACAGTTTCTAATAAAGTTTAATTAATAGTATTTCAGTATTTGTTTTGGAATTTGTAAAAGTGCATAGAAAACATTAAAAATTCTATTTTTTTGGAATAAAATTTTTTTGTAAATTTTTTTTATCTTTTAGGAAGAAAAAGAGTATAGTACTTGTATTATTGAATGTGACTGGTTTCAAAATTCTGTTTGGTTACACAACCGCACAAATCAAAGTCTTGTAGAAGCAGAAGGTGGTCCACTTTTGTGGTCGACAGATGCGAGCCAAAGGAAGAAGGAGCATCAATGGACCACATATAATGGACTCAACTATGATGTCTTTACACCCACATGATATATGTATTAATATTATGATATTATTTACAATCAAACCATGCAATTATTTTTATATTGACACGTTACATCAGAAGAGGCTCCACACTTGGACCAATGAAGTGTCGCATTTTGATTAAGTAAAAATGTTGGGACCCTCTTCAAGTAGCACTACAATTAGAGAATTAGATTTTGTTTCTTCCCCAACCACCCAATGTCGTCCTTTTTTTTGGAAAAAGAAATCTCCCTCTCAAGAGAACTCCGAGCTTACTTATGGGTCCATAACAAATCAAAACGAAATTCATTGTTTACTGAAAAGTTTCAATAATGCGCTCTGGGACTAATGAATGATAATAAGTTATTGCAATAACATAAAGAATTGTGGACTACGAACTAAATATATTATTCCTTTTCTTTGATATTTCTTTCACCAGAAAACTAAAACTAGTAAAAACGTGTATAATTAGAGCTAATCACCAGTTTTGAATAACATAGTGAAATCAGATCACATTTTAGAGTTTATTATTGTATAGTGCTTATATAATTGATTGTGAAATGAGTTGCCTCTAATTATGTGTGTTTTAAACTAGGTAGCACACGAAATTTGTTGGAGGTATGTTTTCCGCTTCGGAATTAGACATTAGAGGCTCTTAGATTTTTTTGTAAATTAATTTTCATGTTACTTCTTAAAACTCCTTCAAAACACGTTATAAATTTGCGTTTCCGTTTAAAACGTGGGATCATAAATAAATGTGAAAGATTACCGGAAGCGAATACGCATAACCATAAATTTATGGAAGCGCATAATAGCTAGCTAAGGCAAACTTGCCGAGATATTCACGAATTCTATAGAAAATATATGGAAATATGCATTTAAATTTGGTAGGAATTCTCTTCTTCGTGTTGTTGGTCATAATTATGGGTAATTAGGTGTTTATGGTCGTTTAAATATCTAACATTCACAATTCAATAAGTAAATGCGAACCAAATCCAGATAAAAAAATACGTAAGGAGAGAAAACGTCTCCTCGTTTACAAGAAAAGACGCTTACTTACTGATTTTCAAGGCAAGAATAATACCAAAAATGTTAAGGACAAAGAGATTTTTTGACCCCATCTCCTAAACGGCAATATGTTACACAGTTAACACTGTATAATGTATGACTTAATTCTTCTTATTTTATTATACACTCTTATATTGGTGAACTATCTCAATTATTCTAACGTCAAAACGTGATTTTTAGGGTATTGTGTATACTTTATTTTGAATAGGAATACAAAATATCTCAATTTAATCAATAGCTATAATGGGGTTGGACGAATTATTCGAAAACGATCTTCTAACTGTTGCAAGAACACGACAAGTTGAACGTTTTTTATATCACAATTATGTGTAAAAGAAGCTTTTCATTAATGTTAAACAATTTCTACTAAATCACGAAGGAAGATATTTTATAAGTTGGAACATGGATTGAGAAATGCTACAAAGTTATAAAGATTTGATTGAAATCGCCTAGGATTTAGTAAAGATCTTTACTTGATCAAAAGATGCTATGAAAGAGTATAAATCCATAAATTTTATCATTACATAAAAACAGTAAACAGAAGAAGAAGAAAAAACACTAAAAAGATGGTAAAATCTTACATAACAAAGAGTTGCTAGATCACAATACTGAGAGTAATGAATCAGATCACATGTATGCAAGAGGCAATTAGTGAGAAGAAACGATCTCATTTGTTCAACAATAATGTGCTTTTAATACATATCAAAAGATGGAGTTTACTACTAAGTTCTACTAGTACAGTACAGCATCATTAATCAATCCACTAATCTACAGATAGACTAAAGAGTGACAAACCCATTACATGCCCCAGATTCCTCTAGCCGAAGCAACTCTGCTATTTGATCTAGCAGTCAATTCATACAAAATCCTCGCAAATGAATCAGAATACTTACCATCTTGAAAAAGCAGTTCAGCAAAAGCGTTCTCATACGCCAGTAGCAATCCTCTGTTCTGAGGCTCGGAGACAAGGTTCTCTAGTATCATTGCAGCTTTCCTGCAGACTTCTGGAACCGGGTGTGGAGTCTTTATCACTTTCAACAATCTATCAACCGCCCTGAATACGTTTATCAAAAGCATAATCATACGTCATTGTTGTAATGTAAGAAACGGTTTTTGATTGTGTTCAATAGAGAGAGGTTAGTTTTTATATACCATCTCTCACTTGCAAGCTTTAATCTGCAATCCATGTTTACTTCCACGAGATTGTAGAGTGCACCAACAGCTGCGGCTTGAGCATCAACGGCTGGTATGCTCAAGAGATCGACTAGCCGCTTGTGTATCTGCAAGGGGTTGTTGGTCAATTGTTGGGTTTATTCAGTACCTAATATGAGTAATTAGAAACCAGAAGATAACTATTATGAAAGAAGTTATCAAACCTGAGGAATTAAGGGACTAATGAAAGGTTCATTGTCTGGATTGATTATCAAACGCCCCAGCAATTCAGCAGCAGCACAATTCCAAGATTTGACGGAAGAATCGAGAATTCCAACCACAGCTTGAACAGCTTTCTTTTCACTATTTGCAAAAGAGTAAGTAATGAATGACTAACTCACATTAAGTTGGAATTTGAAACAAGTTAAGATACAATTTGTTAAAAGAAGGCAGGGTGATACAAAAAAAAAGTATCACCTTATGTTGATGTATGATTGTTTAAGCGAGCTGAAAATCCGAAGATCCATCAAATGCGCTAGGTTTACAATTGTCTCCAGCGAGTTTGTGACCAGCTCTTCATCCTCTGTTAACAAGAGATTCATTCAAGACCATACTTTCCAATCACGAATTAAGCACATAATGAAATAAAAGGAATGCATTGAAGCCAATTTAATCCTAGAAGAAACAGGAATCTATAAGTGGCAAATGTGAGGAAACAGCTAGTAGAAGAAAGAAAGGTTGGGATGATATATATATTAAACACACAGTATTCTTCCTCACCGGTCATATGATCGTGTATGCACTGGAAAACGGTTTCTAAGCAATGGCGATGCTGAGCCATAACAACTTCATTATCTGGCATGAAGGAGAAGTTGCGGATAACATTTGATGCAGCAATGGCAGACAGTTGTTTCTCTGCTCTCCCATCATCGTCTAGATTAAATAAACCATCTTCTTCCATCCACCACTGAGATGAATGATGTTTTCCACTGCTTTTTTTTCCTAATGCCTCAGCAGCTGAAGAACCAATGCCGGATCTGCTAGGCCAATATTAACCATGCTTAGGTTCCAAATATAAGCAAAGACGATTGAACATTATTATATCAAAAACAATATGAAACTAGAGGAACAATAATCAATCATATCGGCTCACCCAGGGGCTTGAATAGAGGCTAGAGCATCATACTCACTGCCGAATCCTGTAACTGAAGAATTTGCACCTAATGATCTGACTCTAGTTCCTCTAGTCAGGTCCTTTGGGAGAGCTATGTCGCGCCAGTCATCGATCTGCCAAATTTAAGCAAACGTTAGTTGAATAACAAAGAGGAAAGCACAATCACACACTGAACTTCCACCAGAAAAGGCTTATACAAATCAAACTCACAATAAGGAGAAGGGCATCAAGCAAGCCAGGTATCTTAGCAAGAGGGGTGACATCTCTTCGAATATCTTCCTTTTCCTTAAAGGAGAGCAATGTAAGTGTATTCAATGCCCATGTCACCTCGCTCTTCAAACCACTCTGTAGCGCAAGGACTATTCTTCTATTGTTCTGATCTACAAATTCCAATAATCCGAGAAACATTCAGTTAAAATCATGAGTCTACTAGACCACACACAATGATGTAGAACCATTCCATGGAAAACAAAACCATAGTTTTTGTACTGAGAGAACACATATCTAGAAGATGAAAATCTTTATGCTTTAACTACAGATACTAACTCCTATAAGAACCAAATCATAGTAGAGTCTATCTTCCGGAGATCACACATTCCAAAACTCAGACAGATTCGGCAGTACATAACCAATTAAAACCATGAGTCTACTAGACCACACACACCATGTCATAGTCTGATTCTTTTCAAGAATATGGAAAACACTGAGCTTTAGCTCACTGATATTTTTTTTGGATTTATCTCTAGTGCGAACCATATCACAGTAGAGTGTATCTTCCCTAAATGACACATTCCACAATTAGGACAAATTCGACAGTAGAACGAAGTACTAATCGATCTCAGCTTAATCTTCAAATCAACGAAAGCTAGAGTAGCTCCACAAGAAGGAAACAAACACGAGCTTTAGAAAGAATCTGGACAAATCGGAGCTTACCGACGAAGGAATTGTGAACTAGAAGAGAAGGACCAAGTAGTGCTAACGGAGACATCGCATCCGCCGCCGCAGCGGCTGCTGCTGCTGCAGCTGAGTTAGCACTTGTACTACCGAACGGACGACCTCTCTTCGGTGGTGGAGCCGAAGCTCCACCGGAGTTACCGCCGGATTTCCCTAGCTCCCGTTTCTGCATCTCTCTCTCTCGATTTTGGTTAAAATTAGGGCACGGGATTTTGACCCGGATTTATCAGTCCGGTTAAAAGTATAAATTTTAAAAATTAACCCTCTGTCCTAACCAGTGGGTTCCGGTTTAATTGGACTCGGTTCTAAAAATTGTACACATAAAGGGGTGGTTTCGGTTTAGCGTATGTAAATATTTTAAAAGTAAGCCCTCTTTCTAAACCAGTAGGTTCCGGTTCTAAAAATTGTAAACATAAGGGGATGGTTTCGGTTTAGTAGATGAAAAAATTGGAGAGGAAATTGCCAAACCTTGCGCCGTCGTTGTGTTGGTCTGTCTACTTGTGACTCAGCCGCGAAAGCAAGCAAGGTCGCCGGAGAAAATCGAGGGAAGCGCTTCGGATTCTGCTTCCGGAGAGAGGCGTCTGTCTCAGCTCGACTATAACGGATAAGGTATGTTTCTGATATCAATTTTTGAATTGAGCTCTGGAATCTTCTGGAATCGAATCAATTTTGTTTGGAATTTTCAACGTGTGATACGTGCATGTCTGTTCTGGATTCGAGTCAAGGATGGTTTTGATCTATCACGATTTGTAAAAGTCCATTCTCACATGGTTTTAGCTAGACTGGGATTCGGTAATCACTTCGTTTGATGCTTCCATGATCATGAGCTAAGGTTATTGCAATGCTTATAATCCTGTTAGAGCATATAGGGATACTGGAGTGATCATTGGGATGCTTGTTCTTCATAGAGTATAGTTTCTTACGAATATTGAATCTGATGATTGATAGCTGTTCTTCTGATGGTATTATCTGCAGGTTGTTTTTGTTTGTATAAAGGGAAGAGATGGATGAGTCTGATGGTAGGAAAATTAGGAACATATGTATCCTAGCACATGTAGACCATGGTAAGACAACTCTCGCTGACCACCTGATTGCTTCCTCTGGTGGCGGTGTGCTTCATCCGAGACTTGCCGGGAAGCTTAGGTATATGGACTATCTCGATGAAGAACAGAGGCGTGCAATCACGATGAAGAGCTCTTCGATTTCTCTTCGATATAAAGACTATTCTCTTAACCTCATTGATTCCCCTGGCCATATGGATTTCTGTAGTGAAGTCTCAACAGCTGCTCGGCTTAGTGACGGGGCTTTGGTTTTGGTTGATGCTGTTGAAGGTGTTCACATTCAGACGCATGCTGTCTTGCGTCAAGCTTGGATCGAGAAGTTGACTCCTTGCTTGGTTCTTAACAAGATTGATCGGTTGATCTGTGAGTTACGGTTGAGCCCCATGGAAGCATATACCCGCTTGATAAGGATTGTTCATGAGGTTAACGGGATAGTGAGCGCGTATAAGTCGGAGAAGTATTTGTCGGATGTTGACTCTATACTTGCCAGTCCTTCAGGTGAGCTTTCTACTGAGAGTCTTGAGCTGTTGGAGGATGATGAAGAAGTTACTTTTCAGCCTCAAAAGGGCAATGTCGTCTTTGTGTGTGCTCTGGACGGTTGGGGTTTTGGGATCTCTGAGTTTGCTAATTTCTATGCCTCCAAGCTTGGAGCTAGTGCGACTGCGTTGCAGAAATCACTATGGGGTCCTCGGTATTATATTCCGAAGACTAAGATGATTGTTGGGAAGAAATCTTTAAGTGCAGGAAGCAAGGTAAAACCAATGTTTGTGCAGTTTGTGCTTGAACCTTTGTGGCAGGTTTACGAGGCTGCACTAGATCCTGCTGGGGATAGAGCTTTTCTTGAGAAAGTTATAAAATCCTTCAACCTGTCTATTCCACCACGCGAACTTCAGAACAAGGATCCAAAAAACGTGCTTCAATCAGTGATGAGCCGTTGGCTTCCTTTGTCCGATGCAGTCTTGTCTATGGCTGTGAAACATCTGCCAGACCCCATTGCAGCACAGGCATATAGAATACCACGCCTGGTTCCAGAAAGGAAAATTATAGGTGGTAACGATGTTGATTCAGGTGTCCTTGCAGAAGCAGAGCTTGTTAGAAAATCAATTGAGGCTTGTGATTCTAGCCGTGACAGCCCTTGTGTTGTGTTTGTGTCTAAAATGTTTGCTATTCCCATGAAAATGATTCCTCAAGATGGGAACCACAGGGAGAGGATGAATGGTTTAAATGATGAGGACAGTAAAAGCGAGTCAGATGAGTGTTTCCTTGCATTTGCTAGGATTTTTAGCGGGGTTCTTCGCGCCGGGCAAAGAATCTTTGTGATTACTGCTTTATATGATCCTCTCAAAGGCGAATCGTCTCACAAGTACATTCAGGAAGCAGAACTCCATTCCCTATATCTTATGATGGGACAAGGTTTAACACCAGTAGACGAGGTGAAAGCTGGAAATGTAGTTGCGATAAGAGGGCTCGGACCATATATATCAAAAAGCGCAACACTTTCATCGACTAGAAACTGTTGGCCCTTAGCCAGCATGGAGTTTCAGGTTTCTCCTACTCTTAGAGTGGCGATTGAGCCATCGGATCCTGCAGATATGAGTGCTCTGATGAAAGGTTTAAGACTTCTGAACCGAGCAGATCCGTTTGTCGAGATCACGGTGTCTGCTAGAGGAGAACACGTGCTTGCTGCTGCTGGAGAAGTTCATCTAGAAAGATGTATTAAGGATTTGAAAGACAGATTTGCAAAAGTGAACCTTGAAGTCTCTCCGCCTCTTGTGTCCTACAGGGAGACCATTGAAGGTGATGGATCCAATCTTTTGGATAGTTTGAGATCTCTAAGCTTGAGTACTTCTGATTACATCGAGAAGAGAACTCCAAATGGCAGATGCGTTATCAGAGTACACGTCATGAAACTACCGCACACGCTAACAAAGCTGCTTGATGAGAACACGGACTTGCTTGGTGACATAATTGGAGGTAAAGGCAGTCATACCGTTAAGATATTAGAATCCCAAAAGCCTAGCCTAGAAGAGAATGTTGATCCCATCGAAGCATTGAAGAAACAGTTAATTGAAGCTGGTGTTTCATCAAGCTCTGAAACCGAAAAGGATCGAGAGAAATGTAAAACCGAATGGTCGAAACTGCTCAAAAGGATTTGGGCGCTTGGTCCAAGAGAAAAAGGTCCAAACATACTATTCGCTCCAGATGGTAAAAGAATCGCTGAGGATGGATCAATTCTTGTAAGAGGCTCTCCTCATGTCTCTCTGCGACTTGGCTTCACAGAAGATTCTACTGAACAACCTCCAGAAGCATCTGAAGCAGCATTGTACAGCGAAGCACTGACTCTGGAGAGCAATATCGTCTCAGGTTTTCAGCTAGCGACAGCATCAGGACCTTTATGCGATGAACCAATGTGGGGTTTAGCTTTCACCATAGAAACTCATCTTGCAGAAGATTCAGAAACAGAGAAACAACCCGAAAACTTTGGAATTTTCACAGGACAAGTCATGACAGCTGTCAAAGACGCATGTAGAGCCGCGGTGCTTCAGACAAATCCACGGATCGTCGAAGCAATGTACTTCTGCGAACTGAACACAGCACCAGAGTATCTTGGTCCCATGTACGCAGTTTTAAACAGAAGACGAGCTAGAATTCTCAAGGAAGAAATGCAAGAAGGGTCGTCTCTGTTCACGGTCCACGCATACGTGCCTGTATCTGAAAGTTTTGGTTTTGCGGACGAGCTGAGAAAAGGAACGTCTGGTGGTGCCAGTGCTCTGATGGTTTTAAGTCATTGGGAAATGCTCGAGGAAGATCCGTTCTTTGTTCCGAAAACGGAAGAAGAGATTGAAGAGTTTGGTGATGGAGCAAGCGTGCTTCCGAACACAGCGAGGAAGCTCATCAATGCGGTACGACGCAGGAAAGGATTACACGTTGAGGAGAAAGTGGTTCAACATGCCACTAAACAGAGAACCTTGGCTCGTAAAGTTTGAGTTTTTGTCTTTTTGATTGAGCTTCTTGGTGGTCGTGCTCACTTTGGTACATGTTGGGGAAATTATAAGTAAAGAAAGAGGATAGTTTCTATAAATTGGTTTTGGAAATGAATATGAACCAAATTAAAGTGCACCTATATCTTTGATTCCTAGTCGAGAAATCTGATTTACTTTTCTTGTCCTATATTCCTCAACAGATGACAGAATCATGTGGTATCTTCAGTTTCCAAGATTTTGGCTCCACGAGAGATAACTAGACAATAGACAAACGTTTAGAGAAGCATCAGTGCTAGATTTCTGGAAAAGCAAGGTCAGTATAAGTTTTCCAAAAATATTCATCAGATGATGAGTCTCCATTGTGACCAAACTGGGAGTTACGTGGTCGTTTGACGCGTTTTGTATCAAAGATTTACCCAAGACTCATAAAACTTAGAAAGTGGTTGTTCTTTTAGTTAAAAACTTGAATATAATGCAAAGAAGAAAGGAATCATAAAAATTTAAATAATGGATCAATTTTCATTGAATTATGTAAACGACATTGTCTATGAAAAACAAAAGGAGCAGGTGAAAGAAATGACTTGTTTTATCTTTATCGACTAGTTTTATTCTTTTCATTTACCGCTACTTTGCGGGACTTGTACCAAACTTGGAACATAAATGGATATAACTAGTTCTTCGCTTAGAGATTCATCGTCCTCGCTAATAATGTAATATTCATCGTCTTCTCTAAAAGTGTATACGATGTTCCGACGTTTCTGATGATAAAACAATCACCAACAATGTTTGATTTCACTGCAAGGAATTTGCTCCACAACAAGGCAGCTTTAGTATCAAATTTATTTGTCAACCATATCTCTATCTTTGTTGTTGTGACGCCCGTGAACTATTTTTTTTAGAAAAATGGAGGGGTTGTCGATCGACACACGTGGTGTTTGTCGATCGACAGGGTTCTTAAGGGCTCTCGATCGACACACCTAGTGTCTGTCGATCGACAGGTATTTAAATTAGTCGGTTTTCTGGTTCGATTTAAGTCGTTCGATTGGACCGGGCCGGTTTAGGGAAACCTAGGGCTTCGTATTTAAGGTTTCTTGGCCGCATTTGAGAGAACCAAAGTCCCAAAATCAGCAGAAAAGAGTTTTGAAAGGAGTTTCTCTTGTTCCTGAGAGTTTTGTGGATTAGGGTTTCGTTCTTGAGTGATTTGGAGTAGATTTTCGTGGTGGTTGTTGTGGATTTCGTTTCTAGCTTCAATCCTACCATTTTCCATCCGATTAATTCAAGGTGAGTGCGTGACCATGGCTTCTGGGCCGGTGGATTCGTTAGGGTTGATTGGTGATAGGTTTGGAATTTGAGATTTGATATTGTGATGTTTGTTTGAGACTGTGAATTGTGTTTGTTGTATGTGGATTGTGATTTTCGTGCAGGTTTCGTGTTGACGCAGAGGAGGAATCGATTTGAGAGGATAATGATCGATTTCCCATGAATCTGCGAAGGCCTGTCGATCGACACCTAGAGGATGTGTCGATCGACAAGTGTGTTGAGGTGCTGTCGATCGACAACCTCTAGGTGTGTGTTTTCTGTGATGCAGGTAAAGGCAAATTGTGATCGTGGAATCATGGCAACGAAGAGAGAGATGATCTAGGGTCTCGCGTTGGGTGTTTTCTGTTGTTTCCATTTCTGTTTTAGAACCTTGTTAGGTTGCTGAAATTGACTGATTTGGATTTGTTGTTGGAATCGATTGGTTTAGATTTTATTGGAATTTCTTATTTCTGGTTATCCGCTGTTGTTTGATTGCCTGTGTTGCTTGGTTGTTGAGGATAACATTTATGAGAGTCCTAATCCGAGACCAAGGGTTTCTTGTTAAAAAAAAAAAATGGGTCGGGTCGTTTCAGTTTGGTATCAGAGCCCTTACGGTTTTAGGACGTGCTAGAACTGCTAGGATTGAATTTGGTAAATTGTAATTCTGTGAGTTTGGGGGTTCTAGATCATCTTCCTTCGAGCCTTCAAAGAGATTCCACGGTAAGTGTTGATTGTGTTGTGTGATTGGTCTTTCTAGTGCTTAGCTGGTCTGCTTGTGAGTGCAGTGAGATGGCGAGGACTACTAGAGGACATGGGCGTGGAGGCCGAGGCATAGGTCGTGGACTCGTTGAGGAGCTAGTCTTGAGTGAGGCTCAGAGTTCCGCGCGTGGGCCTGTGCCAGTTCAGCAGGCGATGCATGATGGTCAGACCGCCAGTGTGACTGCCAGTGTGGGGGCCGGTGTGGGTCATGTTGGGGCCGGTGTGGGTCCTGTAGGGGCTGGTTTGGGTCCCGTTGAGGCTGGTGGAGCCGGTGGTGTTGGCGCAGCTGGGGGTGCGGTCGCGGCCGCAGGTGTAGCCCAGGCTGGAGATGATCGTCTGGCTGATCTGCTGAGACAGTTGTTGGAGCGGTTACCGGGTGCGGTGCCTGTGCAGGCTCTAGTGTTGCCACGAGTGGCAGAGGTGCAGCCGAGGGCTGCGGTTGCTGATGAGGTTCCATCATATATCCGTATGATGGAACAGATGCAAATGATCGGTACAGGTTCTTTTGTAGGAGGTGTGAAGCCTGAGGAGGCTGATGAGTGGAGGATGAGGATGAAGCGGAACTTTCGCTCGATTAGGTGTCCAGAGGGATACATGGTAGACTTGGCAGTCCATTATTTGGACGGTGATGCACACCTCTAGTGGAGGAGTGTTGCAGCTAGATGGGCTGGGACAGTGATGTCGTGGGCAGATTTTGTGGTGGAGTTCAACTCCAAGTTCTTCCCTCAGGAGGCGTTGGATCGTTTAGAGGCGAGGTTCTTGGATTTTTCTCAGGAAGGGATGTCTGTCCGTGAGTATGACGTGGAGTTTAACCGACTCTTGGGTTATGCTGTTAGGAGCTTGGAGGATGAGCAGGCTCAGATTCGGAGGTTCTTACGAGGACTTCGACCAGATTTGCGGACTCGGTGCAGAGGCATCGGGTTCGGGTGTAGAGTCGAGTTGGTAGAGGTGGCTGCACAGATCGAGGAGGATCTGAGGGAGCAGGCTGCGGTTCTTGTTCCAGCTGTTTAGCCTTAGAGGCCTCAACAGCAGGTACAGCAGGCGGGTCCTAGCAAGGGCGGCAAGCCTGTGCAGGGACAGAAGAGGAAGTGGGAGGACATTTCGAGATCGGGTCAGAGTGGCCGAGGTTGTTATGTTTGTTGTAGTTTGGACCACAAGAGGGCGAGTTGCCCGAAGCAGAGTGAGGTTCGAGCGGCTCGGACGTGTTATCAGTGTGGAGAGACGGGGCACATCAGGCCGAACTGCCCTAAGTTACAGCCGTTGGCAGTGGCAGTGGTCCAGCCAGCAACTCAGTATGGGGCGGTGCAGCCGTTGGACCAGATTGCGGCGATGCAGCGTCTGCCGGCTATTGCAGCGCCGGGCGAGCTGAGCTCGAGGCCGATCACATGTTAACTTTTTATTTCCGTCTTTGTAAATTCAGTAGTGTAGAATTTCTTGGTGGTTGTTTGGATTGTTTGCCTATGATAGAAAGTTAGGTTGCTTAGCACATGTGATTTGTGTAGGGACCTTGTTTGTGGGCAGGTGTGAGTCCCACGTGTTGTTTGATTCGGGAGCATCGAATTGTTTCATTACTCCGGATCATGCTGAGAGAAGTGGTATCCGGAGTGACGCTGGTGAGCGGACTGGACCGGTTATGGTTGCTAGGGGAGAATATCTGGCAACTCATGGTTGGGCGAAGGATATGGATATTCTGGTAGCGGGCGAGTTGATGCCAGCAGACTTGGTGATTAGTCCGGTGGAGTTGTACGATGTTATCCTGGGGATGGATTGGTTGAATCGGTACAGAGTTCATCTGGATTGTCACCGGGGTCGAGTGGTATTTGAATATGAAGGTGGTAGGTTGGTTTATCAGAGAGGGAGACCGATTTCAGGTAGTCTCGTGATCTCACTTGTCCAGGCTGCGGCGATGGTCGAGAGGGGTTGCGAGGCTTACCTGGCCACAATTGTAATGTCGGAGGCTGTTGGTGGGGTTGCTGTGAGAGATATTCGGATTGTTCGGGATTTTGAGGATATCTTTCAGTCGTTGTAGGGATTATCGCCGTCTCAGTCTGATCCTTTCACGATTGAATTAGAGCCCGGAACGACGCCGTTGTCTAAGGCACCTTATCGAATGGCTCCAGCAGAGTGAGCAGAACTGAAGAAGCAGTTGGAGGATTTGTTGGAGAAGGGCTTTATTAGACCGAGTACTTCATCGTGGGGAGCACCGGTGTTGTTTGTGAAGAAGAAAGATGGTAGTTTCCGGTTGTGCATCGATTATCGAGATCTTAACCGAGTCACTGTGAAGAACAAGTATCCTCTTCCGAGAATTGATGAGTTGTTAGATCAGTTGAGAGGGGCTACTTGGTTCTCCAAGATTGACTTGGCATCCGGTTACCACCAGATTTCGATCGACGAAGCAGATGTTCGGAAGACGGCTTTCAGGACTCGGAATGGGCATTTTTAGTTTGTAGTTATGCCATTCGGGTTGACGAATGCACCTGCGGCATTTATGAGGTTGATGAACGGAGTTTTCCAGGAGTATCTGGATGAGTTCGTGATTATCGTCATCGATGACATTTTGGTGTATTCGAATAGTCTTGAGGAGCATGAGGTTCATCTGAGGAGAGTTCTGGAGAAGTTGCGGGAACATAAGTTGTTTGCGAAGTTGAGCAAGTGTAGTTTCTGGCAGAGAGAGATGGGATTTCTGGGTCACATCGTTTCTGCAGAAGGAGTTTCGGTAGATCCGGCAAAGATTGAGTCTATCCGAGATTGGCCTAGACCGAGGAATACAACTGAGATCAGGAGTTTTCTTGGGTTGGCAGGCTATTATCGGAGATTCGTTAAAGGTTTTGCGAATATGGCTCAGTCTATGACGAAGCTGACAGGGAAGGATGTTCCTTTCGTGTGGTCTGCTGATTGTGAGCTGAGTTTCGCGAAGGTGAAGACGATGTTGACTAGTACACCAGTATTAGCGTTGCCCGAGCCGGTGAGCCTTATGTGGTGTATACAGATGCTTCGGGAGTTGGTTTGGGTTGTGTGTTGATGCAGCAGGGTAAGGTGATTGCATATGCTTTGAGGCAGTTGAGGAAGCACGAGGGCAATTATCCTGTTCATGACTTAAAGTTGGCTGCAGTGATCTTCACGTTGAAAATCTGGAGGTCTTACTTGTATGGTGGCAGGGTTCAGGTGTTCACTGATCATCATAATCTGAAGTACATTTTTACTCAGCAGAATTTAAATGTACGACAGAGGCGATGGTCAGAGTTGTTGGCTGATTATGACTTGGACATTGTTTACCATCCTGGTAAGGCTAACACTGTGGCGGATGCTCTTAGTCGAAGGAGGTATGATTCATCTCAGAAGCGGGATGTGGAGACTATTGTGAGCATGCTTAGTACTTTGAGGTTGTGCGTTACTTCAGAGAAACCGTTGGGGTTAGCGGCAGCAGATCAGGCGGATCTTTTGAGCAGGATCCGAGTAGCTCTGGAGAAGGATCATGTGTTGTTAGATCTCTCTAAGGCTGCTGGTTCCGAATATCGGATTTCTGCTAACGGGACTATCTTTGTGCATGGACGAGTCTGTGTACCTAAGAATGAGGACTTGAGGCAGGAAATTCTAAGAGAGGCTTATGCGAGTAAGTTTTCGATTCATCCGGGAGCGACTAAGATATATCGAGATCTGAAGCGGTATTATCATTGAGTCGGGATGAAGAGAGATGTGGCGGATTGGGTTGCAGCTTGCAATGTGTGTCAACTGGTGAAGGCTGAGCATCAGGTGCCTAGTGGCTTATTGCAGAGTTTAGCCATTCCATAGTGGAAGTGGGACATGATCACTATGGATTTCGTGGTAGGGTTGCCGGTTTCTCGGACCTATGACGCGATTTGGGTGATTGTGGATCGTTTGACTAAGTCAGCACATTTTCTGGCCATTAAGAAGACGGATGGAGCTGAGGTCTTGGCTAAGAAGTATGTGAAGGAAATTGTGAGGTTGCATGGTGTGCCAGCGAGCATTGTGTCGGATAGAGATATGAGGTTTGCTTCAGTGTTCTGGAGAGCTTTTCAGGCTGAGATGGGTACTAAGGTGCACATGAGTACAGCTAATCATCCGCAGACGGATGGGCAGTCCGAAAGGACGATTCAGACACTGGAAGATCTGTTGAGGATGTGCGTGCTAGATTGGGGTGGTCATTAGGCGGATCACTTGAGTTTGGTGGAGTTTGCATATAACAACAGCTTTCAGGCGAGTATTGGTATTGCTCCTTTTAAGGCGTTGTATGGGAGGCCATGTCGTACTCCGCTGTGTTTTACCCAAGTGGGGGAGAGGAGCATCTTTGCGGCTGATTTTGTTCAGGAGACGACGGAGAAGATCCGTGTTGTGAAGCTGAACATGAAAGAGGCTCAGGATCGGCAGAAGAGTTATGCTGATAGGAGAAGGAAAAAGTTGAAGTTTGCAGTCGGAGATCGAGTGTATCTCAAGATGGCTATGATGCGGGGTCTGAACAGGTCTATATCCGAGGATAAACTGAGTACGAGGTACATGGATCCGTTCGGGGTTGTGGAACGTGTGGGACCAGTTGCTTATCGGTTGGAGCTGCCTCCGATTATGGAGAAATTACATGATGTGTTTCATGTTTCGAAACTCAAGAGATGCTTGCATGCTTCTGAGGAGGTAGTAGTGACGATTCCTGCGGATCTTCAGCCTAATCTGACTGTTGGTATGAGGCCGGTTAGAATTCTTGAGAGAAGATCAAGGTTCTGCGCCGGAAGAGAGTGCCGTTGTTGAGAGTCTTGTGGGATTGTGACGGTATTCAGGAGGAGACTTGGGAACCAGAGGCGAAGATGAAAACGAAGTTTAGGAAGTGGTTCGAGAAGCAAGCCGATGAGTGAATTCGTTTTTCTTTGTGGTTTCCAGTGTCAGTTTTGTGTTGTGATCACCGTGTGTGGTGAGGTTTTTGGTTGTGGATTTTGTATTTTCATTAAGTTGTAATGATTATGACATTTTCCAGTTGAATAAGAAAGTGTTTTTCTTATGTTTTGACTTTGAGAGTCAGGTGTTCGTGGTTAGAGAACCTCGAAATGGAAGTTTTATTGTGAATAGAACATGCCAGTTTCGGTGGGGACTCTAGCGGTTTGTGTATGTGAGAGAGTCTCAGAATAGAAGTTTTACGGTGGTTAGAACTGTCTAGTTCCGGAGAGACTCTGCAGGGACATTCGGGGTGAGGGATGGTCCGGGTGGTCTGTGATGATCACGATTGGGATGGTATTCCAGGTGGGGAATATCATGTGAGACCTTAGGAGGTGGTTCCGGTCAGAGGTGCATTATAGACGTTAGGAATTGATTGCATAGCTCAGCGATAGACATTGGTTCTTTCTTGGAGATGAGTCTCCGGTAGATCTTGAGAGATGCATCTCTCCGGGGGACAGTGGGTTCCCTGCATACCGATCGTTCGTCAGGTTTGTGAGGACTGAGAGCGTGAGGGTATGGAGATAGTTTGGGAGGTTGCGACCTCTGGCAGATCTTTGAGAGATGCGTCTCTCCAGGGATAGTGAGATCCCTGCATACCGAGAGCTTGATAGACTGTGTGTCTTGATGGGTTGAGGTGTGGAGATGGTTGAGTATCAAACACCGTCAGGACTGCGCGGACTGAGGTGGGTTGGTACTAGACACCGAGAGCTGAGGGGTGAAGATCCCGAGAGCTAGATGGTGGTTATGAGTTATGTGCTATGGGCAATCAATGTCTGAGACGGGTCTATGTGCATAGGACGGATGTGAGCCACGAGAGGGTCTGGGAGATGTAGTCTCCGGTGTTACTGGCGGGTTGGCCAGGGGTTAGCTTGGTGGGTTGTGTTTGAGGATTCGATGACGAATCCAGTTTTAGTGGGGGAGAATTGTGACGCCCGTGAACCAATTTTTTTAGGAAAATGGAGGGGCTGTCGATCGACACACGTGGTGTCTGTCGATCGACAAGGCTCTTAAGGGCTATCGATCGACACACCTAGTGTCTGTCGATCGACATGTACTTAAATTGGTCGGTTTTCTGGTTTGATTTAAGTCGTTCGATTGGACCGGGCCGGTTTAGGGAAACCTAGGGCTTTGTATTTAAGGTTTCTTTGCCGTATTTGAGCGAACCAAAGTCCCAAAATCAGCAGAACAGAGTTTTGAGAGGAGTTTCTCTTGTTCCTGAGAGTTTTGTGGATTAGGGTTTCGTTCTTGAGTGATTTGGAGTAGATTTTCGTGGTGGTTGTTGTGGATTTCGTTTCTAGCTTCACTCCTACCAATTTCTATCCGATTAATTCAAGGTGAGTGCGTGACCATGGCTTATGGGCCGGTGGATTCGTTAGGGTTGATTGGTGATAAGTTTGGAATTTGAGATTTGATATTGTGATGTTTGTTTGAGACTGTGAATTGTGTTTGTTGTATGTGGATTGTGATTTTCGTGCAGGTTTCGTGTTGACGCAGAGGAGGAATCGATTCGAGAGGATAATGATCAATTTCCCATGAATCTGCGAAGGCCTGTCGATCGACAACCACTGGGTGTGTCGATCGACAGACCAACACGAGGGTTGTCGATCGACACCTAGAGGATGTGTCGATCGACAGGTGTGTTGAGGTGTTGTCGATCGACAACCTCTAGGTGTGTCGATCGACAACCTCTAGGTGTGTCGATCGACAACCTCTAGGTGTGTCGATCGACAGGTATGTGAGGTGCTGTCGATCGACACCTAGAGGGTGTGTCGGTCGACAGGCATATGCAGAAGGTGTCGATCGACACCTAGTGGTAGTGTTGATCGACAGCCTGTCTGGTTGGCTGTGGTTGAGCCTTTGTTTTGTGTTTGCCTGCTGTTTGATGTATGTTTGCCTGAGCGGATCCATCGCGTCTGAGTGCGCAGTCGTAGATGGGATGACCGTCTCACTGGGTATTTGTGATAATACTCACGCATCTCTTTTTTCCATGTGATGCAGGTAAAGGCAAATTGTGATCGTGGAATCATGGCAACGAAGAGGGAGATGATCTAGGGTCTCGTGTTGGGTGTTTTCTGTTATTTCCATTTCTGTTTTAGAACCTTGTTAGGTTGCTGGAATTGACTGATTTGGATTTGTTGTTGGAATCGATTGGTTTAGATTTTATTGGAATTTCTTATTTCTGGTTATTCGTTGTTGTTTGATTGCCTGTGTTGCTTGGTTGTTGAGGATAACATTTATGGGAATGCTAATCCGAGACCAAGAGTTTCTTGTTAAAAAAAAAAACGGGTCGGGTCGTTTCAGTTGTAGTAGACCTGTGATTTAATTGTAACACCGAAAGATGTTCTTCTCCAACAACTGATAGAGCAATTAAACGACAATATGGCGGAAGATGGATACTTCTAAACCTCTCAGTTGTAAAATCAAAACAAAGTAAAGATTTATTACTAGGGCCATCTAAATCAAGCCTTTAAGATAACCCTTTCAGATAACCATAAAGCGGGTATTTTTGAAAAGACGCGACCTAACAAATTTGAAAAGACACAACTCTTCAGAATAACCATAAAGCGGTTATTTTCGAAAAAGACACAACTCTACAAAATATTTTTTGAAAAGATGCGACAATACAAATTTGAAAAGACACAACTCTTCCAAATAAATATAAAGCGGTTATTTTTGAAAAGACACATTTTACCAAAAATCACAGCTCTTCGAAAAAACTGCTTTTTACGAAAGAACACAACTCTTTGAAGGTATTAATTTTTTTTTAAATAAGTTTTTACGAAAAGATACAGTTCTTTGGGAAAAAAACCATCTTTTACCAAAAGACACGACTTTTCAAGACGTTCCAAATGTATCTTTTAAAATACTATAAATATGCTATAAGCATTACAAAAGGACATAACTTTCTCGATTATATTTTTCATGATTGTTGTTATCTTATTATATAAAAAAGAGTTTGTCAAAATTGTAACTCACGAGATCGCGACATGTGTCTATTATCGATCGAGATGATGACATATGTTAAAATACTCTATCTTATTATATAAAGCAATTAGAAAAAGAAAGATATCATTATGTTAAACCAATACAATGAAGACACATTAAATTTTTTCTTATTGTTTCATTTACATATTTATAAAAGTCAAACCAAATTTTATGTAAATCGTTAAAAAAAAAGCAAAATATAAATACCATTATGTTAAACAAAATAAATGTTACATCACAATAATGAAATTTTATATAAAAAAATAAAATAAATGTTAAACCATAAATTATTTTAAAAGGAAAAGTAAGCTTACTTTCAACTTTCCAAAAATGTTATTACTTCAGAAAAGACAAATCTAAAAACTATATAATAACACATACCTCTCATTAGTTAATGTACTAATTTTATTTATATTACCTATTTTCACAATATTTTGTTAGTGTATGTAATTGTATTTTCTGAAATTTATGTTGTAATGTAAAGATTCAAGTTTAAATTTCTGTAACTGGATCTTAGGCCTATCCAAAAACTATATAATAACACATACATTCCATTAGTTAATGAACTAATTTTATTTATGTTACCTATTTTCAGAATATTTTTGTTAGTGTATGTAATTGTATTTTCTAAAATTCATGTTGTAATGTAAAGATTCAAGTTTAAATTTTCGTAACTGGATCTTTATTTAAAAATTATCAAATATGTAAGTAAATTCATTTAAAAAATTACTTTAAAAAATAATAATTGATGTTTATTTATAAAATAGATTCAGTTTCAAAGTATATAAGATTTCAAATATGATTTAAAACTTTATCATTCATTTACATTAATTATTTTTATAATTTTTTGAAGATTTAAACTCATTATTAATTTTCTTACTCACAGTTAACAAAACGTAATTTATGACTATATTAACGGGATTTTAGTTTAAAATATAACTATACCTGTATAACTACATAAATTATCAATTTAAATATCTAATACCCGCACATTATGCGGGTTCTAATCTAGTTAATAGATATGAATTTGTATTAACTTTTTGAAAATTGCCTTAATTTTTTTCTATAAAGTATCCAAAAGTACTTTTTCCAAATTTCTAGAATTCACTTCTTCTTTTTTTCGGCTGAATAGAATCTTTATTATCAAAGTTCAAATGACAAAATGAGAGATTCCAACATACACTTCATCAATAGGGAAGTAGGAAATGTTCAGGTTCAACGACCATCAGGAGATACGTCGAGCAAGTATATCTCTTAACCATGAGGGACCAGCCTGAGCAATGATCGAATATGGAGTATGATATATTAATAGCCTTTGATGGCAATGATAATTAGATGATATAATCATATGGTATCTTCAACTTCCAAGATTTGGTTCTACAAGAGATTACTACTCATTAGAGAAAAACGTATGTGCAAAAATATCCTTCGCGTCAGCGTTTTACCGCATTTTTATATCATAAATTAAGGGCATTTCTAACCCTACACCAAATCTCATTTTTTGGTGTAAAATGCCTTTCAACCCAACACCATTTTAATTTATAAAATGGTCATTTATCTTTTAAATTCTTTTAAAATAAGAAACAATTAATAATTTATTTTAGATATATAATTTAAATTATATAAACTTTGAAATTTATCATTATTTCACAAACTTTATATAAATTATAATTTTTGTTGTATATAATTAAAATTTGAAATATAAATTACATAAACTTTAATAGAAAATATAATTATATTGATTAAATAATCAATTTCAAATACATAAATTACTGAAACTAAAGATAAATAAAACAACAATAATTATTACTGACTTCTAACTTAATAATACTTCGGTAATTTGCTTTCGGATCCAGTAAGATCATAAAAATATTGTCCCAATAAAGCATCGTGAGATGAAAACAAAGACACTCAATTTTCATTTCGAAATGCATTCATTGATCATTTATAAGAAAATATTCTACTGATGACGAATAAGCAAATAATTATTATGTTTTATTATTTTATTTGGTCTAATGTATTTTTTTTAATATAATGAATTTTTAGTTTTTATATATTTTTATGGAAATTTAATAAAAATAAAATCGAAAAGATCAAATTGCAAATTTAAAAAATATGATATACTATTAACAATTAACAAAGAAATTGAAAAGAGAATATATTTAGAATATTCTTTTTTTTGTGTAAAAAATGGTGTAATACATTGGAGTAAAGCCCAACACCATTTTGGTACCACACTGTTATACCATTTTTTACACCAAAATGGTGCAAACCATTGGAGATGGCCTAACCAAGGTCCAAGACTCATATTCTATCTATACCGTTACTTCCAGTGTAACCCGTTTTAGTTTAAGAGTTCATAATCCTACAAAGTGGTTGTTGTTTTAGTTAAAAACTTGAATGTAATGCAATGCGACAAACAAAAACTAAAATAATCGATCACTTCATTAAATTATTCTAACGACATTTGTCTATGAAAAAAAAGAAGGAAGAAATAGAGGTGCAAGAAATTTACTTGCATTGACTAAGTTTCATTTTTTATTTGGCCTCTACCTTGTTGGATTTGAACCAAACTTGGAACATAACTGAAAAAAGCTAACCACCACCAATCTTTGCTTTGATATTTTACGTATACTTCTTTGTGATTCTCATCGCCCTCTCCAATAATGTATACCTTGCTCCCAAACAGAAAATTGGAAGTACAACACAAGGCCTCTCTCTTCTCTTGGTCAATCAAAAAACTTGTGGGAATCTCAAACCAATGACCAATAATATGTGACTCCAGTGTGAAAAATTTGCTCCACAACAAGGCAGCTTCAGTATCAAATTTATTTGTCACCCATATCTCCATCTTTGATGTATTATCAAAGCTGTGATGTGAGTGTAACACTGAGAGTTGTTCTTCTCTAACAACTGACAGAGCCATATTACCAGTAGGATCCTCAAGTGATGGAAGACACATGTTTAAATTTCTCTGTTGAAAAATCAAAACAGAGTAAAAAGTTACCATCACAACCTGAAGCAAGCCCGTAAGAATTGCCCTTCAGTGACACGCTATCATATTTTAGCAAGGAGAAGTTCGGATAGATATCATCGAGAACCCTCCATGTATCAGAACTAAACTCATAGATTTCACTCTCAAGAGTTTGGTCGTCTGAGTACAAGATTTTGTAGCTAGGGCAAGATTTACTGTTTTGGTATCCTAGAGTAAACCTAAAGTACCAGATTCTATTTAAGATTTTGTAATTGGGTGGGATCCATTTGGTTTCCCCCGAACAAGGATTCCAAACCATGAGTCTCTTGTCTTTGGTAGTGCATAACAACAAACCGTCACAATAAAAAACATCAGCTATATCGAATTGTTCTTCTAAACGAGAATGGAGATCCTTAAACTCTGCAGACAGAGCAGGAACATTGAGATTGATGCTCATTGAACAAACCCTTTGTTGCTTAAATGCTAGGACCAGAGACTGCTTTGTAGCTTTATGAAGGTGCTTTTTGGTGAATGATTGATCCTTGAATAAAACATTCCATCGTTTGCAAGTTGATCGTAATCGTTTCAGAGATATGGCTGGAACCCTAGAGAGTATTTCTTCTTCCAAATCCCATGGAAGGGAATGATCAGACATCACCATTGTTTCTCTATCAAGGAAGAAGAAAAAACGGCTGTGTAAGTATATGTTAGGGTTTTCTTTTGTTTTTCATTTTTGCCCTAAAGCAATGTTTGTCTTATTATATAGACAAACGGGATTCGAAATCTTTGTTTCTTTCTTTTCAATTAATAGAATCTGATTAACTGTGGGGTTGCTAGGCCCTTTAATTAAACCTATTGTAAACGGTATTTACCAAAAGAACTTTTGTACGTTAGCGTTTAATTCTGGCGCTGATTGACAAAGCATGTAGGAGCATTAACATGAAGCAGTCGGAGCATGAGCATCTAACTAAAATGCACATTTTAAGTGATTGGTAGAGCAGTTAATGGTTAGATATAAAATTAAAATAAAACGTATTTAACTATATTTATTTATTTAAAAATTATATAATATATATTGTCATAAATTATAAATATTATTAAAAACATTTTATTATAATACTATTTAACAAATAATATGACAAATAAACTAATGTTATATATATAAAATTTTAATTTTATTATAAATATATTTATATTCTAAAATTTAATATTTTAATATTGTATATAAATTATTTTTCTAAGGAATAACATAAGTTTTTATAATCTTTTCGAATTTAAATTACATTTAATTGATATATTATCTTATTATAATATTATTTTAAAGTATAGAATAAATAAAATAATGATAAACATGTATTAAATAATTAAAATTTTATATAATTTATTTTTATATAAGTATAAAAATATATGAAATGTATAATTTTATTTTTTTAATTATTTTTATATATATTAGAGATAAATGGTCTGGAAAAACTCGATTGGAGAGCATTGAAGGTGAAAGCATTTGGGAGCATTAGCATTTACTAAATGCTCTACTTAATGCTTTGTCAATTAAACTTGATTGGATAATAAAGAGTATGATGCTCCTCTAAATGCTCTGCCAATCAAGGCCATAGATTAACTAAGACCAGTGGCGAATCCACGTTTAAACATGGTGAGTAAGGTGATACACCTAAAATAATATAAATTATAATCTTAGCCTTACTTACATAAAAATTTATTAGCTCAAATGGTTAAAGTCTCTTTAAATGACTCACTCACCCCAAGTTCAAATGTTACATATGTCCTCTACTCTATTTATATGTTATTTCCTATTTTTGTCCACAAGTTGCGTTCAGATCGTGCGAGTAGATCAGCTTCACAATCATTTCCGGGGTTGATATACGATCTCGAATTCCGGAAACGCCTTATGTAGTTCAACCGTGACCATTCCTCCAGTTGTGCAATCATGGTAAGTTCCATCGAATATGTGACAAAGCAGCTGCAATACTTTCGTTTCCGCTTCAAATCCTTCATTGCCCATAGTAAGCCGAGCAGCTCTGCATGACGGGATGAAACAACTTATCTATCTCCATGAACACCAAGAAGATCAGTTGATTCATCTTGTAGTTGAAGGACCCAACCTAACACACAAGTGCGCTCTCCTTCTTTCCATGAGCCATCAATTTAATGTCGAAAAGTAGCCTGAATAAGCATCGGTGGTGGTTCTACAAGTGGTTGTGTATGAGATTCCCCATCGTAACCATTGACTTCAAACCATTCCTTAACTTCTGTTTGGGAAATCTTCCATATTTTCCATAGACGTTGGGTGAACATTGTTAAGCAATTTATAATTTCGGGATTTTCAAATATACCACATGATCCATGGATATATTCGGGTGAGAGTATCTAGTATATCCTTGTTTTGCACACAGAGCAAAAGATAGTCCATGTTCGATCTAAGATTAGCCGAAGGAAATCCAGAACTGACCAAATGGTATAGCGCACAAACCTGCAACGCCGGTGGACATGTGAATAATGCATGACTGTTCGTTTTCTCCTCACAGTCACATCCTCCCGTAAATGTCTATGAGCTAACCGTTCATTAACCGCCAACACTCCTGACAATGTTTATCACATAAAATGTCGAATCTTATTCAAAGTTTGGATTTTCAAGGCCTTCGCCTTGAGTGGGTTGATTGAGGGGGAGTTGGAGTTCGAAACGGGTCTCCCCATCCAAACGTGTGCGCACTTTAATTGTTTATGAATGTTCAAAGTAAGCTACATTTAAAACCTTCTCTCATTATGAATTCAGTTAATTGTATACATGATTTTATCTAGTAGTTGCTCAAAATCTTTGGTTGATTGTTTATAGCATGTTTACATAGGGAAACT
Organism: Arabis alpina; assembly: GCA_900128785.1. Taxonomy (NCBI): domain Eukaryota; kingdom Viridiplantae; phylum Streptophyta; class Magnoliopsida; order Brassicales; family Brassicaceae; genus Arabis; species Arabis alpina. Next base: position 20,991,819 of record LT669790.1, read on the forward strand.
AAACATACTTTGTTGAAATGAACCATAACCAAAGTTTCAATGACAAAAAAATTTGTAATTTTTTTTTTAACTCTGGATGTTTAATTATGAAAACTGTTACATCGACTATTCTACAACGAGCATGCCTTCCATCATGATCCACGTCATACGATTTTACATTGCCTCACATTGAAGATCTCCTACAAGTTTGTCTCCATCAACCTGCAAATATAATAATAAATCGCATTTACTGGGATTCGAATACCAGACGTTCTGGTGTAGAAGCTTTAAAACACTTGATCAACCACTGGACCAAAGAAACTTTCAACATATTTTTGTAGTTTAGATTGACCTATATTTGGTTGGAACCAATATTTTGGTTAAACAAATGGGCCTTGTATTGGGCATTTGTCTTATCCAAATTTGGTAGAAAAGTGAATAAGAAAAACCTTTTGGTTTAAGTGAGTGACATGTAAAATATCCCACATCTAAAGTTTGAGAATTTTTCAAGTGGTATATAAGGAGCCACACATATACCTTTGTTCAAAACATAACAAAGGCGATACAGCATGAGAGAGGAGGGGAATCCCCACACGCGCGACTGACCGAGCCGGGCCGGGCGTGGGCGTGGGCTAAAGGGCCGTTGCCGGACCAATTAAATATATTTTTGGACCAATTAAATGAGCAGATAAAAGCCCATCTCGTTGGCCCAAAACGCATGATAAAAGCATTTCGTTTTATGGCCCAAAACGCTGCGTCGGTTACCTCTGCGATTTTGCTAAACCGGTGTCAGTTTTCAAAACCAATCGGAGATAACTTCTCTACGGTTTTAAAACTGCCTCTCCGTTAGTTTTTAAAAGGAAGTCGTCTTCTTCCTTTCTCCTTACGCACTGAAAAACAAAAACTCACAGAAACTTTCAAAAATTCTATCTGAAATATAACAACAATCTTCCTTTCCTTTATAGTAAGTCTCGAGAGTATCGTAGATATTAGTTCGTAAGAATCGTTTGTTCGAGTGTCTGCGAACACGATTAGTCTGTGGTTTTATCCTGGGACTCGGAATCTCATTAACCTGTCACACTGCGGGAGATTCTTAGAGTTAAGAAAAGAGATTTCGTATCTCGACTCCACTATCATCTCTGATCTCTTCCCTTAACGTCTTTCTTATCGCGATCCATCTCCAATCACGTAGTGTGCCAAATTTTGGTCCTACAATCTTAACTCTAAGACAATCCTCACGGATTGGATTGCGATAATAGAAATGTTTTTAACAGAAACCTTGTATCGCGATCGTTTCAACACGTTCTCGTTGATTGGTTTATGTCGGGATAAAATCGTTTAGCGTTTGCGAACGTTTAAACATCTCTGTTTTTCGATAATAGTTTGTGAATTACGATTCTAATTATTATCGAAAGCTTTCTGATTTATCTGTGTTCATACACAAAATCGTCTAACAAATTTTGTTTTCTCTGTTTTTTTTTCTTGGTTTTTTTTTAAATCGAAGCCGAAAACGAAAACACCAGTGTCAACGTTGATGCTGCGGCTAACGTTACCCTCGTGGCTGAAACTCAGAGACGCTTACTGCTCAAGTGCAGTTTGGGAATCAACCGCCTGTTACTGTTGCATTCCCTGTTGCCACACAGTCTGAAACTGTAACCGCAACCACTGCTCAGTTTCCACCGGTGCAGATTCCATCTGCAAACTCTGCTGGTTTGCTTCCTGACAAGTTTGATGGAAGATCCTTCAAGATGTGGCAAAAGAAGATGCACTTCTATCTGACCACGCTGAATCTGGAAAAGTACATCCGTGAGGACTGTCCTTCCCTCCCAGCGGACAATACTGATTTCCGGGCACTTGCAAGTGTTGATGCGTGGAGACACGGTGACTTTTTGTGTAAGGGCTACATCCAGAGTTGTCTGGTTGACCAGTTGTTCAACGTGTTCAGTAACCCTGCCAGGTCTAAAAAAACTGTGGGACTCTCTGGATAAGAAGTATCGTTCAGAAGATGCTGGATCCCAGAAAAATGCTGTGGCAAAATTCGAGAACTACAAGATGGTGGATTCTCGTCCCCTGATGGAACAAGTTGACGAGGTGCATAACCTTCTCCATGAGATTCATGCCGAGCGCATGAGGCTGTGTGAAACCTATCAGGTTGCTTGTATGATTGAGAAGCTCCCGCCAAGATTCATAGATTTCAAGAACTACCTCAAGTTGAAGAGGAAGTGGATGAGCATGGAGAAATTGCTCATGCGACTTCGGATTGAATCCACAAACCGCATGAACCTCGAAGCTGCAAGTGCTCAGAATCGTGAGAATAATGCGAATTTGGCTGAGCACCAGACTGCTGAGAAAGGAAAGTGGCAGAACAAAGGGAACCAAGACAAAGGCAAGGGAAATGTTGCTCCTCAAGACACTCAAAAGTTCAAGAAGAAGGCTGGTGGTGAACCTTCAAAGCCATGGTTTTCTGGAATCTGTAACTACTGTCACAAGGTGGGACACAAGGCCTCTGAGTGTCGCAGTAAGAAGGCGAACCAAAACAATGCTAAGTTTGAAGCTAATCTCACTTCCACCATCATTGATGCTGACATGTGTGCGGTTGTCACTAAGGCAAACGTTGCTGAAAGCCACCCAAAGACTTGGTGGTTTGATACCGCTGCAACCAGGAACATCTGCATGGATAGGGAAATGTTCTCCACCTACAAGAAAAACAAAGGGAATGAGAAGCTCTACATGGGTTACTCTGCTACTTCGAAGATCGCTGGATATGGAAAAGTTGTTCTGAAACTTACCTCGGAAAGTGAGCTGAGCTTGACCAACGTGGTCCACGTGCCGGACATGCGTAAGAATCTGATTTCGGGATCTCTCCTGAGCAAGCACAGATTCACTGTCAAGCTGGATGCTGATAAGCTTGTGCTGTCCAAGAATGGAATGTTTCTGGGTAAGGTATTTGTTTGTGATGGTTTGTTCAAAATGTCTGTTGAAAATGTAATTCGCTCTTCTGACGTTGGTGTCAGTGTTGTAACCGAGGCTTCAACCTCGAAGAACAAGTTTAATAACAATCATTTTGCTTATGTTGCGGAGTCTTTTAATTTATTGCACGAACGTTTTGGACATGTTAATGAACCTGAACCTGATTCCAAAACAGAAAATAAGCAAAGATAAATGTGAGATTTGTGTTCAAGCGAAACTCACTAAAACTCCATCACCAAGCGTTGAAAGAACAACCGAACCTCTAGGATTGATTCACACCGACCTGTGTGATTTAAAACTTCTTCAAACTAGAGGCGGAAAGAAATATTTGTAACTTTCATTGATGATTGTACAAAATTCTGCTATGTCTATCTGTTACATAGTAAAGATGAAGCTTTGGAGAAATTCAAAGAATACAAGTTGGAAGTCGAAAATCAACTTGGAAAAACGATAAAAATGATCTGAAGTGATAGAGGAGGAGAACATGGTGAACCGTTCAATTCATTCTGTCGAGAACACAAAATTATTCACCAGACAATTGCTCCTTATTCACCAGAATCTAATGGAGTTACAGAACGAAAGAACCGAACTCTTAAAGAAATGATGAATGCAATGTTGAAGGAATCTGGGTTAGCCCAGAACATGTGGGGGGGGGGGGGGAAGCTTTGCTTGCCACAAATTATATTATCAACAAAATACCTCATAAAGTAACTAGAAAACCCCATATGAACTTTGGAAAGGTAATGTACCTTCATACAAATACCTGAAAGTGTGGGGGTGCTTGGCAAAAGTAGCAATACCACTTCCAAAGAAGGTTACAATAGGCCCAAAGACTGTAGATTGGATTTTCATCGGATACGCGCATAATAGTAATGCCTATCGGTTTCTTGTTCATAAGTCTGATATATCAACTATCAAGGTAAACACTATAATAGAGCCACGAAATGCTTCATTCTTTGAAAATGTGTTTCTCTGTAAAGATAGACAAAGTAATAAACGGACTCGTGAACAACGTGATGCGGATATCCCTGGAAACGAAGCAAGTAGCTCAGGCACTGCTCTCAATGATAAAATTAAAGAAGTAGAAGAACCTAGACGCAGTAAAAGAGCTCGTAAAGAGAAAGATTTTAGCTCAGAATTCTTGGTAGTGTTTCTAGCAGAAAACGAGCCAAAAACATATATGGAAGCGATGTCCACTCCAGACGTGCCTTCTTGGAAAGAAACAGTCAATAGTGAGATGGATTCCATCATGCAAAACAATACTAATGAAATAACTGATCTGCCACAAGGGTGCAAAGCTCTTGGAAATAGATGGATTTTTCGAACAAAAATGAAATATGATGGAGCAATAGACATGTACAAAGCTAGACTTGTGGTGCAAGGATTCAGACAAAAAGAAGGCTTGGATTTCGTTGACACTTATTCTCCGGTCACGAGAATAACCTCTATCAGAATGATCATAAGTATTGCTGCATTACGAGATCTTGAAATTCACCAAATGGATGTAAAAACTGCTTTTCTAAACGGTGAGTTAGAAGAAGAAATTTACACGAAACAACCAGAAGGGTTCATTATCCCCGACAAGAACACAAAGTGTGTCGACTTGTTAAATCTCTATATGGTCTTAAACAAGCTCCTAAGCAATGGCATGAAAATTTTGACAACGTAATGATGTCGGATGGCTTCATCATAAATGAATGTGATAAATGCATATATTACAAGAGTACTCCGACAAAGTATATCTTGTTGTGCTTATATGTAGATGATACGCTTATCGTTGGCAGCAACAAAGATATCATCAATAGAACAAAAAACATGCTCAAAGAGAAATTTGACATGAAAGATATGAGATTGGCAGAGGTAATTCTAGGAATACGAATCATAAGAACTTCTGAAGGAATTACATTATTCCAAGATCATTATGCTGAAAAGATTCTAGAAAGGTTCAAGACTTATTCAACTGGAACTGCAAAAACTCCAATGGACTCTCAAATTCATCTGACCAAGAATTCAGGTGAACCAGTGTCCCAAGTGGAGTATGCAATAATAATTGGAAGTCTAATGTACTTGACAAACTGTACTAGACCCGATTTAGCACACTCTATAAACGTCCTCAGTCGTTATACGAGTAATCCTTGCCATAATCATTGGAAGGCTATAACGAGGGTATTGAATTACCTTCGATACACCAAAAATTACGACATACACTATGGTAAAGAACCAGCGGTTCTAGAAGGCTATAGTGATGCCAATTGGATTTCAGATTCTAGAAACTCGAAATCAACAAGCGGATATATCTTTACGCTTGGCGGTGGAGCCGTATCCTCGAAATATTCCAAACAAACTCTACTGGCTAGATCAACCATAAAGTCTGAGTTTATAGCTTTAGACAAAGCTGGAGAAGAAGCAGAGTGGCTTCGCAACTTCTTGGAAGATATCCCAATGTGGAAAAAACCAGTGCCAGCATTACGTGTACACTGTGATAGTCAATCAGCGATATCAAAGGCACTGAATAACTTATACAATGGTAAATCTCGTCGCATAAGATGGCGACACAAAACCATTCGGCAACTGATCTCAACTGGAGTACTCACGATAGACTATATCAAATCGGCAGAAAACTTAGCTGATTCGTTCACCAAAAGTTTGCCTCGAGATCAAGTTGTTAAATTATCAAAAGGAATGGGTTTAAAGCCTATAACTTAAGATGACGTTTGATGGATACCTCACCTATGTGACTGGAGATCCCAAGATCTAGGTTCAAAAGGGACAATAAAATCAAACTGATTCAGAACTGTACACTGTAAAGACTATGTCTATACCCAGTTCCTAGGATAATGAACAGTGTTACGTGTGTGTGTAATAAGGTTAAGCTGTGGCTTTTAATGATTCATTAACTTTGAGATATTTGTCGAATGATACAAAAAATATCTTAGAACAAAGTTAATGGCAGATCACCTAGTGAGTGTGAAATGAGGCCCTTTCTAGGAGAACGAAGGTCAGGCTATATTCTCCAAGTTCACTCATGATAACCAAGACATGTCCAAGGCTAAAATGAACACAATAGAGAACTGAGCTCTACGAGAAAATGTCGCTATGCGATTTCTATTGTCTAGGTTTACATAAAAATCCGGTTTGTTCAAGACACCAGGTTCACCAACTGGCCAAGTAAACCCGGCAGATATCAAAGATGATTGGTTCAAAGCTGGAAAACGCTACCTCTCAGATATGGTTGCATTTTCGCATACTCTCGAATGTCTGTCTAGTCTAGTTCAGTGAAGTATAGTCTAGTCAAGTCATGTCTAGTTAAGTTAAGTCGAGTCTTCATTTGTTTAGAGTTATTTCTATTCATCTGAGGGATTATTGGAACCAATATTTTGGTTAAACAAATGGGCCTTGTATTGGGCATTTGTCTTATCCAAATTTGGTAGAAAAGTGAATGAGAAAAGTCTTTTGGTTTAAGTGAGTGACATGTAAAATATCCCACATCTAAAGTTTGAGAATTTTTCAAGTGGTATATAAGGAGCCACACATATACCTTTGTTCAAAACATAACAAAGGCTATACACCATGAGAGAGGAGGAGAATCCCCACACGCGCGACCGATCGAACCGAACCGAGCCTGGCCGGGCTCGGGCGTGAGCATGGGCTTTGGCTAAAGGGCCGTTGCCGGTCCAATTAAATATCTTTTTGGACCAACTAAATGAGCAGATAAAAGCCCATCTCGTTGGCCCAAAACGCATGAAAAAAGTCTTTCGTTTTATGGCCCAAAACGCTGCGTCGGTTACCTCTGCGATTTTGCTAAACCGGTGTCAGTTTTCAAAACCAACCGGAGATAACTTCTCTACGGTTTTAAAACTGCCTCTCCGTTAGTTTTTAAAAGGAAGTCGTCTTCTTCCTTTCTCGTTACACACTGAAAAACAAAAACTCACAGAAACTTTCAAAAATTCTATCAGAAACATAACTACAATCTTCCTTTCCTTTACAGTAAGTCTCGAGAGTATCGTAGATATTAATTCGTAAGAATCGTTTGTTCGAGTGTCTGCGAACACGATTAGTCTGTGGTTTTATCCTGGGACTCGGAATCTCATAAACCCGTCACACTGCGGGAGATTCTTAGAATTAAGGAAAGAGATTTCGTATCTCGACTCTACTATCATCTCTGATCTCTTCCCTTCGTCTTTCTTATCGCAATTCATCTCCAATCACGTAGTGTGCCAAATCATGGTCCTACATATTTATCAACAATCTAATGTGTATTATATATCAGGTGTTGCCGTTCCATTTTTGTTTGATTCTGCATGCTCGCATGTGGAAATAAAATCTCAAATGGTATAAACTATCGATTTTCACCCGGCTCATGTCTCGGATTTCTGTTCTATTTGGTATAAACTGAGGTAAGAGTGCTTTATAGAGATGTTGTATACGAAAGGAGGATTTAGCATGGGCCTTAACTCTTGTCGAGTTTGATGGAAACTGGCCCACTACGTTTCTCCAGTGTACGAGAAAGAAACCAATTATGAACTCTCAGAAAACTTTCAACTTCAAATGAGTGAGAGTGGCGAAGAGGACAAACCCTAAATCCCAATGCAGACGGGAAGAACAATCCCAGAAGAGATAGTCTTGGATATACTTACGAGACTACCATTGAGAAGCATCGCCAGATTCAAATCCGTGTGCAAAACATGGAAATCGGTAATAGAATCGGATTACTTCCGCCTTCTCTTCCTCTCTCGACACAAAAACTCATCTCCCTCATGGTCACTCATGTTAACAACCACGCATCTTCGTCCCACCATAGAAGCTAAGAAGCTATAGGCTTCCATGGATGCGAGACATGGGATCTTCCCAAATATCTAGGTTCTTATGTCCGTCAACCGATGCAGAACTCCCTATCTTAGAATACTTCTATCGAGGTTCTTCTAATGGATTAGTTTTGATCGAAATAGTTTTTGACCGCTCTGAGGATAGGAGTTGCTGGCGTTATGGTTACAAATCCTTTGTTGGTAATCCAGTTTTACAGCAATGGGTTGAAATCCCTAGGCCTCCGGAGTCGTGTGCAACCCCCTCTTGTTTGGTAACTCGTGTGGACGAGGACGGTCTCGTTCCAAGCTTCAAAGTGGTTAGTACTTGTCTAAGTGGAAGAAATGATAGGCATGAATGGAGAATGTATGTGTATTCGTCTGAGTCAAGTTACTGGACTTTCAAGAAGCTTTTCTCTTGGCAACCTATATTTGACCCTATTTACTGCTCTACCATGAGTTTCAATGGGATGATTTATCTCTTGGAAAGAGGTTCGTGTATTTCGTATGATACTTATGATGTTCTTATAGCTTATGACTTCTATGGTCCAGAAGAAGATGATGGTCAATGTCGGGTTATACCTCTCCCTCTCACGGATGACATACATGATGTTAGTGTTAGGAGTTGCGTGACTACTTCAGGAAGAGATGTTATCTACATTGAGTTACTATCTGGAACATTGAAAGTTTGGAGGCTGAATAATATCAACTCTGAGAGTAGTGAATATTGGAAATTGTCACGGGAAATCAAAATGGGGTCTATTAAATTTATCGTTAGTTGTTTTCCCTTGGCAATGAATCCGTTTGATTCTGATATCGTTTATCTCTGGAGTCAACAACACGATTGTTTTGTATCAGGTAACTTGCAAAGACTAGAATTTATTGTCACATCAAGAATCAGAGAATATGAGTAGCAGTGTAGGTTGGTGTCGTATAAACACTCATGATTCTAAAGATTATATGGAAGATATGTACGATGCTTCTAAGGTGGTTCTCATGTTATCTCAATTTGTGCTTCCACAGTGGATGGACTCGGTACCCACCTTCCCCCAAATTGATCATCAAAAATCAGAGAACTGGAGTAGCAGTACATAAACACATCCGATTCTCTAGGGTGTATGGAATATGCTTACTATCTAATTTCAGTCATCATGTTATCCTAGTTTGTGCTCCCACGGTGGATGGATTCAGTACCTCATCCACCAAATTGATCATTCTGCTTAGCGAAATTGTAATTTCTCAATTGCTTAATGCAAAAACCCTGTTCTTCTTTGTCTACGGAACTTGTTTTATCCTTTTTTTGTAACCAATATATTTTAGGTCTCTATCAATATGTATTAGGTCTGATCTTTTGTGATGACTTAAAAAGCTCTCAAATTCAACTTGTAGGTTAACATTAGCCGTTTTTCAAATTCTTGTTTTGACCTATAACTTTCTTGGCAAGGGTTTAAGAATTTTAAGGTAAACGAGTTTGTCTTTAGTGATGGTGTCTTAAGGTCCTTGATTTACGGTTCTCATAATACATAGAAGCAAATATAAATTTAACCTTTGATGGCTATAATATTGAAAATTATATGTCAACCCTGCTTTCAAAGATTATTGATGATCTTTCTATTAAATATGTTGTGACACTACTCACTCTGAGTTCATAAGATGTGCATATACACATTGGCAAGCGGCTGTACTTCATTACACAATTTAAACAATTGTAAATAGATTTTGCTTTCAAAGATACAAGCTCGCTTTTGCCAGAATATATTCAAAGGACATTGTCTATAACAACAAAAGGGAAGAAAAGAGAGGAGGTGCAAGAAATAATGTGCTATTTATCGACTAGTTTATACTAATTTGATATGAATTGAAAGATTTACAACCAAACAAAAAAATAGTGCTAGATATATATTACTAGAGATTAGACGAACGTTTCAGAGAAACACCAGATTTTATAGTGCTATATTTCTGGAAAAGCAAGGTCAATTCCAAAACCACTTATTCATGGAGTGTCCTGGCTTTCTCAGTAAGACCATGTTCACTAAGTTTTCAAAGCTGAAAATTTATCCATTTCTATTTCAAGTATACTTGTTTAGTTTTCTTCATCGTAAACAAGTTGGAAAGTACATATTTATGACCATTTTCTCATCGATGATTGCAAAAGATAAACCTAGCTTTGCACAAGCCGATATCACACACACCATTGCGACCGAATTGGGACTGACGTTGTCATTTCTTATCAACCGGAAAAAAAAAAAATCAATAACCTCTTTAGGAAGATCATGCCTTCCCTTATTGCAAATCATGTTGGTCCACGAAACAACATTTCACATGCTTTGTCTAATAGATTACGCACGCCTCATACCCTATCAATATGTTACTTCCCATGTAATTAATACTTTTTAGTTTACAAAATGGTTGTTGTCTTAGTTAAAACTTAAAAACTTGAATGTATTGCAAAGATGAAAGGAATCATAAAAACTAAAATAATAGATCAGTTTTATTCAAACAACATTGTCTATAAAACAAAGAGGAAGAAAAAAGAGTTGCAAGAAATCACTTGCTTATTTCTACCGACTAATTAATATGTATCCCTCGCCAATAGTGTATACCTTGTTCCCATTTGTATCATCCCTTACATCACAACACAAAGCCACTTTCTTCTCCTCGTCGATCAATAGACTCGCGTGAACCTGAGTGTGTAAATCCATTGTAAAGAATTTGCTCCACAACAAGGGAGCTTCAGTATCAAATTTATTTGTCAACCATATCTGCATCTTTGATGTAATAATGCTCTCATGTAACACTGAAAGTTGTTCTTCTCTAACAACTGATAGAGCCGTATAACCACCATTCTGAGATGGCGGAAGACAAAGACGTCTAAATATCTCTGTTGTAAAATCAAAACAGAGTAAAAGCTTTTCACTAGCACCATCTGAAGCAAGCCAATAAGAATTTCCCTTCAAAGACACGCCATTTCGGTGTATGAAGCAATCGAAAACGTTATTAAGAACCCTCCATGTATTATAGAACTAAACTCATAGATTTCGAGCTCAACAATTGGGTCGCCTGGATCAAAATTAACCCAATACCTCAGGATTTTGTAGCTAGGGCAAGATGTGTTGTTTAGGTATCCTAGAGCAAACATAGAGCCGCTCTTGTAAGCGGGTTTGTGTTGGATCCACCTGGTTTCCCTCAAACAAGGATTCCAAACAACGAGTCTATTTTCCTTAGTAGTGGTGCATAACAATAAACCGTTGCAGTGAAAAACTTGAGCTAGACAGACTTGTTTTGATTTAGAATGGAAATCATTTAGGCTAAGTGCACCCTTAAACTTTACAGATGGAGGAGAAACGTTGAGATTGACGCTCACAGAACAAATCCTATATTCCTTTAACATGACAACCAGTGACTGCTTTGTAGCATTACGAAAGTGTTTCTCGGTGAATCTTCGATCTTTGAATAGAGCATTCCATCACTTGCAACTAGATCGTAATCGTTTTAGAGATATGGCCAGAACCCTAGAGAGCATTTCCCCTTCCAAATCCGCCGAAAGATCAGAGATCATCATTGTCTCTCTCTTTGTGATCTCTCAGAGAAGAAGAAAACGACTCGATCAGCCTTATAACAAATAGGGTTTTGGGTTTTTCACGTTTCCCCTTATAACCAATCTTTGTCTGATCAGCCTCAAGCACTCTTTTCCTTTTATAAACTTCAATATACCAAATTATTTATATTATATTTTTAATTTGAAATTTTAGAAATACTAAAAATATATATTATTTTTAATTTGTATCATAGACATTATTGTTGATACAGTAAAAACTCTATAAAGTAATACTCGATAAAGTAATAAACTCGATAAAATAATAAATTTTGCCGGTTCAGAGTCGGGCCAGTGCAAAATATGACACAATTCAATAAAATAATAAGATAATAACTTTTTTCAAATCCCTATGTAAATATATAGTCCCAATAATATCATAAAGTAATATTCTATCATATAAAAAATCCAAAACATAGCTAAGAAGAAAAAGAAACGTGAAAGGTGTAATTATAAAAAAAATTCACATATACAATATGGAAAACAAAAGAAAAAGAATGGAAAACATACAAAATTGTTTGTAAAAACTAATGTAAAATAAGAAGCTTAAAAGAAAATTTCATATTTTATATAAAGTTTTTTAAAAGATTTATAAGTATTTTTACAAAAAAATCTTATAAAGTAATAACTCTCTAAAGTAATAAATTTTGGTGGTCCCAACATTATTACTTTATAGAGTTTTTAATGTACTTTTATTGTTAATAACATAATTGTTTAGAAATTTAGTTTTACCATTATATTATTTATATGTATACGTGTAATTAAACTAAAATTATAATTTATAATTTGGTATATTGAAGTTTATAATATAAACAGAAAACACCGAATAGTAAATAGACAATACAATAAATTAACTAACATAAGTAGTATATATTTCAATCTAAATATATTTACTTAATTTTTATGAAAAGGAAGATTCTATAATATGTAAAATATATTTACATAACTTTGATAATCTTATGGAGATTAAACATATTCTCCCATATAATATATAAAAGATATTTTAATCTAAATGTAGTTACTTACCTTTTAGATACTTTTATGGGAAAAGATTATGTGTTTTTATATTTTATTTTAATTTTTTTGAAAATGTGTGTTTAATCCAAAATTTTAGTAACATCAATGCAAATATTTTAAAATATGAAAATCTTATATTTGTTAAAAGTGATAAATCATATTGATTACAGGGTTAAATATTGGAAAAAAAAGAATTTTGCCATGTCACATTAAATGAGTGTCATGTCACATTTGTTTTTATGAGGATGAATATGAGAAGTACACATAAGTTTTTTTTAGGAATCACCTCCCTAATAATATTTAGGAGATATTTTCAACTATCTAAAATATTTTAAACATTTAGTAAATGATAATATTTATGTCACACTTAGTATATTCATTATTACATTTATTTTTTCTCATCTCACACCATTTATTTTACTTAATGTGTCTTTTTTCCTTTACGAACCGTACTGCATTCTCCTGTTGGTCTTTTTAATTCCACATCGGACGGTCTACTATAATCATTTACCGCCTTAATTACAAATATTATCATCTATTTATATATTTAATTTTCTACCAATAATATTCTTAGTGATATATATATTTTAGATCATAAAGAAATTAGCGTGGTAATGTTTTAGTTATACAACGCATAAAACCATCTAAAACATCATTATTTTTGCAAAAGAAGACGGTAGTTAAATAATTTTGTTAAAAATGAATAACTAATGAGAATAAACTTAAGAATAAAAATCAAAGAAGACTTACGTCATATCAAAAAGAAATTTAGCATCTTTCCATTGTAACCTCATGAGATCGCCTGCTTTAAGATCTATTGCTTTTACGATTTTTGACCACCCAGCTCCGATATAATAACCATGGCTATCATCATGCCTAAGGTTTACCCAAAAAGATTTTTCATTAACTTCAATTTTCACTTCAATCCCTTTTCCAAGTATCGGAATGTCCATTTCTTTTTCGATTTTCTCCATCATCGATTTTTGTAGTCTTATAATATTTTTACCGGAAACATCACATTGTGTTAGAGTTTTTAGTATCACCAAACTTGAACTGTATTCTGCTTTCCGTTTTTCTTGTTCCGCACCGGACGGTTTACTTTAATCATTTGACGTCATAATTACAAATTTTAACATCTATTTCTATAATCAAATTTCTACAACTTAGAATAACTATTTATGTATCTATACTTTAGATTATAATGAAATTGGTGTGGTAATGTTTAGGTTTGAAACACATAAAACCATCCAAAACATTATTATTTTAGCAAAAAGAAACGTTAGTTAAATAAATCTTTTAAAAAAATGAATAACTATTGAGAAGCAACTTAAGAATTAAAACTAAAGAAGACTCACATCAAATCAAAAATAAATTTGGTATCTTCCCAATATAATTGGATTATATCGCCTGTTCTAAGATCTCTTGCTTTTACGATATCTAACCACCCATCTCTGATACAATAACCATTGCTATCCGTATATCTAACGGTCACCAAATAAGATTTTCTTTTATCTAGAACTTCCACTTGAATACCATTTTGAAGTACCGGAATATCCATTTTTTTTGGATTTTCTCCATAGTCGATTTTGGTAGGATTATCGATTTAACATCCCTATTTGTTAGCATTTTTTGTATCACCATATTAGGATCCATTTTAGTAACCATTAACTACTTTGGGAATACAACTAAGAAAGCTTTTAGAAAATCAAGTCATTAAGGGATTTTAAAATTAGAGCTCAACACATAGAGCTATATATCGTTCCTTGTCTTATATACTGTTTTAATAGTATTAATTTTATTTTAGAAAAGATTCTCTAAATAGTAAATAATATGAATCAAGTCATTAAGGGATTTTAAAATTAGAGCTCAACACAAGGAACTATATATATAATTCCTTGTCTTATATACTGTTTCAATAGTATTAATTTTATTTTAGAAAAGATTCTCTAAATAGTAAATAATATGAATATCTTACATAAGTTAGCATATGATATTTACTAAATTTATAAATTTCTGTTTAATTTAATACATATTCTTTAATGTGATATATTGTACAACAACCTTCATTTTTAGTCTTTACTTTTTGTCTCCATATCTCCTTTATATAAAAAGGGAAGATTTAGAAGCCTCTAAGGCATGCCACATGAGCAAAATTCTGAATTTTCTCAACCTATCATTTTGCCATGTCATTTCATATCTTAAAACTAAACCTTGTATTTCCTCTTAAATCCAAAAACGTTGTGGCCCATTAAAAAACCAATCCCAGATTGAAACCCATTATCTCTCAATCGTCGCCTCTTCTCCTTTTCTTCCTAATCTGTAACTTCTGCGTTAAACCATCCTCTCTGCCCACGATCTCTCCAGTTAGCCTTCTCATCTCCTATAACTTTATGATCTCTCTTTATAAATACCCATCAAAAGACCTATTCATATACCCATGATTTGAAACCCTAATCAATTTCGAGATCCAAAAAAATCTGCTTATATTTCAGTTTAATTTTCTTGCGTTTCCTTGAAAATTCATCGATTTTGCATTCTTAAGAAACTATCCGAGATTTACATTTAAGATGCGTTTTGGATTCGGAATCTTACTAGAAATTTCTCTGCAGTTTGTAGAATTTGACAACTATGGGAGACGATAGAGACAACGAGGCCTATGAGGAAGAAGATGAGAAGATCCCAGATTTAGGAAATAAAGTTAACGGTGAGTATTTTACATAAAACAGTTTTGATGTTCATTTTTTTTTCTATTTTACATGCTTACTTCAATTAAGTAGGTAAACAATTATAGGATTCAAGTTTAACTTTGGATTATTTGCTTGATGCTATGAGAAACAAAGAACTGCGTCAGAAAAAATTAGTTGATTTTTTTCAGCTGTTGAGGATAAACAAATAAAACTGATCAAAGTTTGGAGTTCTATACCGCAATTCAGTCAAGTTAGTGTTTGTAGCCTTCGTAGTTGAAGGGTTGTGCTCTATTTTGATGCGTAACCACTGATTGTTTATTGGTAGACATGTTGTCTATTTTGTAAATATTTATCATTCAATTTACAGGACACAGTCATTGCTACCATTGGAGATGGTTGCACATCTCAGGAAAGGTTTTTGATCTAAAGGACATGTAGTTTAGTCCTCCCTCTCACGCTCTTACTCTGTTCTTCTTTGAATTCTTATGTCTGTTTTGCACAAAGTTTACTTCTTTCTTATCATTTTCCTTTTTCTGTTGCAGGCAGTTCATGTTGAAGATATCAAAGCTAGAAAAGCTGTCTACGTCAAAATACCCGATGAGCTCTCAGAAATCAAACGAATTGGAATCAATACATTGTACAGCCATCAGGTACATTTTCTTGCAATGCATATCTTAGTCGATGAATATCAAACTTTTGACTTGATACCTTTTCCCTTTTTTTTGTTTTCAGGCTGAATCGATTTCAGCAGCCTTGTCTGGGAAGAATGTTGCCATTGCAACTATGACTTCCAGTGGAAAATCCCTTTGCTATAACATCCCAGTCTTTGAGGAATTGACCAAAGATACATATGCTTGTGCCTTGTACTTATTTCCGACCAAGGTAACTCAGCTTGTCTCTTTTCCCAAAGTTTTTCTGGTTCTAGAATAGAAAGAGATTTACCTTTTTGTTTGTGTAGGCCCTAGCTCAGGATCAATTTAGAGTGATGTCTGATTTGATAAAAGGATATGAAGCTAGCATAAATTTGGGGGTGTATGATGGTGATACGCCTCAGAAGGATAGAACAAGGCTGAAGAAGAATGGTAGACTGGTTCCAATAGAATTGTGATTCATTAACTCAGTCTCATCTGAATACCCAAATACATTATTCACTAACTAAGTTATTGGAATATATGAATGTAGCTCATCACTAATCCTGATATGCTACATATGTCAATCTTGCCTCTCCATGGACAATTCAACCGGATTTTATCAAACATTAGGTAACACATCTTCTTATGAAGGAAATTCAAGTACTTAAAATATGTCAAAAGAAATAAAATCCTCCTCTAATTTTTAAGTTTGACTTAACTTCATTAGAATCATTGCAAGAAATAATTGGTTTGTAGAGTAACAAGGCCTGCTTGAAAATTTCAGGTACATTGTGATCGATGAAGCCCATACTTACAAGTAGAGATGTTAAAACGGGCGGGCCTGGCCCGTTTAGGTCCGGCCCGTTTAAGACCGTTTAGATTTGGTCTGTTTAGGTCCGGCCCGTTTAAGCCTGTTTAGGTCCCGCCCGTTTAGGTCCGTTTAAAATAAAACCCATTTAAATATGTGTCTATTTAAATCCCATTTAAACCCCGTTTAAATAGCAATATATATAATTCATTTGTTTTATCTCTTTAGTTTATCTTCTTAAGAATTCAAATTATTTAAGTTACTAAGATCATATGTATAAATTTCATTTTTATGTATATTTATTTTACATATTTCCAATTTTGAAATGAAATATGTAAGCATTTATAGTTATCATAAGTTTATAATGAAATATGTAAGCATTTATAGTTATCATAAGATACTTAAATAAATTTGAATGTATTATTTTTAGTTATATATTTACTAATTTTCGTTTTTTTAATTTACTTAAAAGTTTTAATAGTTATAATAACTAATAATAAATTTACATAAACATGAATTAAATGACACTTGAAATAAAATTTATTGTAAAAAAAAAGTTTTAGATTATTTCTATGGTAAAGAAAAAATTTATTGTAGAAACAAAATTATAAACCAATTATGATATATATCATTTTAGAATTAAAATCATTTAAAAATAATGTTAAAATATGACATAATATAAAAAATAATTTTCATTGTGGTGCATACACCTCTCTAATAATATAATAAATTATTGGAATGTAAATAAAATCATAGATCAAATGAGACTTTTTAAATATGTATTTTTTTTTAAAAAAATTAAATAAACGGGCCTAAACGGACAGCCCGTTTAAATATGTTAAAGCCCGTTTAATAATAGGACCTAAACGGGCTGGCCCGTTTAAATTTAACTCATAAACGGGCCTAAATGGGTTAAGTTTTTAAAACAGTTCCGTTTAGGCTCACGGATTTTCAGCCCATTTTAACATCTCTACTTACAAGGGAGCATTTGGCTGCCACACAGCCCTTATACTGAGAAGATTTCGCCGCCTGTGCTCTCATGGTGACAATACTGATCCCAGATTTTTGAAGATGCATATGGTTGATCACGTAACCACACATCACAGGGATGTCCTGAAGATATCCTTTTTTAATTTTCAGTATATAGTGCGACAAAGTTTATTGTTCCTTGATGAACAAGAGACGTTTTCAAGTCCCTTTATGGATTTAGGTTCGTCTCCCTCAGACTTTTATCACGTTCATGAGATTGAGATGGATCCTTTTCATTGATCTACATGTAGACACAATTCATTACATATTTACATATGACCAAACTCTACTATTGCACTTTGGCTCTTGTTTTGGAAAACGTAATAGAAAATTTTCAGTTCAGCTCTTCAATCCAATTATTTATAGATAGACATGTGTTGGTTACTTGGTTTGCTAGCTTATATCATCTCTTAAGAAGCTTGGTTCTTATGAGTTATGAGTGATATTCATTTTATTATGTTTTTTTGCGTCACAATGTTTTTGGAGGACAATCTCTCGCACATGCTTGATTTAATAGAAAACAAAGCTCTCATATACCATGGTTGTTATGGTGTATTTGGAAGAAAGGAAACATAATTCTTTTTGCTGGACAACAAGTGAGTACTTCTGTGTTAGTCTCTAATGTCATTGAAGAGGCTAAAAGATGGTGGGAGTTGAACACAAATACAGAGGGGGTTGGTAATGGTAGAGGTCGTAACGTGTGTTCCATTGAACGATGGGAGCCTCCAATACAAGGAATGGTTAAATGCAATTTGAATGCGAATTGGCGGAATGCCTCTCTTCATAGTGGTGGTGCATGGTTGCTCCGTGACCACAATGGGTCAATTCTTTAT
The DNA here is from genome assembly GCA_900128785.1 of Arabis alpina. Taxonomy (NCBI): domain Eukaryota; kingdom Viridiplantae; phylum Streptophyta; class Magnoliopsida; order Brassicales; family Brassicaceae; genus Arabis; species Arabis alpina. The sequence continues at coordinate 21,010,171 of LT669790.1, forward strand.
CATGCAAGAGAGACATTTACGAGATCTCCTAATAGGATTGTGGCGGAATTACAATGTGTATACTATGGTCTTTGCAAATCTTTAAAGACCTTCACATCAGAGACGTGGTGGTGGTAAGTGAGTGTAAAGCAACAATAAAGGCAGTCGTTACTTGCACAAGTTCAAGGTTTAAAAGAGCAATTTGAGAGTTGTTGTTTTCACGTGGAGACATATAGCACAAATTCAATAGTACAAGATATTGCGAAAAATATCCTTCAAGATGGTAGGTCCCAATCATATCTCGCATTGGGATGTTCATTTTCGGCTTCATGACCATCTTTTTCGAGAGGCCTTATAGGAGCATCGTTGCATCCTTCTGTTTAGGATTTTGATGTTTGTTGTCATGTTTTGAATTTTGAATCGTGACTTCTTCAATTTTTGGTTTGCAATAAAATTTGAGACGATAAAAAAAAAAGGAGTTCACATCTTATATATACAAATGGGTATATGAATGAATTCTACAATAGAGTTTAGACTTTGGGTTATTTTTTAGTATCTTCTTCATAACCAAGTGACGGTTATAATTGTCTAGCCTCATTATAAGTTCATATTTCTAGAGTTGTTAAATTAATTTATATCCATTTAAATTGTGAAGCATTTGGATTCTAAAAACTAAAATTGGTAAAATTATATTTTTTTCTCCACAATAAAGACAATTAATCAAAAACTAAAAACTATTTTATACCATCCAACATGTAATTAATTGAATGGAGTATTTGTTACGATTGTTTGTTGAACGATTGTTTCACATATGGTAGTTAATGTTAACATATGGTAAACACACGATGTTGCCTCCTCCGAATCCCAAATCACCGGTGACTGAAATGTCGTCACAACAAATACTTCAACCTAATTAGGTACTAATAGTTACAAACATGTATATTCAAGAGTTGCAAACTCGCTCACACTATTTATCTAATATATATACGGAATGCATAAAGGTTGTATGAAAAAAAATGTTTTGAAAAGTAATTTAGGAATGAAAAAAACAAAAATAATATTATAGAACCATTAATTACACAAAAAATCTCAAATTTGAAATCAACCTAAAGAATTAAAGGAGAAACATCTTGAGCTTATGTGTCAAGCTCTCAAAAATGATTTCAACAAATTTACACATAAAGATTGAAAATCAATTAAATTTGACTATCGTTCCTATAAGAAAACAACTCAAAAACTTAAAAATACAAATAAAAGTTTTACAATTCATCACAAAATCCGGGCGTACCCCGGAGAAGACCCTAGTCTCCTTTATATAAAAGCTAAATCTAATACAATATCTTTGAAACATTAACTAACTCAATCATTATTGTAAAAATCTTTTTTCAGACACTCTAAAATTATTTGTTTGTTATCTTGTATTTTTGATTTCTATGTTTTAAACTTTAACAATAACTCTAATTATATTTACCATTTATTAATTTCAACTTTAAAGTGGCTATTAGTACTAACATAAAATCTAGTAATTAATGCAAAATATGATAAAGTGTATTTAGAACAACTTTTGGTCATTAGTGCGCATAAGATCATGGTTATAAATAATATATGATGTGATTCAGAAAATACACAATGAAGATGCAACTTTTGAGCGTAATATGCTGAAAGTTGAGCTCGATGCCCCATTAGAGACAAAGAAGACATATTTTGTCTTACAAATGCACATAGATCGACCGTAAGTGTATATGCTTAATTTTTTATTCCCCGTCAGACTTTTCATTATTTGTTAAACATGACACAGAAGTAACACTGGTAAAAACAAAGTGTCGTTAATGTAACCTAGAAATAGACTTATATTATTCAAGAATTACGTAATAGTCTTTTTTACATAGAAAAGAGGTGTTGTTATTTTCTTTCATTTTGCTATTTTGGTATATTCCTAATCTGATGTAACTAAAACAATACCACTTTCTTAATATGCAAGAACGTATTGGACTTTCCAATCCTAGAGAATTGTAGAAACAGACTAATGTTTTATTTATACTTTTTTTTCTTTCATAGTTGTTTCTTTAAAGAAAAAGAATAAATCTGATTGATTGTATGTAGACTATGGTATATGTATTATGTACTCTGCTGATTAATTAATCCCACTCCTCAAAGCCCAATTCGATTTCGGTATAGAGTGAAGCTTCTCGGTTAGCTCTGATTCCTATTTCACAATTCTGGTTTAGTTCTTTCCAGTTAAATCCTATGATAATTTTAGTTACTCATTTACATTCATTACAAGATGATACGGTAAGAGACGTCGGTTTTTCTTACTAACCCGACTCCACATGTTTCAGTATATATGTATAAGTAAATTGTAAGAACTAAGAAGCATGTTATATATACATCTTTGCAAGCACTTGTTTTTATTTTAATTGTAACATGTTTTATGACCGGGCTTTTTCTTAACATTTCCCGTTTTCGTCTTGTTATTGTCAAGTTCTATTCCGTTTTCATCTCGAATTTTAAATGTGACACAACTTTCCACACAAAATAAATATATGGACTCCATTTAGTAGAGTAAACCCTTACGCCATAGATGGAGAAAAAATAAATGTTGTATCTGAAGCTCATCATCTCGTATAGAACAAGAAGAGAAATTTATTATGGAGAAGTCGAATTCTCAATTGTCAATGATATTTTGAATACATTTTCAATGGCCATATGGTCCATATCTCACCATTGATTTTGTGATTAATTCACCGAATAGTAGCTTTGAATGGCAAATCATAAAGAAAAAAATGTCACAAATAGGACTATTGAAGTTATGGTAATCACTCTTGGGACGGTGGTAATTAATGAACGTCTGGCTTACATGCCACTAAACAGAGAACCTTGGCATGTAAAGTTTGAGTTGTTTTCTACTTGATTGAGCTTCTTGGTGGTCGTGCTCACTTTGGTACATGCTGGGGAAATTATAAGTGAAGAAAGAGGATAGTTTTTATCAATTGGTTTAGGAAATAAATATGAAATTAAAGTGCACCTACGATTACATGATCTTTAATCCTAGTAGAGAATTCTGATTTACTTTTTTTGGCCTATATTACTCAATTTTCCTCTAGAACGAAGACAGATTACCCAAGACTCATAAAAATTACAAAGTGGTTGTTGTTTTAGTTAAAAAACGTGAATGTAATGTAAAGAAGAAAGGAATCATAAGAAGTAAAATAATGGATCAATTTTCATTTAAACGACATTGTCTTTGAAAATCAATAAATCATAAAGGAAAAAAAATAAAGCAGGTGAAAGAAATGACTTGCTTGCTTATTTTTACCGACTAGTTTCATTATTTTCATTTGCCCCTACCTTGCTGGATTTGAACCAAACTTGGATCATAACTGGATATAACTGATTCCGACGTTCCTGATGATAACCAGATCTACAACACAAGGCCTCTCTCTTCTCTTGATCTTTCAATATTACTCTCATCCAAAGAATTAAATTGGTTACCTCCAACAACCCACGTATGATTGGATTAGTCACCTCCAACATTCTTATATAATTAGAATTTTCTTCTTCTTTCTAAGTTATATAAAAATATATGTAAGCTTCCCAATATTTTTTTTTTTACGTTATCAAAAATAAAAAGAAGTTTCCATCGCGATTCGAAAATAGAGTCGGACGTTTCCATGACGCTTCCAAATTGGTAAAACTTGGAATTGCGATTCCGCAACGCTTCCAAGAGATTCTAATTCCGATTCCAAAGCGTAAAACATTATGAAATGGAGTTTCCATGCAACATAGTCTAAACCAATCTTTATCTTATTTCATAGGCAAACGAGAAACGAAATCGGCTTATATTTTATAGCTCTGTACTTAAAAATGAATAGAATCTACGAGGTTGTTATTCAGTGGATTTTAATAAAGTTTAAATGCAAGTACAGTCCATAACTCCATAAGTCCATATTGTTATTCATTTAAAAAATTTAATTGACCAATTAAAGTGTTTTGTTATTCAAGTTTGATAGATTCTCATAATTACTTTTACCCCTTATTCATAGATGGATTTTTGTAGAGTTTATGCATTTAAAAATTGTGAGATTCTACAAATTTTCATGGATTACTATTGATTCTTATCTAATATAATCAATGATATGGATTTGTATTAAACTTTTTATTCTCTGCTCATACAAGGATGTGAAGAAAATAGTATTGTCCCTTTATATTCTACAACTACAAATTAGTTTCTAACCAACAATGGAAAAGCCCTATTTGGTGTCTTGTGCTTTTGCTATAGACTCAATGTATGGAGTACAAAGGAAACGAACATAATTTGAAACAATCAAGACCTCTTACAGGATTGGAACACCATCACCACTAGCAAGATCACGATGGAGAGCAACACCGATGTCCTAAGCATTTCCTCATTCCAATTGTTGAATTTGGCATCTTGCCCCTTTCTGATAAGACCACCATCATTGTGATTATTGAACAACTTGGTCCATGCATTTGTTATCTTCTCAAATACTTCTGCTACCTTTATTATTGTTTTGTCAAATACCCACTTTAAATCTATTATTGCGTTATTCTCTACGGGAGTGTCATTTAAACTCTCCACATTTGTTATAAGCCAATAAAAATGTAAACAAGAGACTGATTCTTGCTTCGAATATCCCGAATGTATCCCCAGCAAAGTGCAGAAGTATTTACAATGAACCCAAAAATTGAGATAAATACATGGAGTGTTTTTGGCCTTTTCTTCAGAACGAGAAGAAAACGCAAGACACGGTAATAAATTAAACTACAAGTTGATCGTGCTTGTGCTATTTGCGAAAAGTTAATATGTTAAGGAGAAGGGTCTTTGGTAGGACTAGATGATTGTCATAACTGCAGCTGTAGTTTCCATAGTTATGAGGAGATAGAAAAACATGTCAGTCTTAATATGTAAAAAAAAAGATCACCTATCAGCCATAGAAGAATTTAGCCACCCTAAGCTTTAAAACCTTGCTAGAAATATATAGAAATTGGTCTAGTAATTACAAAACACAAAATCCAAGGATTGAGGATTGTTTCCGAATACTTCAACACACTAAATTGTATGAATACTTTTTATTCTTCTTCTGAGAAAAGAATGTTTCTCATACGATTAATTGCCAAAGCATAAACCGATTTGTTATGGCCTTGAAACAAAGAAGAATCAATGGACGTGGTTACCCTTCCTACGAGAAGCCAGTAATTGATGCAAAGATTTGTCCCAAACATGAAAGCCAAAGTTGTGGCAGAAACTATTGGGAGATCATTTCACATGAGTGACTCAATGAGCAGTCAAGTCTGTTGCTCCGGTAGCTTGTGGAGGAGGAGGAGATGGTTTAGGCAAACCAATACCAAGTTTCAAACCGTCTTTATTTACCATATTAGGAGCTTCATTTGGCTGATATTGAGGCATACCGATCGGTATATGTCTTGGTACAGGTATACCAGAATGGTGAATAAACCTAACATGTTCAGGATTGGCGTAGTACATTGGATGGAACATAAGAGATGGGAAATTGTAGTAAGGTGGTACGGGTTGGTAGATTGGCATGTACTCCACTGATAGATCCCGAAACCGATTTGATATCTCGGCTTGAGTTTGACCTTGCACCGGTTCTTGAGATCCGGTTATTGGTTGTTTAGATACAATCATCCATGATGATGATGATGATGATGTTGTTGCATCTACTTGAGAGATCTTCTGTTTCTCCTTCTGATCTTCGAGAGTGATGTCAAAGAGACTTGCACGTCTTTTTTTTGTTTTGTCGTCAGGATTTAACCTAACGAAATGTTTCTGTGCATGACTCGCGACTTGTGTTGGTGTTCTTGTTGTCACGTAATTTTTTGCGATTCCTCTCCAATCTCCTTTACCTAGTTTTTCTAATCCCATCAAGAAAATCATATGTTCTTCTTCCGACCATGGCTTCCCTAAAATTTGTTTTTTCAACTATTATAATCGATAATAATTTGATTAAATTAATTAGAAATTAGAAAAAATAAATTACCCTTTTTCTTGTTATGAGCGGCTTTACCCTTTTTAGAATTAAAAAGACCATCGGATTGATAACGGGCATCTTCAACGGCGGCCTGAAAATCACCGTTACAGTTAGCGAGAAAAGAATCAAGATTTCCAAGACTGAGACTCTTTCTTAACACCGTTACCTCAGGTGGTCTAATCGGATCAGAAGATATGTTCACGCCGAACAGTTTAACGAAACCCTTGTTAACGCCATTGAGACAAGTTCTTGAGTTATGGCCACTGTGACCACAGTGTGAACATGTCTTCATCTTCGCCGTCTCCTTCACCATCTCTCTTTATCTCTCTCGATGGATGTGAATTGATCTCACGGTCGCACTTGTGGTATTTATATCTCTTAATATTTTGTGGTACATAAATGGAAATAATATATTTAATATAAATCTAAACTTCCTAAACTAGGATATTGTCAAATATCAATAATCTTCTAAATCTTTATCTTCATGATTTCCATTACTTCGGTCAGTCATCTAACGGTTCAATCTAGGTCGATGTCGACCTCTCGATCTCCAAATAAAACCATCACAAAACTCAAATTAGACATCATTCCCTTACCTTCTGCTTTCCTTGAAACTAATATCGATTCAGGAGTTTCTTAACATGTTCTTGTTGTTATGCTTGTTTTGCTCCATGTCACGTCCTAAAGCAGTAAACATCACAGTATTACAATTTTCTTATGAAATCTTACACATAGTGATTAATGACGTTATTTCTAGAACCTTTATTACCACAAGATCGTCAAAAAGTAACAATAACTGAAACCGAAACATATGTTAAAAGCTCCACAGGCGCATCCCTAATCCTTATTACTGTTTTTTTTTTCTATAGTTTCGAACGAACCATTTGAACCATTCTAAATCACTAACACACATAGCCATTAGCCATCATCACTTAATCCAATTATAAAACGAAATAAGAAATTAAGCACCTTGAAGAATTTGTCAAATTATTTGGATATTTAAAAACAAAACTAACTCTTGTAAAGGTTCTCTCCATCCCGTCAGGCTTTCCAAAATCAAAATTCGCTTAATTGTAGAGAAAGAATAATATTCAATTCCTCCACTGAAAAGAGAGAAGATCTAAAGTATGTTAATTTTTTTGGAAAATCTTACCTAATTTCTTTTTTACACATATAGGAGAAGATAAAACTCAACCTACAAAAAAAAATATGAATCATGTTCGAAGAGAAGCATATATATCAAACTCGCTTGTTATATCTGTAGCTTCTTATTTTCGAAGAACTCTTCTTCTTTACAGGATTTGGAGAAGTTGTTCCCACACAGTAGCTAAAAACTACGAAATGGAGAGAGATAATGAAATTTGTTTAGTTTTGAATGATGCCAGAATGCCAAAAGACATGAGACATTGTCATACGCTTTGTCCTAGTCGTGGATTTCTCAAGAGCAAACACTTTACCAGACCTCAGATAAAGAAAGAGCACAAAAAATAACTAAAACTGTAAAAGGTTGCACGGATTCAAACACAATATTATGCTTAAGGAAGAAGCATACTGCAATTATTAGTCCTACCTTGCATGTAGAACAACCATTTGAGATGCCAAAAATTTGCTAAAGTAAGAAAGAAAATAATTTTCATAGCAATCAAATTGTGATAATTTCGTTTAAACCAACATGCAGGCGTTGGAAAGATGAATATGTGTTCCAAGGATGCTCGTTACAAAAGGGATTCAGGCTAGCTTTGGTTTCTGCTGATACTTACAGGACGGATGCTTTTCTTCGCCTAAAGAAGGCGGTCAATGATGAGGTCCCGGTCTACGATAGGTTAGGTATTAGTATTACACAAGCAAATGCTTTCTTTTCTTGTTTCTTGCCTGATTGCCTCTTTACAAATGGGTGAACTTTTTTGTTGTTTCAGCAACACGCCGCCCTGCAGCAAATGCAAGCGAAGATATTGGAAAGTTCACTAAATCTAAGCATGAGCTTATAATTGTAGTCACCACTAGCCGCCACAAACACTATACCGCTTTGTTTCAAGAGATGCGCCAATTAGCTCAAGCAATGGTGTTTCCTCTTATCTCATGCTCTCTTCTATATTTTGTTTTGTTGTCCTAAGTGCTTGATTACTAACGTAGCATTTTTCTTCTGTCAGCGACCGGATCTTGTTGCATTAGTTGTGGATAGCAGGATTGGTCTAGCTGCATCTGATCAAGCTTAAGCTTTCAAGCAAAGTTTTGACGATGTTGGAGTTATCATTCTTGCTAATACCAACGGCAATCAAAGGCTGGCGGTGTTCTGAGCGCGTACGCATACCAAGTTTTATCCTTATCACTTTCATATTGAAGCATCTTGTACTTTGTTCTTTAAAGTTCTCGATTTATTTGATGCAATCCACTTTTTTTATATATGTATTTAAGTGTTTCGGCAGAAAAGTGTCCCATGATATTAGAAACAGGAGAACAGAGGAAGGAGTTTGAAGCATTTGAAGTTGAACCTTTTTGTCAAGCGTCTCTTGGGTTAGCAACTTCATTCTCGCTTCTTTTCTCTCTTTGCTTGGTCTCTCTCATTACAATTAATGATTTGTCCGCACTTGTGCCGAAAACCCGTGGTGTCACCAGAGGATCAGCTGCATGAAAATGTGGAATATACATATACTTTGAGAGAAATGTATAACTTTTATAAGAACTAGATTTTATACCCACGCTACGCGTGAGTTTGTTTTATCGATGAGTTTAATATATATTTGGACTTACTAATTTTAAATTATGTAGAAGTTAACATATACAAATACAACAGTGTGATGATAAGAAAGTGAAGCAATCGTAGAGAATTAAATCATTTATTTACCATAAATACTAATTTGTATCATATCGGCAATTTTTATGTGTGTGTAGAGAATTATATATATATGTTCATGTTTAGATATTGTTATGACATATCTTTTGAGCGTTCATATTATTGCAGTTCATTCTCTTTCTCAATCGAAATGTAGTGTTGGAGCTCATATTCTTTTAGATGTCGTATTTGAAAGTCGAAAGTTCTGCTTGTTTTGTTAAACATGTCTTACCGATTGATTTCCGTAAATTAAGAGGAATGTTCACTTCACAATATATTAATAATGTGACAAATAATTGTCCTAGCTAATGAGGTATATCCCATCGAATAGCTTCATCGATTGCATCATGCCATTCAATGTTATAATCTAGAAATAGAAAACTTTCCTAAACTAAATTTCAAGTGAATTTCCTTCCAAAAAGTTCTTTGATATTGATTTTGTATTTTATTTTGGCATATACGAATGTGTTTTGACACATTTTAGAACTTAATTTTTTTTTCTTCTTTTTTGTGTACTTTAGAAATAGAAAACTTTTCAAAACTAAATTTCAAGTTAATTTCCTTTTAAAATCTCTTCTGATATTGATTTTGAATTTTATTTTGGTATATACGATTTTTTGGGTGTCTTTATACATTTCAGATCACAATTGTTTTTCATGTTTTTTGTTCATGTAACTATCTAAATTTGATTTCATAAAACGTTAGTCATAATATGGAGTTACTTTCTAATGTTATATAATTTTTTTTATTAATTAATTTAGTTTATCTAATATTGATTTCCATTTTATTTTGGCCAATTCTTTTTTCTTAGAAGTTCTGAATTCTTCAAGCCTTTTTTTTTCTTTTTGTTAGTTAAACTATTTTGATGTTTAATATTCCAAACAGAGACATGTTATTCTATAGAAAAGATTCATATTAATAATAAATAGAAAATTAATTGAATACTAAATGTGATGTGGAATAACATAACTGGTTGATTTAAATGCTACGTGGACGCCTTAAAATTACTTTTAATCTTATTAAGATTCATTTATTTGATTTATTGATTCTTAAAGTTTCATATTTGCATAAGAATTTGTCATTAAAAAAAAGTTTTCAATTAATATTCAAAATATAATATATTTTAATTAAAAAAGGGAAAGTTTTCCATTATCAAATAAAAACATAATTAACATAATTCTAAACGTTGGCATGACACGTTACTATAGCTTAATTTATCGCCTATGTAGATGTCTTTAGGAGCTTATAGCTTCAACTTTTATATAGTATAACATTACAACTGTTTTTCATGTTTTTTGTTAGTGTAACTATTTAAATTTGGTTTTCTAAAACGTTAATCATAATATGGAGTTACTTTCTAATGTTATATTTTTTTTCTTTGTTAATTAATTTAGTTTATCTAATATTGATTTCCAATTTATTTTGGCAGATTCTTATTTCTTGGAGTTCTGAAATTTTCAAGCCTTTTTTTTTAATTAAACTATTTTGATGTTTAATATTCCAAATAGAGACATGTTATTCTATAGAAAAGATTCATATTAATAATAAATAGAAAATTAATTGAATATTAAATGTGATCTGGAATAACACATTGGTTAATTAAAATCCTACGTGGACGCCTTAAGATTACTTTAAATTTGATTTAGATTGTTTTATTTGATTTATTATTCCTTAAATTTTCATATTTGCATATGGATGTAGATGATTTTTGTCATTAATAAAATATAGTTTTCAATTAATATTTAAAATATAATATCTTTTAATTAAAAAATGGAAAGTTTCCCACTATCAAATAAAAACATAATTAACATAATTCTACACATTGATAGAACACGTTACTATAGATTGATTTATCGCCTATGTGGACACTTTTATGAGTTTATAGCTTCAACTTTTATATAGTATTGAATCACAATTGTTTTTCATGTTTTTTGTTTATGTAATTATCTAAATTTGATTTCCCAAAACGTTAGTCATAATATGGAGTTACTTTTTAATGTTATATAATTTTTCTTTTTGTTAGTTAAACTATTTTGATGTTTAATATTCCAAACTGAGACATGTTATCTATGCATAAACTATAGAAAACCAAATTCCTTTGTGAGTTCTAACAATCTATGCAAGCATTAAAGTTCAGGTTTCAATTGTTCACAAAATCCCTAAACCAAATTCTTTTGAGAATAGGTGATTTTGCTCATCTAAGATTCTAGTCAGGTTATCAATTGATGTTTCCGCTTCTAATTAATCAACCTAGGATCTCTAATTCAGAGTGATCAATCCTAAATCAGAGTTAATGCAATCTAGATGAAGAACCATAAGATAATCCTAACATGAATTCAATTCTAACAATTCATCTCAAATCCTTTGAAAAACCCTAAACCTAACAAGTAGATTACTCAGATATGGATGCAGAAAACATGATGATTGAATAATAATGCATTAAATAAAGATATAGAAAGAGATACAGAAGGGTTCGAAGAAATCTGAAACGTCTGAAAACTTGTCTTCCTAACTCTCAAAATCTCTCGAAATCTCTAAGTCTTTGAATAATAAAAAGCATAATGAAAACTAAAAGCAAACTGAGTATTTATAGGCTATGATTCGTGCTGGGCTTTATTTGTAAACTTCTGGAACTTCTGGGGTGAAAAGGAAATCTTCAGAATTGGAAAATCTGATTTCTTCGCGACTTAACATCTTCCGTCGATCGACGCTAGGATTATTCCGTCGATCGACGCGCCAATCTAACGACAATTAAAAATCCATCCTCGCGACTTCAGCTGCTCTTTCTTTGATGCTCCAAAATGCTCCATAATCACCAATTACGCTCCAATCATACACGAACCTGCCAAGACTCTAAAACACTCGAAAAACACCAAAAAGACTCGATAAAACCGGGTTAAATCATGGTCAAAAGATGGTAAAAACCATGATATATCAGGAATAACACAATTGGTTGATTTAAATCCTACGTGGACGCCTTAAAATTACTTTTAAATCTGATTTAGATTGTTTTATTTGATTTATCACTTGTGAAATTTTCCTATTTGCATAAGGTTGTAGATGATTTTTGTCATTAAAAAATAAATTTTTCAATTAACATTTAAAATCGAATACTTTTTAATTAAAAATGGAAAGTTCCCATTATTAAATAAAAACATAATTAACATAATTCTAAACGTTGACACGGCACGTTACTATAGGTTGATTTATTGTGGTGGTAGAAACCTGCACAGTTGAAATAGTCAACGATTCTAGGTCTGAAAGTTCTAAGATGAGAAACACTCAGCGAAGATCTCAAGAGAGTTTGTTATTAAGCTTTTGCAAATGTTACAAGTGGTTCTGTGTAAAAATCCGGATCTCTTTTCCAGAGATGTACAAGGTCTATTTATATTAGTCCTAGTCGTCCTAGGTCTAAATCTACGAGATAAGGAAAGATCCCTAAATCTTCGGGATTCTCTCTCAGCGTAGTCGGCGGCCGCCCTAGTTCTTGACCTCGTCCTCGTCATGGGCCCAAATCCGAGAGCTCATCTTCTAGGCCCAACTTGTAGTAGAGGTCGGCGTGACTTGTTACTCGTGGGCTCTCGATTCGTTCTTTCCAGTGTGGGCCATATGAGTTTGGCCCATTCTTTGTCTTGAAGTGAAATGATCGTAATGGTCTCTTGGAGTATAAATGACCACTATAGACGTCGTCCTGGAAAGATGCCGGTCCTAGTCCCAGTCACTCTGGAGAGCTGGTCGTAGGAACATAGCTGGCCCTGAGAACGAGTAGAGCTCCACCAAATAATTGCGCGCCCACCTCTGGTACTTAGTCATTTTCTTGATGATCTCTACCGGAGTGAGATCTGACCCCAACATTTATCGCCTATGTGGACGCTTTTATGAGCTTATAACTTGATTTATTACTTCTTAAAGTTTTAAATTTGCATAAGGATGTAGATGATTTTTTTTATTAAAAAGAAAGTTTTCATTATCAAATAAAAAACATAATTAACATAATTCTAAAGGTTGACATGACATGTTACTATAGGTTGAATTATCGCATATGTGGACACCTTTAGGAGCTTATAGCTTCAACTTTTATATAGTATACACTAGATTTTATACCCACGCTAAGCGTGGGTTTGCTTTTCAGTGAGCTTAATATATGTTTTGATTTGCTAACTTTAAATTAGCTAGACGTTAACATATATAAATGTAAAACTGTAATAGTAATAAAGTGAAGCAATCGTAGAAAGTAAAATAATTTATTTACCACAATACTAATATGTATCATATCGGTAATTTTTTGTATTGGTTCGATAGAATTCATTGATATATTGGTTAATACTGACACTTTAAAAATATATTCTTGCTTTTATTTATGTAAGAGACATTGAAAAGGAAAGAACAACATTATTTCCCTTTTAGATAGATTTTGGTTTCACATATTCGACTTGTTTATCATTTACAACAATCATAACCATATCGTTAATGTAAATTACAAATGTTTTACAACATCGACCAATCTTTCTCTTTTTTATCTTTCTTATCCAATACAATATTAAAACAAAAGTTATTGAACAAATTTCAACATCATATGAAGTGAAGAAACACTTCTTCCTTAAACTTGACAAACACAATTAACCAAACAAAGAAATTTGATCAACGATATGATCTTAAAACTACTATGAAATTTAGCATACAAAAATATTTAAGCTTATATGCAAACTCTCTATGAACGTAAACAACTAAAAAGCATTTATATATGTAGGTACCGTTAAACATCTACATATGCAAATTTACATGCGATAACTTTTTTTATAAGCTACAATCCATTAAAAATATTAATATTTTATTATTATGTTAGTCATCTATAATATTGTGTTTTCTAATATATATATTCTTTCTAGCCATTTTTTTCCTAATTGTTTATTTGGCTATTTCCATTTTTGTACACATATTATATATTTATTTTCATTTTTTACTTTTTATTCTTATGTATTCTTTTTTATATTATTTAATACTTTTTCTATTTTTAATTCTATTTACTATTATTTCTAAAAATTGTATATTTACTAATTTGACCAATACATATATTAATGAGAATGTCAATTGTGATTGGTTGATTTTAATCCTATGTGAACGGTTTTAGAAGCTAACAGCTTCAACTAAAAATGAAAAAGGGTCATAATCTAATTTTGATTTCTAGATTTTGAAATCTTTAATTTTTTAGAATTTTGATCAAATATTTACTTCATTTCATATGTTTCTTTTTCATCTCAAAAGAAGAAAACTATAACACTACGTGCAAATATGTTTTATCAATTGGTTTAATACATTTTTGTGATTGTCATAGACAAATGAAAAAGTACAATAGGAAGATAAAAGAAATACACTGATAACTTTCACTCAATAATGATTTTTGGGTTGACTTGAGTAAATCCCCTCAAGATTGGCATCTCGAACAAATTTTCCGCAAACTATGTCCTTGATCACTAAACCCCCCTCAACTTATAATTCTAAACACTAATCCACCCCATCTATTTCATTCAAGTTAATTCCACATACAAATATTATAATGGCCTATCAGTATCAAAATATACAAAAAGACTTTATGTTACTGTGGCACCAAAACCTAGTTTCTTCCTTTAGTGCATCTATAATTCTTTTAAACATCGTCTCAAAAGATTGTGAAAAAAAAATTCACAATCTCATTACCTACAAAAATATTTTGGTTGACATAAAGTGATAAGAAACACTGTTTATAAAACATTGAACTTCTCTTTCTTTTGGATTACCAAGGGTTTACTCACGTTTTCAAATCCAAAAAAGAATTTCGTTAATTTTTAACCACATCCATCGACATATTCTAGCTCCATATCATTAGAAATATTTGTTACAACATTATCATGCTTTTTAAATCTTTAGTTTCTCTTTTGGATATATATTCTTCTCAAAATGTTAGTTAGATTGTATGACAATGAAATCAAATCAACAAAATCCTAATCTAATCTTCAAAAACCTTGCATATACATAAAATCTTGTCCCATTTCTATCTCTATAATATTTATGTTCTTTTGGTATCTTACATCAAATTTTTTTGACTTTTGTATTTTTCTTTCACTCTGATTCTTAAATAATACTCCATAAATATGATATGCAATGTAATACTCTCGAAAAAGCGTCTAGTCGTTTGTCGAAACCATCTTTTCATTTCTGCAGAGGTCTCGAGTTCGAAACCCCCGTTTACCAAGAGCCAATAGCTCGACTTGTAAATATCTCTTTAGACAAAACTTAGAGGTCGCTGGTTCGACTAGTGCTTGGGATGAAACTAATATTACATGTTGTGGTTTCGGGCTTAGGGGGATTACGGACTTTGGCCCAGAAACCTTCTGGTAATTCCAAAAAAAAAATCCTCGACAATTTCCAACCATGCTAAAGTGCATTCAGTTCTAGATATTATACAACCTTATTCTATGTATTTATGACAACAAAAAACCAATATGTCGATAATTGTATGCAATTTTAACATTATTTTTTGCTTCATATTTGACTAATAGTTTACGTAAACTATCAATTTAACACGTGATTATTAGTTAAATATATATATAATTTCATACCTTTTCCATGGATTATTGACAATTTCATTCAATAAAATAAAATACAAACGAATCTAATAATATTGCTAATGATAATATTGCTAATGGTCGAATATTTTATGTATTCCAACGCTAAAAGTGTTCCATAATCTTGTTCTTACATATTATTTTAGACAACAAAATAAAAACTTTATGTATCAGAATATAAACAAATTAAGTGAGATCTTATTATATAAAGTTGGATGCGCACCAATCGTAACACATTAGATCGTGACACGTGTCAACTAATTAATTAGATATTGACATGTGTCAATAATTAAAAATCTTATTTATGTGTTAATTAAAAAGTATAATTTCTATTTTTCCAAGTGGAAACTATTAAATCTTTGAGAAACAAAAATTTAGAAAATACAATTTTTAAAAATACAAAATACAAAATCTATGTACGATTTAATATGCAAAAGAAAATGAAAGAATAAAAATATTTATGTATTCTTTTAAAAAATATAATTTTCATTTTTTAATAGAAACTATTAAATCAAAAAATGTTAGCTAAATAGAAACTTAGAAACAAAAAAATTTAAAAATAGAAAATAAAAAAATCTATGTAAGATTTAAAATGTAAAAATTGAAAGAATAAGATTGATGTTTATTATCAAATAGAACCAATTTTAAATTATATAATATTTCAAATATCGTTTTGGAATCTGTCATCATTAAGAGAAATTATTTTTAGATTTATGGATGATTTGAAATTATTTTGTTACTTATGATTAACGTAATTGTAAGTTCTTATTAAACGCGATTTTAATGTAGAATACAATAAATATGATACAAAAAAATTAATTTCAGTATCTAATATTCGCATATTATGCAGCTCCTAATCTAGTTACTAATACATTATCATTTATTTTATTTCTCTTACGACAACAAAATTGCACGAAAACATTTTCGCCAAAATCGAGATTCGGAAAATTTCCCACCAAAAATGCGATCCCACAAAAATTTTCCGCCAAAAACGTGATCCCACGAAAACATTTTCACCAAAATTGAGATTCAGGAAATTTCCTACCAAAAATACGATCCAGTAAAATTTTCCCACCAAAATCGAGATTCGGGAAATTTGCCGCCAAAAATACAATCCCGCAAATGTTTTTCGCCAAAAACGTGATCCCACGAAAACATTTTCGCCAAAATCGAAATTCGAAAAATTTTCCGCCAAAAATATGATCTCGTAAAATTTTCCACCGAAAATATAATTTTGTAATATATTTTTAATCAAATGCGCTTTTATAAGTTAAACAAAAATATGATTTATGAAACATGATTTTCAATTTATTTATAAATATTTATATAATCCTTTTTATCTATAAAATTAAATGGATTGGGTCAAAGTCAATCCAACTCATTTAGATTTGATAGGTTGATCCAACCCAATTATTAAATGGATTAGGTTGATCCATTAACCATTAAAACTTAAACCATATGGGTTATGGGTTGGGTTGGAAATGGTCATCCATTTTGACACCCTATTTGTAGTATATTTCTTTATCTTATATATGATTTCCTATTTAATAACATTATTTTATAAGGGGTGTCAAAATGGGTAACCCGACCCAACCCGACGTGGGTTCGAAATTTTAGTGGGCGGGTTTGACCCGAACCACATATTATATGGGTACCATTTACGTACTCAAACCCACCTAATCTAAAATTTAAGTAAAAAATGAAATAAAATGTTTAACATATTTTTTTTAAAAATCATAAAACCAAAAAACCAATAATTAACTAAGAAAAGCACTTCAATCTTTGTCGTGTTCATCTCCTTCTTTGGATTTAATTTTCGTGTTCATCTTTTTATTAAAGGCAATATAAAACTCTAGTTTTTCTTTGCCAAAGAAAACTTAATCTTTTTAGTAATCTACGTATATAATGTACGGTATATTAGTTATTTTTGTTTTTATGCTAAACTCATGGGTAACCCGTAACCCTAATGGATTTACCCACTAAACCCATAAACCCAAATGGGTAATCCACTAATATCCATTTATTTATATGGGTAGAAAAGTCTAACCCAAACCCACTAAAACTATGGGCGGGTTAGAGTTACCTATGGGTTTTGACCCATTTTGACACCCTAATTTTATTATTAAGAAACTTTCCTAATTCTGAATATTTGACATGTCACATTACAATTGGTTGATTTATATTGCCTATGTGGACGCTTTTAAGAGCTTATAACTTAACTTTTATATAATATGGATTAGATTAGGACTCACATGTATAGTAATGACTTGTATTGTTGTATTCACAAGATTGCCTTCCAAGTCTTGTATCTGAATATGTGTATGCAAGGTTGAGAACAAGATCAAAAGAATAACTCTCTTTTATTATGCTTAAGAAACTAACTCAAAACTTAAGCTTTCTCAATCTCACAAACTCATAAGTTATGTCACACATTGACATCTCCTTATATAACAATATTAATCCTAATCTTATAAGGAATTACTCCTTGTTTAGATAACTCATAAACACATTTGATCCTTATCTCTTTATAACCATAACTCGGTTTGGATTAGGATTACTTCAACCTCAAGCTAACTTCAAACTCATTCAACATTCTCCCTCCTAAGTTTGAAGTCATCTTCAACCAAAGCTTTCAAGCCTATGAGATCTCTCATTTCCATTAACTTAATTCTCCCAAGTGCCTTTGTTAGAATATCCACCTTTTGCTCATTTCCCGGAACATGCTCGACTTCTACTTGACCATTCTCAACACATTCTTTTATGAAGTGGTACATTGTGTGTGAATGTGTTTACTACGGCCATGGAACACCAAATTCTTGGTGAGAGTAATCGCTGATCGATTGTCAATACGAATGACCGTCTTCTCGCATGATACTCCAATAATCTCTCCAAGCAAATCTTGTAGCCAAATGGCTTGTCTTGCTGCCTTTGTTCCTGCCATAAATTCAGCCTCACAAGATGACAAAGCGACGGTGTCTTGCTTTTGAGAACACCATGTGATTGGACTCTCTCCAAGATAAAATATATGTCTCGTTGTGCTTCTACCATCATCATGATCAACATTATCGCTACTATCACTATAGCCTACAAGTCTTGGAATCTTTGATGAAGAATATTAAGCCCAGATTAGTTGACCCCTTTAGATACCTCAAACATTGCTTCATCGCAGCTCCATGAGATTCCTTAGGGTCCTGCATATAACGACTTATAACTCCCACACAGTATGACAAATCCGGTCTTGTATGCAATAGATAACGAAGACATCCTATGTTTCTCCTATAACTTGTAGCATCAACCGATTGTTCATTCGATGACTTGCTCAATTTCAAACTGGACTCCATTGGTGTGTGTGTTAGATTACAATCCTTCATCCCAGCTTCTTCCAAGATTCTCAGCGCGTAACGACTTTGATTCAATGTTATTCCTTCCTCAGTTTGAGACACTTCTATTCCAAGATAATACGTTAGCTTCCCTAAGTCACTCATCTCAAACGTTGAGGCCAACTCTTTCTTGAACTCATCAATAATACTCTTTCTTGTTCCCGTAACAAACAAATCATCTACATACACAGCTACAACCAAGCGATCTCCTCTTACCTCCTTGCGATAAACCGATGGTTCTTTATAGCATTTTACAAACTGAAGTTCTAAGAAAATCTGATTAAACTTATGATTACAAGCTCTCGTTGCTTGTATTAATCCGTACAAGGCCTTATTAAGTTTGTACACCTTCTCTTCTTTACCTTTCTCTTCAAATCCCTCCGGTTGTGTAACCTAAATCGTTTCTTTCAACTCACCAGGGAGGAATGCGCTCTTAACATCAAGATGATGTACTTCCCATCCGTTTGACGCTGCAAGGTTGACAAGGAACCGTATTGTCTCAAGCCGAGCTACAGGAGCAAAGACTTCCTCAAAATTAATACCATGTCGTTGTACATACCCTTTAGCGACGAGTCGGGCCCATGTGTGATTCTTCTTAATCAAGAAGATCTCCTCTTCACACGCCATAATCCATTCCTTTGATACACTAGCTTCCTCGAAGTTTCTCGGCTCATCATTTAAGTAGAGAAGCAATATTTCTCCTTATTCCTCTCCAAGCAACAAGCATTCCTCATGTGTGTACAAGATGTAATCTTTAAGGTACTTTGGCTTGTTGCTTTCTGTAGTTCTTCTTAGAGACACTTGATCTTGACAATCACCCTCTGTAATTTGTGTCTTGCTCTCACAGACATTGTAATCCTCTTTAGTGTCATGAGATTGGTCTCCACCAACCTGATCTGTTCCATCAGATTCTGCATTCTCGTGTGAGTCAATGGTTCCAATTTCTCCAATATCAAAGGTAAAGCTCCCATAGGTTTCTTGTTTTGAGCTGTCTACATTCCAATTCCATCCTTTAGCTTCATCAAATACTAAATACTACATCTCTGCTTACCACTATCTTACGTTTTTTTGGATCAAGTAACCTATAAGCCTTTGACCCCGGTTTGGTTCCAAGATGTACAAGCATATAGACCTATCATCAAGCTTCTTCAAATGTGGTTTGGTTATCTTAGCATATCCAATGCACCCAAATACACGCAAATGTCCTATATTTGGCTTCTTACCCTGCAACACCTCATATGGAGTAATATCATTAAGTGAACGTGTAGCTATTTGGTTTAGAAGGTAAGTGGAATGCCTTGTAGCTTCTCCTCACATATAGTTTGGCATATGCATGTGTTTCAAGATGCTTCTAGTCATCTCCATTAGGGTTCTATTGCGTCTCTCAACCACTGCATTCTGTTGCAGTGTATATGGAGCAGTGAGATGCCTTGTAATCCCGGATTCATCACATAAAGAATTGAAACTTTTAGAAGTGAATTCTCCTCCTCAGTCTGTTCTGAATGTTTGTATACTCATCCCCGTCTCTTGTTCTACTAGGATTTTAAACTTCTTGAACTTCTCAAAGGCATCTCCCTTCTCCTTTAACAACATAGTCCACATATAACGAGAATGATCATCAATTAGAACAAAGACATACATGTTTCCACTGATCGTATTTGGCGTTATGGGTCCGCATAAATCTCCATGTATGAGCTCAAGTACTTTGCTTGCTCGGTACGTAGTGGCTTGTGGAAATACTCGCCTAGTATGTTTTCCAAGCAAGCATGAGCTGCACACCTCCGTTCCAATACTAACTTATGGAGTCCCTTGAACAAGCCTTTTATCAAACATAGATTTCAATGTTGCAGAGTTTATGTGGCCCATCCTCGCATGCTATTTACTGACTCATTTATCTCTGTTAGATGAAGCTTAGCAGTCTTGTTAGTTCCCATATGAACCTTATACAAACGATTCTTTGATCTCTTAGCTTTGACAAGTAGTTTTTCGTACCGATCACACATTGTCAGATATCCTCGTCTTAACCTAATGTCACAGCCTGATTATGTGGCTTGTCCTAGACTTATGATGTTGCTTCTTAGATTTGGAATATAGTAGACATCCGTCATCACTCTTGGTTCTCCATTCACATTGGTGAAAGCAATAGATCCTTTTCCTTTGATGTCAATACGAGAATCATCTCCAAAACGAACCTTTCCTGTAACAGAATCATCAATTCAATTAAAATATCTACGATACCCTGTCCTATGGTTGCGAGCCCCATTATCCAAGTACCATATATTATCTTCTCCCGTGTTAGTTTCGAACTTGCTAGGTATGCAATGCTTCTCATTCAAGTAGACTACCTCATGTATCATTAGTTCATCTACATCTTGTGTATCATCACCATCATCTTCTTTAGCTTCTTGCAATTTAAGTAATCGATCAAGACAGTCAGAGGCAAAGTGACCAATCTTATCGCATCGGTAGCACGTCACCCTTGATGAAACGACCGAACCCGTTTTTTTTTTTAAAACAATAACCCTTGGTCTCGGACTAGCATTCTCATAAATGCTACCCACAACAACCAAGCAAAACACAGAAAACATACAACAAAACAGCACACAAACACATATGCTCAACCACAGCCAACCAGACAGGCTGTCGATCGACACAACCTCTAAGTGTCGTTCGACAGGCCTTGCGCAGAATCCTATGAAATCGATCATACTTCTCTCGGATCGATTCCTCCTCTGCATCAACACGAAAACCTGCACGAAAACAACAATCACACACAACAAGCAACAATCCACAGTCTCAAACAAACACCACAAGACCAATCAATTCGTTCCAAACCTATCACCAAGCAACCCTAACGAATCCACCGACCCAGAAGCCATGGTCACGCACTCACCTTAGGTTTTTGAATAGAACTGATGGAAAATTGAGGCTATAAACGAAATCAGCTACAATCACCACAAGATTCCACTCCAAAACGACCAAGAATGAAACCCTAACTCACAAAACTATCAGGAACAAGAGAAACTCCTCTCAGACTCTTTTTCACTGATTTTGGAACATGGTTTCGATAAAAATACGGCCAAAAAGGCTTATATACGAACCCTAGGTTTCCCACAAACCGGCCCGGTCCATCCGAACGATTAAAATCGAACCAAAAAACCGACCACTTAAAGGCCTTGTCGATCGACACGCACCACGTGTGTCGAACGACAGCCCCTTAAGAGCCCTGTCGATCGACATACACCACGTGTGTCGATCGACAGCCCCTCCATTTTCCTCAAAAAATGGTTCACGGACGTCATAATTCTCCGCCACTAAAACTGGATTCGTCCTCGAATCCTCAAACACAGCCCGTAAGGCTAACCACCTGGCCAACCTGCCAGTAACACCGGAGACTACATCTCCCAGACCCTCTCGAGGCTCACATCCGTCCTATGCATATAGACCCGTCTCAGACATTGAGTGCCCATAACTCATAACCACCATCTAGCTCTCGGGATCGTCACCCCTCAGCTCTCGGTGCCTAGTATCAACCCACCTCAGTCCACGCAGTCCTGACGGTGTTTGATACTAACCATCTCCATACCCCTCAAACCATCAAGAAACACAGTCCGTCAAGCTCTCGGCATGCAGGAAACTCACTATCCTCTGGAGAGACGCATCTCTCAAATATCTGCCAGAGGTCGCAACCTCCCAAAACTATCTCCACACCCTCACGCTCTCAGTCCTCGCAGTCCTGACAAACGATCGGTATGTAGGGAACCAACTATCTCCCGGAGAGACGCATCTCTCAAGATCTGCCAGAGACTCATCTCCAAGAAAGAACCAATGTCTATCTCTGAGCTATGCAATCAATTCCTAACATCTATAATGCACCTCTGACCTGAACTACCTCCCAAGGTCTCACCATGATACTCCCCACCCGGAATACCATCACAATTGTGATCCTCACAGATCATTTAGACCATCCATCACACCGGATGTCCCTGCAGAGTCTCTCCAGAACTAGACAGTTCTAACCACCGTAAAACTTCTATTCCGAAATTCTCCCACACATACACACACAAGCCCGTTAGAAAAACCACCGAAACTGACAAGTTCTACCCACTATAAAACTGCCATTTCGAGGTTCTCTAACCACAAACACATGACTATCAAAGTCAACCACATAAGAAAACTCATCTTATTAAACTAGAAAATGTCATAATTATTACAACACAAATGAAAATACATAATCTACAACCACAAACCTCACCACACACGGTGACTACAACACAAAACTGAAACTAGAAACCACAAAGAAAAACGAAATCACTCTTCGGCTTGCTTCTCGAACCACTTCTTGAACTTCGTTTTCATCTTTGCCTCTGGTTCCCAAGTCTCCTCCTGAACACCGTCACAGTCCCACAAGACTCTCAACAACGGCACTCTCTTCCGACGCAGAACCTTGATACTTCTCTCAAGGATCCTAACCGGCCTCATTCCAACAGTCAGATTAGGCTGAGGATCTGCAGGAATCGTCACTACTACCTCCTCAGATGCATTCAAACATCTCCTGAGCTTCAAAACATGAAACACATCATGGAATTTCTCCATGATCGGAGGCAGCTCCAACCGTAAGCAACTGGTCTCACACGTTCCACAACCTGGAACGGACCCATGTACCTCGTACTCAATTTATCCTCGGATATGGACCGGTTCAGATACACTCGATCTCCGACTGCAAACTCCAACTCTTTCCTTTCATGTTCAGATTCACAACACGGATCTTCTTCCTCGTCTCCTGAACAAAAATCAGCACCATAGATGCTTCTCTCCCCCACTTGGGTAAAACCTAGCGGTGTCCGACATGGCCTCCCATACAACGCCTCAAAAGGAGCCATACCAATACTCGCCTGAAAACTGTTGTTATATGCGAACTCCACCAAACTCAAGTAATCCGCCCAATGACCACCCCAATCTAGCACACACATCCTCAACAGATCCTCAAGTGTCTGAATCGTCCTTTCGGATTGCCCATCCATCTGAGGATGATTAGCTGTACTCATATGCACCTTAGTGCCCATCTCAGCCTGAAAAGCTCTCCAGCACACTGAAGCAAACCTCGGATCTCTATCCGACACAATGCTCGTTGGCACACCATGCAACCTCACAATTTCCTTCACATACTTCTTAGCCAAGACTTCAGCTCCATCTGTCTTCTTAATGGCCAGAAAATGTGCTGACTTAGTCAGTCGATCCACAATCACCCAAATTGCGTCATAGGTCCGAGAAACCGGCAACCCTACTACGAAATCCATGGTAATCATGTCCCACTTCAACTTTGGAATGGGTAAACTCTGCAATAAGCCACTAGGAACATGATGCTCAGCCTTCACTAGTTGACAAACATTGCACGCTGTAACCCGATCTGCCACATCTCTCTTCATCCCGACCCAATCATAATACCGTTTCAGATCCCGATACATCTTAGTCGCTCCCGGATGAATCGAAAACTTACTCGCATGAGCCTCTCTCAGAATCTCATGCCTCATGTCCTCATCCTTAGGAACACAGACTCGTCCATGCACCAAGATAGTCTTGTTAGCAGAAACCTGATACTCAGAATCAGCAGCCTTAGAGAGACCAATCAACACCTGATCCTTCTCCTGAGCCACTCGGATCATGCTCAAAAGATCCGCCTGATCAGCTGCCGCTAACCCCAACGGCTCCTTTGAAGTAACGCACAACCTCAAAGTACTTTACATGCTCACAAGAGTCTCCACATCCCGCTCCTGAGATGAATCATATCTTCTCCGACTAAGAGCATCTGCCACAGTGTTAGCCTTACCAGGATGGTAAAAAATGTCCAAGTCGTAATCAGCCAACAACTCCGACCATCGCCTCTGTTATACATTCAAATTTTGCTGAGTAAAAATGTACTTCAAATTATTATGATCAGTGAAGACCTCCAAATCTTCAACACAAATATCACTACAGCCAACTCCAAGTCATGAACAGGATAATTGCCTTCGTGCTTCCTCAACTGCCTCGAAGCATACGCAATCGCCTTACCCTGCTGCATCAACACACAACCCAATCCAACTCCCGAAGAATCTGTATACACCACATATGGCTCACCCGGCTCAGGCAACGCCAACAGTGGTGTACTAGTCAACATCGTCTTCAGCTTCGCGAAACTCAGCTCACAATCAGCAGACCACACGAAAGGAACATCCTTCCCTGTCAGTTTCGTCATAGACTGAGCCATACTCGCAAAACCTTTGACGAATCTCCGATAATAACCTGCCAACCCAAGAAAACTCCTGATCTCAGTAGCATTCCTCGGTCTAAGCCAATCTCGGATAGACTGAATCTTCGCCGGATCCACAGAGACTCCCTCTGCAGAAACGATGTGACTTAGAAATCCCATCTCTCTCTGCCCAAAACTACACTTACGTTCCTCAAGACTCTTCGAATACACCAAAATGTCATCGATGAAGATAATCACGAACTCATCCAGATACTCCTGGAAAACTCCGTTCATCAACCTCATAAATGCCGCTGGTGCATTCGTCAACCCGAATGACATAACAAAAAACTCAAAATGCCCATACTGAGTCCTGAAAGCCGTCTTCCGGACATCTGCCTCATTAATAGGAATATGGTGGTAACCGGATGCCAAGTCAATCTTGGAGAACCAAGTAGCCCCTCTCAACTGATCCAACAACTCATCAATTCTCGGAAGAGGATACTTGTTCTTCACAGTGACTCGGTTAAGCCCTCGATAATCGATGCACAACCGGAAACTACCATCTTTCTTCTTCACAAACAACACCGGTGCTCCCCACGATGAAGTACTCGGTCGAATAAAACCCTTCTCCAACAAATCCTCCAACTACTTCTTCAATTCTGCCAACTCTGCTGGAGCCATCCGATAAGGTGCCTTAGACAACGGCGTCGTTCCAGGCTCTAACTCAATTGTGAAAGGATCAGACCGAGACGGCGGTAATCCCTGCAACGACTGAAAAACATCCTCGAAATCCCGAGCAACCCGAATATCTCTCACAGCAACCCCACCAACAGCCTCCGACATTAAAATCGTGGCCAAGTAAGCCTCGCAACCCCTCTCAATCATCGCCTCAGCCTGGACAAGTGAGATCACGAGACTACCTGAAGTCGGTCTCACACCCTGATAAACCAACCTACCACCTTCCCGTTCGAACACCACTCGACCCCGGTGACAATCCAGATGAACTCTGTACCGATTCAACCAATCCATACCCAGGATAACATCGTATAACTCCACCGGACTAATCACCAAGTCTGCTGGCATCAACTCGCCCGCTACCAAAATATTCACATCCTTTGCCCGGCCATGTATAGCCAGAAATTCTCCTCCAGCAACCATAATCCGGTCCAGTCCGCTCACCAGCGTCACTCCGGATACCACTCTTCTCAGCATGATCCAGAGTAATGAAGCAATTCGATGCTCCAGAATCAAACAACACGTGGGATTCACACCCGCCCACAAACAAGGTCCCTACATAAATCTCATGTGCTAAGAACCTAACTTTCTATCACAAGGTAAAAAATCCAAAACAAACACCAAAAATTCAACATTACTGAATTTACTAAGTCTGAATTAGAGAGTTTACCTGTGATCGGTCTCGAGCTCGGCTCACCCGGCGTTGCAATAGCCAGCGGACTCTCCATCGCCGCAATCTGATCCAAAGGCTGCACCGCCCCATACTGAGCTACTGGCTGGACTACTGTCACTGCCAACGGCTGCAACTTAGGACAGTTCGGCTTGATATGCCCCGACTCTCCACACTGATAACAAGTCCGAGCAGCTGGAACCACTACCGCAGCCTGCTCCCTCATATCCTTCTAGATCTGTGCAACCATCTCTATCAACTCCACCCTATACTCGAACCTGATGCCTCTGCACCGAGTCCTCAAGTCTGGTCGAAGTCCCCGCAAGAACCTCCAAATCGTAGCCTGCTCATCCTCCAAGCTCCTACCAGCGTAACCCAAGAGTCGGTTAAACTCTACGTCATACTCACGAATAGACATCGCTCCCTGAGCTAAATCCAAGACCTCGCCTCTAGACGATCCAACGCCTCCTGAGGAAAGAACTTGGAGTTAAACTCCGCCACAAAGTCTGCCCACGACATCACTGTCCCCGCCCATCTCGCTGCAACACTCCTCCACCAGAGGTGTGCATCACCGTCCAAATAATGAACTGCCAAGTCAACCATGTATCCCTCTGGACACCTAATCAAGCGAAAATTCTGCTCCATCCTCATCCTCCATTCATCATGCCTTACTAAAATTAAACATTGTAATGATGTAAATGAGAAAGCGTGGATCAACTCAATTGAAAGCAGAAGTCGGAACTAAAATTTTAGCGAAACCACCTCCTCAGGCTTAACTCCTCCTGCAAAAGAACCTGTACCGATCCTCTGTATCTGCTCCATCATCCGAATATACGACGGAACCTCATCAGTAACCGCAACCCTCGGCTGCACCTCTGCCACTCGTGGCAACATTGGAGCCTGCACTGGCACCGCACCCGGTAACCGCTCCAACAGCTGCCTCAACAGATCAGCCAGACGTTCATCACCAACCTGGGCTACACCTGCGGCCGCAACCGCACCCCCAGCTGCGTCAACACCACCAGCACCACCAGCCTCAACGGGACCCAAACCAGCCCCAACAGGACCCAAACCAGCCCCAGCAAGACCCAAACCGGCCCCCACACTAGCAGTCACACTGGCGGTCTGACCATCATGAAATGTCTGCTGAACTGACACAGGCCCATGCGCAGAACTCTGAGTCTCACTCAATACTGGCTCATCTACAAGTCCACGACCTCTGCCTCGGCCTCCACGCCCATGCACTCTAGAAGTCCTAGCCATCTCACTGCACTTAACAAAGTACTCAGATAAGCACTAGAATGACCAAACAAAACAAACCAGACACTTACCGTGGCATCTCATCGAAGGCTCGAAGGAAGATGATACCAAACCCCACAGAATTGCAAATTTTACCAAGTTACAATCCTAGAAGTTCTAACCCGTCCTAAAACCGTATCGCTCTGATACCAAACTGAAACGACCGGACCCGTTTTTTTTTTTAAATAATAACCTTTGGTCTCAGACTAGTATTCCCATAAATGGTATCCTCAACAACCAAGCAAAACACAGAAAACATACAACAAAATAGCACACAAACACATAGACTCAACCACAGCCAACCAGACAGACTGTCGATCGACACTACCTCTAGGTGTCGATCGACACCTTCTGTACATGCATGTCGATCGACAGCCTCCAAGCTGGTTTGTCGTTCGACACACTCGTGTGTGTCGTTCGACAGGCCTTGCGCAGAATCCTGGGAAATCGATCATACTCCTCTCGGATCGATTCCTCCTCTGCATCAACACGAAAACAACAATCACACACAACAAGCAACAATACACAGTCTCAAACAAACACCACAAGATCAATCAATTCGTTCCAAACCTATCACCAAGCAACCCTAACGAATCCACCGGCCCAGAAGCCATGGTCACGCACTCACCTTAGGTTTTTGGATATAACTAATGGAAAATCGTGGCTAGAAACGAAATCAGCTACAATCACAACAAGATTCTACTCGAAAACGACCAAGAACGAAATCCTAACTCACAAAACTATCAGGAACAAGAGAAACTCCTCTCAGACTCTTTTTCACTGATTTTGGAACCTGGTTTCGATCAGAATGCGGCCAAAAAGGCTTATATACGAACCCTAGGTTTCCTCCAAACCAGCCCGGTCCATCCGAACGATTAAAATCGAACTAGAAAACCGACCACTTAAAGGCCATGTCGATCGACACGCACCACGTGTGTCGAACGACAACCCCTTAAGAGCCCTGTCGATCGACATACACCACGTGTGTCGATCGACAGCCCCTCCATTTTCCTCAAAAAATGGTTCACGGGCGTCACACTTGATGTGTCTCGTCCTCCTCCAAAACGTCCACCTAATCGTCCTCGGCCTCGGCCTCTTCCTCTATAAGGTGATCTTCCACCACGAGCTCTGTTTCTAAAATCATTGTTAAATTCACAAGAAAATTGATTTGTAACATACATCAACTTATATTGTTCTTCTTGTGTATCTTCCTCGTCGAAAAGACGTTATGCATACGCTTTTAAGTGTCCAACAATGTCTTCGAAACTTGTGGTGTTAAGGTCCAATACATGTTCCAATGATGCAACTAGGCCTGGGCAAAATAACATGAACATGTGTACCCGAACCTGTAAGACCCGAACCTGGACCCGACCCAAAACATCGATTCTTCAAACGAATGTAATACCTAAAATTTCAAGCTCGATTTTTTGCAAATCTTTCTCGAGCTCGACCACACTCGTCTCTTTTATCAGAGGCATCTTGAGTTTGATGTACAGTCATCATCATTCTCTTTCTAATTGTGCTTCGATTGATTCGTGATTCATCATTGATTCTTGTTCCGTTGTTCGTCTGTCTAAATGATATGTTTTAATTCGTGATTCGTCATTAACTCTTATTCGTTTGTCTAATTGCTTTGGTTACATTGATATAGTTTTATACATTGACAAACTTCGATTGATAATTGTATTCTTAAATTAGTTCATACTATATGATTGTTGTCTTGTTGGTTTGTTTGTGTTTCAAATGCATTTTACATGTTCAAGTTACAGGGTTTTATTTAGATTTTGGGTATAAATACATCACAAAACCTAGACTCGAACCTATATCTAGAAGGAACTTGTAAAATTTGGATATTTAAAAGGTTTAATACGTTGGAACATCGACCCGAACCTGAACATGAACCTGTATCTTATAGGAACATGTATGGGTATGTTTTTAGTATACCCGATGGAACCTGTACCCGTTAAGACCCGAACCTGGACCCGACCCGAATACACGAACGCCCAGGCGTAGATGCAACTATGTGTATATATTTCTTCCGTGGGAAGCTTTTAAGAAACTTGATATATCATGGTTTTTACCATGATTTGGCCATGATTTAACCCGGTTTTATCGAGTCTTTTTGGTATATTTCTAGTGTTTAGAGTCTTTGGAGGTTCGTGTACGTGTCGAGCTTAATTGGTGATTATGGAGCATTTTGGAGCATCGAGGAAAGAAGAGCTGAAGTCGCGAGGACGGATTTTCAATTGCCATCAGATTGGCGCGTCGATCGACGGAGGAAACTGTTTCGCGAAGGAAGAGGATTTTTCCAATTCTGAAGATTTCTTTTTTACCCCAAAAGTTCCAGAAGTTAACAAATAAAGCCCAGCACGAATCCTAGCTTATAAATACTCAGTTTTCTTTTAGTTTTCATGAAATTTTCTATTATTCAAGACCTAGAGAGATTCAGAGAGATTTTGAGGGTTAGGGAGACAAGTTTTCAGACCATTCAGATTTCTTTGAACCCTTCTGTATCTCTTTCCTTTTCTCTATTTAATGCAGTATTATTCAGTTACTATGATTTGCTTTGCTTCCATGTCTGAGTAATTTGCTTGTTAGGTTTAGGGTTTTTCAAATGAATTGAAATGAATTGTTAGAATTGAAATCATGTTAGGATTATCTTATGGTTCTTCATCTAGATTGCAATAACCCTGATTTAGGATTGATCACCCTTAATTAGACATCTTAGGTTAATTAATTAGAAGCGGAAACATCAATTGATAACCTGACCATAATCTTAGATGAGCAAAATCACATATTCTCAAAGGAATTTGGTTTAGGGATTTTGTGAACAAATTGAAACCTGAACTTTAATGCTTGCATAAATTGATTGATTTTACACAGGAATTTGGATTTCTAGGGTTTATGCATAGATAATTAATTCAACGGAAGTCGTTTAATTTTACATTAGAGTTTCAAGTTCGAGAACGAATCTTCATTAAAATCTTGACAGTTTTATAATTCTGCAATTTATCTTTACCTGTGAATTTTTCGAAAACCTAGCTTTTGTTTAATTGAAATCTTAAAAACCAACAACCTCTCTTTATTTTGAATTTTTCCTCGCTTTTACTTTACTTTATTCGCTTAACTCGATTCGAAATCATATATCCTATCGTTTGATTTTACTCCCAGTGATTCGACCCCTACTACAATTGATCTCTTAATTTGAGAGAGTAGCTCAGGGCAAATTTGAGAGAGTAGCTCAGGACAAATTTGAGCATACCAAAACTTCTTCACAACCTTTGATTCCTCGATGATCTCTCCCAACGCAGCAGATTTTGATGAAATCTCGGATAACTTTCCCACAAAGTCATCAATCTTCTCATCATCCTTCATCTTCAATCGATCAAACTCGGACATCAATATTTGTAACCTAGCTTCTTTAACTCTTTATGCTCCTACATGTCTTGCTTTGATTGCCTCCCATACTTTCTTAGATGTATCAAGTTCACCTACTTGTAGGATTAATGTTTCCGGTATGGATTGGAATAGCAAAGCAATAGCCATGTTGTTTTTCTCATCATCGGTTGTTTCTAGTTCCGTTTCAATTACTTCCCACACCTTATGCACCTTCAATGCAATTTTCATTCTTATGGACCACACGGTGTAGTTTGTTGGATTCAGCATGGGACACACAATCGAAGGAGCTCATCCTCCTTCTTTTGGTTTATTGGCAGCGACGACGGTGGTGAGATCTCCCATCCTTCAAGGTAACCTTAACCTCTTATGCCAATTCTTGTATCCGAATATGTGTATGCAAGGTTGAGAACAAGATTAAAAGAATAACTCACTTTTATTATGCTTATGAAACTAACTCAAAACTTAAGCTTTCTCAATCTCACAAACTTAGAAGTTATGTCACACATTGACATCTCCTTATATAACAATATTAATCCTAATCCTATAAGGAATTACTCCTTGTTTAGAAAACTCCTAAACACACTTGATCCTTATCTCTTTATAAACATAACTCGGTTTGGATTATGATTACTTCAAACTCAAGCTAACTTCAAACTTGATTCAATTATCGAAAGTCGAAACTTTGTCGATTCGTACATGTCTTATTCATCGAACAAGCCACGTCTCTTGTTCTCATTCACGGACACAAAGAAGCTTGTATTTTATTCAGAACAGTGACTGTTGTATCTAGGTTCGGGTCGAACTCAGAAATGAAGATTGAGGGAATTCTATCGTTTTAGGAGGTCGAATAATCTCGTGATGAATTAGAGAATCGAATTGGAGAATTGTATTGATCTTATCAAGTTACAAAATGGGCTCGAACCGATACAAGAATATTCGGGTCGAGCTCGAGCTTAAGTGAAAACTAATTAATTATCCAAAAGGTAAGTCCTTTGTCCCTTGGTCCAACCTCCTCTTCTTGTGTCTTTTCACCTCCTTTTATAGTGCCTTAAGGTTGGTTTGGAGAACCTAATCATGGTTTATTTTAACCCATGATATTCCACCTTTTCGGCCTTCTAATGGGCTTTCTCCTCTTGGACCTTAACTCATGGTGTATTTGGGTTTTATACCAAATACACACCCAACAGTAACCCCCCCCCCCCCCCAAGTCGGCGAAAGAGATCGAGTCGAATTCGTCGTTTTTTTATAGGTCGAATCGACCATGTGATTAGTTAAGGTTCAACTCGGCTCGCATCGGTCTCGCCCGTCGGCGTCGAACCCTTGCGCGGATTGGGCAGCTCGAGCTCTCGGATCTCCTCTGCTGGGCTCGCCGCGTGGCCCTGAATTTCGAAGCCCAAGACTTCGGCCTGTGGGATTTCAGATAAGCTAATGGGCTTTGCTCTGAGGCCCACTTCTTTTGATTGGTGGGGAGATGCGGTTGTCGATGTCGGTTCGCCTTCTGCCTTCTGTTTATAAATATCGAAGTTCTTCTCTCTTTTCTCGTCATTTGCATTTTCTTTGGATCGAGCCATCAGTAAAAAAGGTAAATTTCTCTTCGATTTTCTTCTTGCGCGTTCGATCCGTTATTCAGTACTTCCGAATCGTTCTTCGACTGTCAAGGATGTCTTCAGACTCAAGCGCTTCCGTGAAGTTAAATAGGAGGAGGATTTGACGTGACCCAAATGTTACACTGGCTCATGCATCGGATGTAGAGATGTTAAAATGGGCTGGCCCGGCCCGTTTAGGTCCGAATCCGTTTAGGTCCGAATCCGTTTAGGTCCGGTCCGTTTAAGACCGTTTAAATTTGGTCCATTTGGGTCCGGCCCGTTTAGGTCCATTTAAAATAAAGTCCATTTAAATGTGTGTCAATTCAAAGCCCGTTTAAAGCCCATTTAAGTAGCAACATATATAATTCATTTGTTTTATCAATTTCATTTTTTATGTATTTTTATTTTACATATTTCCAATTTTGAAATAAAATATGTAACCATTTATAGTTATCACAAGTTTAGAATGCGTTTATTATTCTCCGCCAAAAACGAGATTCATACAATTTCCCGCCAAAATATGATCCGACCAAATTTTCCCGCAAAACGTGATCTCTCAAACTATTTTCGCCAAAATCGAGATTCATAAAACTTTCCGCCAAAATATGATCTCGTAAAATTTTCCCGCCAAAAATATGATCCCACAAAGTTTTCCCTCCAAAAACGTGATCTCACAAAATATTTTCGTCAAAATCGAGATTTATACAATTTTCCGCCAAAATATGATCCCGCAAAAAATTTCCCGCCAAAAACGGGATTTATAAAATTTTCCCGCCAAAAATATGATCCCCCAAAGTTTTTCCGCCAAAAACGTGATCTTACAAAATATTTTCGTTAAAATCGAGATTCATAAAATTTCCCGCCAAAATATGATCCCGCAAAAATTTTCCCGCCAAAAACGAGATTTATAAAATTTCCCGCCAAAACTATGATCTCCCAAAGTTTTCCCGCCAAAAACGTGATCTCACAAAATATTTTCGTAAAAATCGAGCTTCATAAAATTTCCCTCCAAAAATATGATCCCGTAAAATTTCTAAATATGTATTTTTCTAAAATAAAATAAAATAAACGGGCCTTAATGGATAGCCCGTTTAAATATGTTAAAGCCCGTTTAATAATAGGACCTAAACGGACTGGCCCGTTAAAGCCCGTTTAAATTTAACTCATAAACGGGCCTAAATGGACTCAGTTTTTAAAACATGTCCATTAAGGCCCACGGATTTTCAGCCCATTTTAACATCCCTAATCGGATGATCGACTCGATTCGTTTATCCCAACGGTCGTTCCTCTCGCTGGGCCTTTAGATCGGCGTGTGTCGGATGCGTCGTCCCCTAGGATCGAGCTGCCGATACATCGATCCCATGTTGTTCCTCATAAGGTTTCCAGGGATTCGTCTGGCGATGGATCTTCATATGCTCGTTCTGAGGGCGATTTGAAAGGATCTGAAACATCGGATCGAGTTGAAACGGATGCGGGCACCTCTGGAGGTGAGAATGGGAGTTTTATCGATTTCCGAAACGCTGAGCCGAAATCCCCAGGTCCCGGCCTCGGACACGGAATTAGACTCGATGATTCCAATGACGTCGAGTCGAGCATGAACTCGAGCCGCGTTTATGCTCTGACACCAACAGGTGGTTAGGATTGTATTTCTGTTGTTTATCCCCAGGCCAATGATCGACCCTGGAGTCCGCCATCGGGGTATATGTGCGTGTACGAATGCTTCATCAAAAATGGGGGACTTTGCTTCCCGATACCAAGGTTACTGCTTCAATACTGCCATCGACGTCGAATCTCTCTTTCTCAGTTGACGCATGGTTTGATTCGAGCCATGATGGCTGTAGTGGTTCTTGCTGCCGAGCATGGTGAGATAGTAAATCTTGACGAGTTCGAGGAAATTTCCTCATTTAGCCCCATCGGAAATTCGGGTCATTTTTATGTATCCCCTCGGGGCTGTTACCAGCTCGTGAAGGGGCATAGTAGCCAAGTTAACAGACATCGATGGTCACGGTATTTCTATGTGGAAATCAGTCGAAGAACGATTGGGGGGTTTAGTAGGCCGATTCGAGTCGGATGGAATTTTCGACCTGGAAAGACCGAAATCGAGCTCTTCAAATTTCAGAACTAATTTTAATCTCTTTGCCTTTGTGCAGTTGAACCCGTGAAGCGGAAGACTCCTAAGGATTCGGTCATCACGCTTCTTCGGAAGGATAAGAAACATATCCGTCATTGGCCTGACTTCCTATCTTATCGAATCGCTCGAAGTTATCTTCGGTTTTCGACAGGTAATGACTCGATCGTCGTTTCCTTTCGTATCCAGCTCGCTTCTAAACTTTTTTCTTTTTTTCTGCAGGTGACTTCTACCTCCCGTTGGAAGATAATTCTCCTGATGCTCAGCAGGGCTCGAACAAGAAGACCAGTTCGAGTCAAAGAAAGAAAAGTTTGACCCCATCAAAGAAGAAGACTGCAACCGTGCAAACTCGACCCGAGAAGTCTTCGATGGTGAAATTGAACCTCGATGTGGTGGACTCGGATGAGGAGTTCGAGCTTCCGAGGACGGATCTCCCAATTGTAAGAGAGGGTCTTCGACCCGAAAAGTCCCTGATCACTCACGGTCGAGGCAAAGGATTGATGGGGGGATTGCTGGCGGAGAGTCGGCGAGCTGAAGAGGCTCGACTCGAAAG
The DNA here is from genome assembly GCA_900128785.1 of Arabis alpina. NCBI lineage: Eukaryota > Viridiplantae > Streptophyta > Magnoliopsida > Brassicales > Brassicaceae > Arabis > Arabis alpina. Next base: position 21,045,581 of record LT669790.1, read on the forward strand.
GGAGCGGCAGAAGGAGGTGGCTAAGCGAAAGTCGAGGGCCGAAGAGAAGAAAAGGATGGAGGCCGAAGCGATGAAGAAGAAGCGCGCAGACGAGGAGAAGGAGATGGCGAAATCCATCAAAGAGAAGAAGAGATCGGCCCATGAGGCCTTGGGATCTGGGTATCAAGTCGAGAAGGTGGCTCGATTTAATATTGTTGGTCTCCCAGTAGAGGTTGATCATCTATATGCTGGCGCGGTCGTTCGTGTGGGGGATGGTGATGGATCGAGCTCATCTCCTTTCGACTTTGTTTTTGACTTCAGAGGAGGGGGGAAGCATATTTCCCAAGTCCCCTTGGCATGCCTTCAGTTCATATGTTGCGTGCGAGGCGGGCTTGACTTCCTTTCTCCACCTGCTGTCAACTCCTCTTCCAGCGACCCGGATACGCGGTTCGCCATGTCGATCGAAACAAACTTTCTGACCTCGTTTGTTCGATCCTTGTGCAGATGCTTGTTGGCTACAACTTTCTTTCCGATGCGCGGTATGATTTGGATCAGAAGAATCGCAAGCTCAATGTTCAAAACGGCGATCTGGTCTCCGAATCGAATCGGTCGAAGGAGGCTCGAACGAGGGCTGAATCGGAAGTAGCAAAGCTCAAGGACCTGCTGAGTCATTCTCAGCAGATGAATGGCGAGCTGATCGCTAGCAAAGATGACCTTAGCTCGAAGGTCGATGCCTTGACCTCAGCGCTGGCCGAGGCGGAGGAAGCGAAGAAAGACGAGGTGTCTCGAATCGAGGGAGAGGTTGCGGAGCTTAGGAGTTCCTCGAAAGATGCTGTCGCCCGAGCCGTTGAGGAGGTTAAGAAGAAAGCTAAGGATAAGCTTCGTCGTAGCATCGAGATCATGGAGGGGAGGAGCAGGGCCCAAACCGAGGTGGACCGCCTCGCATCGCTAGCTAGTCAAGTGGTTGGAGCCATCAGGAGGATGGAGAAAGCGGCTAAGGATGGGGTTCCAATCGACACGGCCAAGAAGGAGAAGCTTGAGGCTCGACTCGCTTCATATACCGCTGAGACGGACTCGATCGTCCTCCCGTCTCTCCCCACCGATTCTTCTGATGACGAAGAGACCGAGCCGAAGAAGAACGTAGCAATTGATATTTCCTCTTCGGACAGTTCTGACGAAGAGGCTGAGAAGAGTGAGGTCGATGGTCGAGCATCGGTGGCTGGGAAGACTCCTGCCCTTACTCTTGCTGAGATTGAGGAGGCAGCGAATGTCGAGGCGGAGCATGTGAATCGGCTTATGGCCGAGCTTTTTGGTGATCAGAGCGAGGCGGAGGGCGACGCTGGTGTGCCTGGGTCTGAGGATCGTGTCGCTGCTGGAGAGACTGCTGCAATCGAGGAGCCTGCTTCGATCGTGGCGCCTGTTTCAGTCGAGGAGCCTGCAATAGATGCTGCCACTGGTGAGCCGATCGCTCCTCTCTTCACTAATTCGAATCTCGAAGAGCTAGAGACTGCTTCCTAGATCGCTTGTGATCAACGAGATTTTATGTACTTGTTGTTTTTTTTTTTTTTTTTTTTCTGAACTTGTTTATCGAGTCGTCACGGCTCGGGTTGTAATCTGAGAAACTTTTAATCCCAAGTGTTAATTTTTTGCTCGTTTCGTTTCCATCTTCGAACGTATCCGCTTTTTAGATAGACCAAACATTTTGTCCAAATTCGAGAGTTCGATGCGATCGTGGCGCCGAGCCGTTGTAAGCTCAGTATTTTGATTCGAGCTCAGGCCTGACATTGAATGTCTGAGATTCGGGCCCAACCTTTATGCTCGATGGGGGGTTGGGTCCTGCGGTGCGAGCCTGGGCTCGGCTTATGTGAGTGTGATCCGTCTTGCGGCTAAGTGTGCGGGTAGTTTCTGGCTTAACTACTTAGACATTCTTAGGAGTCGTGCGGGTCCGGCCCCGGCTTTTGGGTCAGGTCGACGTGGACCTGAATTCGATTTGTTGGGAATCGAAGCGACTATGAGAGTGTCGCGCTTTTTGTAGTGACCGAGGCCTGGTCCTCTTCGACGCGAATGAAACCACTCGCGCGGTGCAGTACGTCGTCAAGTCGGTACGCCTTATGCTGCACGAGGTCCCTTCGGAACTCTGACTCGTGCCATAAGCCTTGTTTTTAGCGCGCTTATCGCTGACGAATCTGGGACGCTTACTTTGGAGAGGACTGCCTTGAAGCAATCCATGTAGTTTCTTAAAGTTTCTTTTGACCCTTGAGGCTCGAGGTCGTAGAGGTCCGAGTCCGATGCGGTGTCGTGTAAATACAATGAGTAGTGTTTGACGAATGGGAATGACAGTTGAAGGAAATCATCGATCGAGTTTGGTTCGAGACGGGAGAACCACTCCAGGGCTGGGCCATCCAGGTACTCGACGAAGATTTGGCAGTTCGCCGCGTCCTTCTGATCAGCAGGGAAGTGTTGTTGGCTCATAGCGTGCGAGAATGCTGTCAAGTGCCGTTTCGGGGCGGTCTTCCCTTCATAGGTCGAAATGCGAAGCTTCCCAGTGACCCGAACTGGGACGGATGTAATCCGTTCAGTGAAGGGGGTGCGCTGCGCGTCCTCGATTACACGGTCGAGCTCCGGCGCCGAGCTTAGCGCCTGATGGACCTGTGATTTCATTGTCCTGAGTTTCTCCCTCAGGTCTCGAATATCTTCGTTTCGATCGTCCTGGTCTTCCCTCGATCCGGAGAGCCTGGACAGGGCCGAGGGCTGCACAGGGTGCGAGGCCTCTGTGCTTCCGGAAATTGGATTCGCGGGGGTAGGCGGAGTGTTCGCGCCTCCCAGCCTGTCAAATATGGATGGTATCACGCTAGCAGTTCTTTGACGTGGCGCCCCGACATGCTCGAGGCGAGATGGATAGATCGACGTCAAGAGATCGAGGCGTTCGTTAATTTTTTGGTTTGACTCCTCTTGCTGGTTGACGTGACTCATGATCGTACCGATTACGTCTGTGAGACTGAGCTCTCCTTCATTGATTCGAACCGGTGTCCGTTCGACCTGACTTGATCGTGTTTGGTCCTGCCTCGGAAGATGCGAACTTGTCTCCGGATCTTGCCCCGGGCTTCGCGTGTTAAGTGCAGCCCGGGGTGTGACTTCTTGAATTTCCGCCTAAGCATTGGGGTTGACTTGCTCGTTTTCCGCGCGATTCGATTCCATTCTGCGTAAGAGATATTCTATGCGACCCCCTACCTGACGCGCCAAATGTTGTATCTAGGTTCGGGTCGAACTCAGAAATGAGGATTGAGGGAATTCTATCGTTTTAGGAGGTCGAATAATCTCGTGATGAATTAGAGAATCGAATTGGAGAATTGTATTGATCTTATCAAGTTACAAAATGGGCTCGAACCGATACAAGAATATTCGGGTCGAGCTCGAGCTTAAGTGAAAACTAATTAATTATCCAAAAGGTAAGTCTTTTGTCCCTTGGTCCAACCTCCTCTTCTTGTTTCTTTTCACCTCCTTTTATAGTGCCTTATGGTTGGTTTGGAGAACCTAATCATGGTTTATTTTAACCCATGATATTCCTCCTTTTGGGCCTTCTAATGGGCTTTTTCCTTTTGGACCTTAACTCATGGTGTATTTGGATTTTATACCAAATATACACCCAACAGTGACTACTTGTTCTCCAGTCGCAAGCCATCTTATGATTGTCCCAGGGGACATGTTACTTATCGCAACACCTCCGGTGCATGGCTTAATATGTTATGCGATTAAACCTAATCAACATGTTATATGTAACCCTACCACGAGGCAGCTCCTTCGCTTACCTCAAAACCCAGCCTGGACCGGAACAGAATTTGACGAGTGTCCGCTTTTTGGATACGAACCCATCTCAAATCGGTTCAAAGTCATTTCCGTATTAAATGAATATCGGAATCATGATGAGCATCATCTTTGGATCTTAACTGTGGGAGATGGAAAAAACTCGTGGAAAAAGATACAAGACATACCTTACAACTATTCGAAATAATAGTAGTGTGGGCTTTTGAATTGCTTATTATTGGGCTTTGGTTCTTTCTACCTCTGGTATACGTTTGGGAAATTATAAATGAATAAAACCTATTTTTATAGGTGACCAAAAAAAGGCTTTCAAAACCTATATTTATAGGTGAGCAAGAGAAAGAAAAAAAACTACATGAAGTATCAATTCTGAACCAAATTAAAAGTGCACCTATAACAAGATATATCTCTGATTCCTAGTGGAGAATCCTGACTTCATTTTTTGTAGCTTTTATGATCCTATATTTCTCAACAATTAATGTATGGATTTAATAGTATTATATTATATTATATTTTCCCAGTTCTGTAAATGGGTTTCTAATGAATAACCGCTGAGTCCCATTAAGAGTGTCATCACTCTTCCTACCTGTCAGTGATTTTGCTTCTATAACAGATAACACAGATTCATAGATTAGAGAAATGAATGAAGCTTCTCTTTGGAAATCTACCTTCAACTTTACTTTAATTTCATTTATTTGTTTGATTTTCAATTTATATATTGTTCAAGTTTGCAAGTTGTCTGATATTTTGGATCTGATAGTAAAGTGTGGATTAAATATCTACACGATAAGAAAATCAGTTAGAAAGTCTGAGAATTGAGATTTCATGTTTATTTTATTAATAATATATGTTGCATCCTCAAGCAACACTATATTGTTTATATGTTTAATAACTTTGGTTTTGGATTGTGTAAATTATTAGTATGATCTTAACAGCTAATAAATCAGGAGGTATAATAATAAATATATTCATAAATTGTCCATAGTTATCCATAAACCCGACAAGGGGTGAAGTTCTTTTACTTGGTTTGTACCCAACCCACTTAATATTGTTTTCAAAATAATGATCATTTTATACACATTGTTTTTTTGTATCTATATACCCTAAATTTCTATGGTATTTTTTCATAGCTAAATTTTGAGCTTGACTTGAGTTTATAAGTTAGTCCCGATGTTTGGGTTGGCAACCAGAACATGTCTGTATATGCACAGAGTATAATTCAATAGAATAGTATATTATAAAGAAGTCTATGTTATTCATTGGCTAAAAAGTAAAAAGCACACAAATGACTTAATGCGAAACATTTCTCATGATATCTTTAAAATGATGGAAACTTTCTTTGTTTAACAGTTGACTGGAATATTGAGTTGTTTTCTACATATATTAGATCCAGAATTCAAGCTTTGGAAAATACAACTTCTAGTAGTTAGAATATATAGTTTCAAAAAAAATTAAAAATCTATAATATATAAACTTTGTGTATTACGGGTTAAGGATTATCCATATATAGATTTGTTATTTTGTAGAAATTTTGTTTGTTTGTTATTTTGCTGATATAAACATTAGTTTTGCTGATGATATAGTAATTCATAATGAACGCTATATATAAATAGAACCTAGTAACATTATAATGCGAGTGCGACCAATTCAGGATGATGAGATTGAGTTTGTTCTTGTGTCTTAATAAAAAATAAGAAAAATGAATTTAAAGCAAAAGAAAACAGAAAATGGAGAGAGTGAGCAGAGGAGAAGAATCACATGTTGTCACCTAATATTCCAAGTCTTATGTCAAAGTGGATAAGTCTCTCTTCACATCTCCTCCGTGTCTCTCCTTTTTTTCAACCATATAGATTATATTAATAACTTGATAACCTTATTTAATGGTACAAATTTTACAAAAAGCAAAAACATAAAAACGAAATATAACATTACAAGTTAAATGGGGTGAACTAGCTAGAAATACATAGAAGATAATAAATTTAGCAAACTAATAGTGGGAAAGGTAAAATTAACTAAAGAGTAGTGAGAAAATGACATGATTTGAAGTTTATTACGATTTAACCCTTTAACTTTTGTTTATGTTAAATTTTTGGAAATTGACATGAAATTTAATAAGTTGTCCGGTGGTTCACGACGGTCGATGGAAGCAAGAGATTTTGTGGTGTGCTACAGTCGGTGAAGGAGCAAGATCTGATTAGCCGCCACACACCATCGATTTGCTTTTGGTGCTTCCATTAACCGCTACAGTTAACCTTAACCGCTTTTGCAGTCGTCATTGCAGAGAGAGATTTTGGTTTATCGCAGAGAGAGAAAAAACCACATTTTTAGTGCTTCCATTAACCGTCACAGTTAACAATAACCGTCATTGCAAAGAGAGAGATTTTGGTTTACCGGAGAGAGAGATAAAAAATGAAGAGATAATGAAATAATGTATTGATTTGCCGTGTAGACGTAGGGTAATATGGAATTTTTTTTTTTAATGTGTGTATATCAAGTGCAAATACCCTTAAATTTAAACTGAGTGAAATATAAAAAAAAAATTAGTTTGGATTTCACAACTCATCTATGTGTGTCACAAAACATGTTAGTGGGGAACTTTTCTGTATCTATTTTCGTTTTCATTCTTCTTTTTATATATCTAATGTTTACTTATACATCATCCATGTTTACTTATACATCATCCAAAAAAAATATGTTGAATTCATATAAATTAAGTCATATGGATTGATCTTAACATTTTGTGGTGAATTGTCCTCTCGCAACATCTTTATTCTTCCTAATCATCTATATCTTTAACTCCCATGTAAAACAACCTAATAAACTTGAAGAAACAGAACTTAATTTGACAAATATGTCAAAAGAAGATATGTTTTTTTTTGTGCAACAAGAAATGTATATTCTAAAAGTTAAAAGAGAGATGGGCGGAAAATGGACAAGAGAGTATGTGGTAAGTTTCAATTTCAACATTGAGGAAAGCACTTTCAAAATGTACAATGATCAATGTTGGTTAATAAAAAGATAAAGATGCCTCTCCCTCTCTCTCTCTCTCTCTCTCTCTCTCTCTCTCTCTCTCTCTCTCTCTCTCTCTCTCTCTCTCTCTCTCTCTCTCTCTCTCCCTCTCCCTCTCCCTCTCCCTCTCCCTCTCCCTCTCCCTCTCCCTCTCCCTCTCCCTCTCCCTCTCCCTCTCCCTCCCTCTCCCTCTCCCTCTCCCTCTCCCTCTCCCTCTCCCTCTCCCTCTCCCTCTCCCTCTCCCTCTCCCTCTCCCTCTCCCTCTCCCTCTCTATACATAAGCATAACCGTATAGTATAAACAAATCATTGTAACGTTCATGTGGGGATTTCAAAAATAATCATAATAATAATTGCAACACTATAACAAGTTGGTTGTGCAATAAGTTTAAAAATATTATTTCTCTCTTAATAAGTGCATAAACCTTGATTGTCTCATTTGCCAAAGCTGATGTGAAAAAAGCAATTAACAAAGAAAGATAATCTCCAAAACTATTTAAATGAGTGGGTGGAGAGTCGTTTTCTATAGACCTTTAATCTAACCCATGGTTTATTACTTTTTCTTTTCTATTGGTAACAAAGAGAAACGTAACAAATAAAAGATACTATATGATATTGATAAATCGTAATAATATATAAGGATATGAAAATGAAAAATATTCTATATTTTCTACCCGTGCAAATAATGTCAAATCCAGAAAAAGAGTGGATGGTAATAAGAAAAGGAATCAGACCCCACAGCTTGTGAAATTGTTGTAACCGACCCTACCCTATTGTCAAATAATTCGAATATACAATACGTTTGATATAAAAATATAAAATAATACTAATAACAATAATAATAAATACTATAGTTATGGATGAATTGACTAATGCCCCCACATCAATGATTGTGATGCATTACATCGATCATATATGTATGTGTTTAAAAGAAAACATATTTAATTACATACTTATATTTGGAACACAGTTAGATCCATGTAAGAAAGTTGGTTTAGGCTTCGACAGAAATGGAGGAAAAAAGAAAAAGCTTTTTTCTTTTTGCTTTAACTGTTTCCAAACAATTAGTTTTAATTTTCCATTTACGCTGTGACAAGACATTGCAATTAAGTAGACTCCCTTGATGAAAAAAAGTAGATTTAACAATATTACCAAATAAACCAATTTTTCTATATATGTACAATTTCTTGTTAAAAATAAGATCATGTTTCCTTGAGCTCCATAAACAACATAATATTAATAATAAATTAATGCATGTAAATGGGATATATCGAATTTTCAAACATGTGTAAATGTTCGGCTAAAATCATTCTAGTTTTGTTCCATTAACAATTTCTATGCGTTTGAATTCATTTTAAAACGATATTTTAGTTCCATAGTAAGGTGTAATTGGTAACATATATAAAATGGTACAGTTATTTTGATAATATAAAATACGTTTTTATATTATACAACACAATAATCTAGTTAAAACCGTAGCACAATAAAAAATACAACTTCTCAAAGCGTTATTTTTTTACTATTTCATTGATTAATTATATAAAAAACTATATGCATTGAACAACAACAGTAAAAAGTCACCAATTAAAACTTAAATGTAATGCAAATAGTCTATCAAATTTATTTTTATTAGATATGGATCTATTAATTTCGCGAAATAACTTAACAATCCTCGTGTATGATTTTTTGGATAAATTGTTGCATTGATATTTAATTTTTGCAAAAGTTCACAGTTTTTACAAGATAAACTCACTCTACTCTAGGCATACTAAACCATAAGCATAATATAAATGAACCAATAAGTAAGAAAAAAACACAATATAAGGCTCAATTGTTGGTAGCCAAAATCAAAGCTCCATCATTCTAACCTTGCGAGAGATTGAATTTAGAGGCTTATGTGTGTGTGGCAGTTACGTCTCTTGTTTCTCTCTCTCCAAATCTCATAGAAAATGAACAACCTTCTAAAATCCTCGTTTAGTGTAAATAACTAAATTCAGTGATCTAAAAAGAAACAAAGACATTTGCATGTAGAAGTAACAAAGTTTTGGCTAATTAGGAAAATAGTTATGAAAAAAAACTCGAAAATACCCTTCTCTCTTTCTCTCTCTTTCGGTGGTGAGTGGTGGTTACCAAAAATAATGACAGGTTTAATGATGTGTGACGGTCGGGAAAAATAGAGTTGCGAATCAGGTTATATGTGACCATCAGTAGAAACTGTTACAGATCCGGTGAGCCGTGACAGATCTGATAATAGGTGGCGGTCGATGTAAACGACGACGGATCGGATGAGACAAGACGGATCCGATGATGGGTAACGGTTGATATAAGCAACGACGGTATAACTGGTGTGTGGCGGCTAGTCGAAACAGCGACAGATCTGGTGATTTATGGCGGTTAGGGTTAATGGATGCAATTCTGGAGAAACAGTGACGGAGATCCGGTGAAACGTGACGGCTAATGGAAGCAGCGGCGGATCGGATGAAACGTGACGGATACGATGATTCACGGCGGTCGATTTTTAAAATGACCTTTTTTTCAGATTTTGTAAGGTTAAAAACGTCATTTCCCTTTGCCACATGCAATAGTACTTTCTGTTTTAACTTCTTATTTTCGGTTACTCAATTATACATAAGTGTATTAATTTCCAATTAAATGGTCCAAGAAACAATCCTAAAATATGTTTTCACATAATCTAGCATTGAGAGCAATCTCGTAATTGAATTATGTGTTACCATCTTGTTCTTCTGTGGCAGAGCATTTTCTATGTAATAACCTTAACCACGCAAACAAATAACAACCACCAATTCAGAGAACGAGTCCATAATATTAAGTGATAAGAAAATAAAAACTTGTTGACAAAAAAAATAAAAAAATAAATAAAAAACTTGTCAGTCCAAGTAAATAAAATTGAGCCCGAGACAATTAAAAAAAAAAGATAATTACTAGAAAGACTTTTTTAGATTTGGTGTTTACTCAAACAACTTTTAAATTTTTTAGCTCAAAAATTTGAGGTAAAAAAGGTTACAAAGACATTAAAAATACTTCAAATTCGTTTATTAACGAAAATGTCATTGACTTTTGAAAAAAAAAAAAAAACAACACAAAACCAAAAAAAAAAAAAAATCAGATTTCAACTCTTCATCTTCTTCTTCCTCTCTCCGGCGACTTCTCTCTCCGGCGACTCAAATCGCGACTTCTTCTCCGGCGACGAAATTCGTTGCTTTTGACGGTAAGATTCGAAACAAATCATGAGTTATCTTCCTCTCTATCATTCACGAGTGTCTTGAGTTCGGATTTATGAACTTCAATATATTCTTCGTTTATAGGTTTCGAAATTCCGGCGAAGGAAAGTTCCGGCGAGTGTTGGGGTTTCGTTTTCGTGCGTTGTAGAGAAGTAATCTCTTGATTCTAACCGGTTTCGTTTGGGTATGTTGAACTTTTGTAAAATCACGTTTTGGTCCAAATCTGAATTTTTTCCAGATCTGGATTTCTTCCAGATGTGGATTTTTGTTTGATGGTAGACTTATTTTTGTTTGATGGTAGACTTATTTTTGTTTGATGGTAGACTTATTTTCTGTTTGATGGTAGACTTATTTTTGTTTGATGGTAGACTTATTTTCTATTCGATGGTAGACTTATTTTCTGTTTGATGGTAGACTTATTTTTGTTCGATGGTAGACATATTTTCTGTTTGATGGTAGACTTATTTTCTACTCGATGATAGACTTCTTTTTGTTTGATGGTAGACTTATTTCTTTGAGATGCAGACGTTGTGGTATACTTATTTCTATGAGATACAGACGTTGTGGTAGACTTATTTCTATGAGATACAGACGTTGTGGTAGACTTATTTTTATGAGATACAGACGTTGTGGTAGACTTATTTCTATGAGATGCAGACGTTGTGGTTGACTTATTTCTATGAGATCCAGACGTTGTGGTAGACTTTTCGACTCTGGAGCTGCTAATGAATGAATGCATTTTTTTTGCTAAGTTAGGATTTTGTTTCACTCCAAGATGTTCTAATTTCCATGAATTTCTTTACAGGTATTCTTTGTATGTGCAATGCGTAACCGCATGAAGATTGTAAAGAACATCCAAAAGATCATGAAGATGGTCTATACACCATTGTTTCTTGTTGTATTTAGGTAGTATTTGGTTAATCTTTGTATTGTTTAACATGCAAAGAGATTTATTTTTATGAGATGTATTTTCATTTGATGGTAGATTTATTTTTATGAGACACACATGTTCTGATTTGTAATATACGTTATGGTAGATTTATTTCTATAAGATACAATTGTTATGGTAGACTTTTTGCAAAGAGATTCAAACATTATGGTAGACATCTATGAACATTTTTTTGTAGTGTAATGAATGAATTGACAACATTTATGTATGGTTAAAACATGGCTTCTGAAATGTCTCTGTAACCATTACAAAATCCTTAAAACACGAGTACGAGTTCATCCAGCATTCATGCTGGTGTAAAAACGGCTAGGGAACTGACCCTCCTTCATCACCGAGATTTGTTCATACTTTTCAACGGAAAAGTTGATACCGAGCTCGGCGCCAAGCACCCTGAGTGCCACAAGATTGCATATCCTGGCCATCGTCATCTGCGAAAAATAGATGTTCATGTTCTCGCAATACCTTACAAATACATAAGGCAATGGGAACCACATGAAGCAATCCTCAAACATATGCTCATGAAAACAGATGTAACCCGCTGGACAATCCCATGAACGTTCATGGAGTTCAGGGGCAAGGAATTCTAATTCCTCCGACATACGACACACCCTTCCCATCGACTCCAACGAATTTTCATCTGACAGCGAGGGTGAGATATTGTAAATATCAAACTGCGCTGCAAGAATCTCTTGGGTGACCTGTTCCTGGACGACATGTTTTTGGCCGATCAGTTCATCTGGATGTTGTTCACCAGATCCATCTCTAGTACGATTACTCGTACCAACGACCGAAGTCAAAGTATCTAGATCTACATCGACTTTCCTCGAAGTGGTAGCACCAGTCGATGCCAATCTTGACGACGGTACTTCAGGCTCCGTCGAAAAAGATATAGGGTCAACATTGACCAGAGAAGTCCCTGGGTTAACACCAGGACTGGTGGTCCTTTCTGAAGAAAATGAGGAAGATAAGATTTGGAAATCTTTGTCATAATGTAGATCGATGTCGTACGGAACGAGAAATAAATCCTAAAAATGCAGATGAGTAAGGAAAAGAGAAGAGAGAAGGGAGAAAGAAGATTTTACCTTATTAGGATTACAAATAAATAAGGAAAATCCAAGGGTCGAAAGATTTGACATTTATACTTTAAGGTGTGAATACCTAGGGTAATCATTATACATTAGCGGCGGGTGCGAGCGAACTGATGCGTCTCTCAAGTGTTCTTTCGGAACAAACTGTCCAGAGCGTGCCACGTGTAAAGGCGAAGCGACGTGTCGAATCAAGATCTAAGTTGGGCAAATCTTCTTCAGTACGTTTCGGCCGAGCTTACAAAAGTAATACTTGCCAAACTCTGGGGGGGACTAGTTGGTGGTACAGGGTTTAACACCCATTACCATATCCGACTCATATCCGACCCGACATGAGTTTCGGGAAACATCTCGGAGAAATGGGCCAGCGAGGATCCATCAAGACGACTCGGCCCGGTAAGGAGCATCAGCCGACCAAGGCAAATACAAGTAAATTGAAGACGTAGCTCGGATAAAAGGAAATACTTAGAATTAGTATAATTTCTTTTTTTCTTTGAGGAGATTTTCCATTTATCTTTTAAGATTATTTCGACAGACTTTGTACTTGTATAAATACTTGATGTATTCTTCCAAATCAAGGACATCGCCTTCAATAGAGAATTCTATACACATCTTTTTACTTCTATTATTCCTTGTGATTTTACGCTTTGACCTAGTTCATATATTCTTTGGACCGATCTCAGATTGTTGCTCAATCTGGTATCACCAACAGGCCTAGAACCCCAGTGGCGAATCTCACCACTTAGAAGGAGTAAAACCCGAGAACAAATATTTCAAGGACAAGAGCAGAACATCGCTACCCAAAGACAAAACATGTGGCCTGAGTTCTTATATCAAGAACTCATACTAAATAAGAAATATATTTTCATTGCATCTAAATTAATTTCTTTCTAGATTCAAATGTTTGAATTCTCAGTGAAAGGGTAAAAGCATTTTCGTCTTATGCGTGTTAGAGTAAAAACAAGTGATCCACATGACGATTATGTAAAATAATTGATTTTGAGAATGCACTCCGGTGTCTGATCATGCGTCTCAAACGCTGCAAACTGTACGAGGTTTCAGATGCAATATAGTAGGACCGTATGGTTGGCCAAGTGGACGAGAAGACAAAAAAAATAGGTGGAAAGCACTCTATTACATTGTACTAAGTTAAGCTCGAAAGACGAAACATGGATTAACTTAAGGATTTAGATCCCGATATTCAAACCCAAATATGATTAATTGCCTATAAATACTCTTTCATTATCTTCATAAGATGCTTCTAACGGCATGAGAGTTCAAATGCAGCATATCATGGTTGTATGAGAAGACAACAAAAGTAGGTAAAAAATATATTGTACTTGATTAAACGTGAAATCCCAAACCTAAACCAACTTAGAGATGTAGAATCCGGTATCCGAACTTGGGCAAGTAATTGCCTATAAATACTCTTTTATTATCTCATAAGAGGGATCGATAACTTTTGGCTAAACCTCATATACTAAGCCTAAATTCTCTAGAGTTTAAAGCACATTCTTCTTGGCTTTTAAGTCTTTTTTCGCTTGCTTAGAACTTCTTTCTCGGACATTTTTTGTTTTCATTATGTTTTCGACGACTTCTTGACCGGAACTCTATACAAATTCTCCCTTCTTTTCTCATTCCTCGCTATTAAATATGAGCAATTTTCAAAAATACCATTTTTTAAGTTTTTTTTCAAAAGTACCATTTTGAAGTTTTTTACCAAAAATACCACATTTTTTCCTAAGTTCCAAAAATACCACTTTTTAAAAATTCATTTTTAACATTCAAAACTAAACCCTAAACCTCAAACCCAAACCTCACCCCCTAAAACTATACCCTAATTTTGGAATAGTTAACCCAAACCCAATTTTTTTAATTTCTAAACCTTAAAAATCAACTTTTAAAAAAGTGGTATTTTTGGAGCTTTGGAAAAAAAGTGGTATTTTTGGAAAAAAAACTTCAAGGTGGTATGTTTGGAAAAAAAACTTCAAATGATGGTATATGAAGGAATTTTTCTTAAATATATCTCTTAAACACTCAAATATTTTGCGGATCACTCATGTTCAGCTTGAAGTCACTCTTTTCTTTATTTTATTTTCTGACTTTTTTTGCTTTAGTTATGCATGATTCTTAGTGGTCGTTATCTCTCTCATTTTCTCTCTATTATCTTTTATTTTGACTTAATCATCGAAGAATTGTTAGAATATACATTGACAATCGTAGTTTTTGAAGCATTCACTTGTTTATTAACGTGAAAGATCAGATTTTCTTAATGGTTATTTAAGAAGAATATTTTTTTCCATAACAACTACATATATATAACTAGTCAGTTTACATTAAATACTTATATTATTTTTATTTACAAAGTAAAAACCAAAACAATTTTCACCTAATCTATGCGGTTTGAAAGAAATTGGACTGGGTTCTCGCGTGACCAGGTTAGATATATTTTAATTAAAATAGTTTTTCTGATAAAAAGATAGTATTCTTTGAGATTGTGTGCGATTCACTTCTCGTTGAATTCTTTGAGATTGTGTGCGATTCACTTCTCGTTGAATTCTTAGACTTATCAAAGCTTCCTTCACAAAGCTTTGTGGCGTCCTTCGATCCATCAATTCTACAACATCTCATTCAACGATCCATCTGAGAGAGTTCCACAACCAGCATATTGGATTCCATCTCAAACCACTTCGACTTCATTAACTGATTAAGCAGAAAGAGTTCCACAACCAACTGTTTAGTCCCATCCATTCATTACCTTTGTAAGATCATCTCTTTGATCTTATATCATTTGGTATTCAGAGCTAAGGCTTACAAATCAGGTGTATCTACCCTCTTTGTGTTTCATTAATTCGTTTTGTGTTCTTCATCACCTAGAAAATAAAAAAAAAAAAAAAAAAAAAGCATATCATTTAGTTCTGTTAATTTGTTATCACCATCAAAAAAAAAAAAAAATCATAAGCATATCATTTAGTTCTGTTAATTGTTATCATCATCCAAAAATTAAAAAAAATCAAAAAATTGTTCTCTTTTGTTTCTTTTATTTACTTTCTGATATCATATTTGTGTCTTGATTTAATATCATATTCCACATTCTTACACTTTGATCTTATGTTTGTCTAAAGTGTGTGAGAAACAGAAACATCATGGGAGAAGTTGCTAAACAAGCCAACCTTGCCGAGATTCTTGCTAACATTCAGGCCACCCTCGCCGCGTTAGGAGATCGTGTAGGCTGGATTGAGCAACCTGCTTCTGTCCCACGCATAGAACCTATCAGAAAGGTCATTGGCCAGAGAAATCACCAAGAAGCAGGAAATGATGATATGCACGGCCTAGAAGATGAACCACCACTTCCGCAAAGACAACAAGTACCACCAGACCGTGATGGCAACTACAATCAAAGAGGACAACAACCAAGGGACATAAATGGAGGTGACGACTATGCGAGAGAGGGAGGCAAAGATATCAAACTCACTGCCCTTACATTTGCTGGAAAAATCAATCTGTATGCATATCTTGATTGGAAAAGACGCATGGAATACATATTTGAGTATTACCATTATTCTGAATCAAGAAAGGTATCCCTAGCTGCTGCTCAACTCAATGATAACGCGTTAGCTTGGTGGGACAGAGATGTATCAGAGAGAAGAAGACACCGACATGGTCAAGTTAACAATTGGGAAGATATGAGGTTCAACCTAAGGAAGAGATATGCGCCAGCACATTACCATAGAGACTTACAGAGGAGGTTCCGCAAATTATCCCAAGGAAACAAATATGTAGAAGAGTACTTTGAAGAATTTGAGACTCTCAAAAACCGATTGGAAACTGAAGATACTCCAGAAACATTGATGGCTCAATTTCTCGATGGACTTCAAGACAGGGTTGCTAGAAAGGTAGAAAGACAAGTCTACCATGACTTGGAAGAGCTTCTACATTTAGCAATTCAAGCCGAACAACATATAAAAAGGAAAACATCCTCTACAAACAGAAGTAAGACCAATTGGACTCCACATGCTCACCGTAATACTGACAAAGTAATTTCTAGTGAAGTGGAATCAAAGTTCAAGAAGCCAGTACCAGAAGCGTCAAAAGGATTCAAACCAGAGCAAGGTAAGTTTCAGAATCAACAAAATACTAGAGCTCGTGACATTACTTGTTTTAAATGCCAAGGAAAAGGACATTGTGCAAGAGAGTGTCCCAACCAGAGAGTCATGATTCTCAAATCCAATGGAGAATATGAATCCCATGATGAAGAAGAAGAAGGAGAAGAGGACTCAGAGGACGACATCATCAATTACCCTGAAGATGGAGAACTACTCGTTGTTTGGAGAGCCCTCAGTGCACTCTTTGACCTCAAACTGTCCAACGAGAGAATATCTTCTACTCTAGATGCACGATAAACTCAAAGGTATGTAGTTTAATCATTGATGGAGGTTCCTGCCCTAACGTAGCCAGCAGATATTTGGTTGAAAAATTAGGGTTGCAAAAGACAAAGCATCCTCATCCCTACAAGCCGAGATGACTCAATAACGAAACTAGTTTTAATTAAAATAGTTTTTCTGATAAAAAGATAGTATTTAATTTTGAGTATTTGCACTCTATATACATACATTATATGATAATTGGCTAACTAACCATGACACTGTACATTTTTAAAATAATACCATTCTAACCTTATATATAAAAGTTAAAACATTATCATTACTTCATACATTTATTTGTTTTGTAGATAGAAATTTTGAGTTAAGATGAATTTGATGATTCATGGCCGTCGATCGAAATAGTGATGAATTCGGTGATTCATGGCGGCTAAGGCTAATGAAGCAGCGAAGGATGCAAGCAGCGACATATTGGATGAGATGTGGCGGATCCGATGATGCTTGGCCGTCGATCAAAATAGTGACGGATCCGGTGATTCATGGCAGTTAGGGTTAATAGAAGTAGCGAGGATGCAAGAAACGATGGAATGGATGAGGCGTGACAGATCTGATGATGTTTGGTCGTCGATCGAAACAGTGACGGATCCGGTGATTCATGGTCGTCGATCGAAATAGTGACGAATCCGGTGATTCATTGCGGTTAAGGTTAATAGAAGCAGCGAAGGATGCAAACAGTAACGGATCTGATGATGCTTGGCCGTCGATCGAAACACCGACGAGTCTAATTGTTCATGGCGGTTAAGGAACAAGTGGGAGGGTTAAAGAGTCATGATTTTGCCAAAAATACACAGTGACTTGAGTTTCTGATATTTTAAAGTCAATTACCTAATTAACTGATTTTTTATGGTTATTGAGTTAATTTACTTTTAAATTTTTCTGATAAAAAAAATATAATTAAAGTTATATAGTAAAGAAATCAAATGAGTTTCTCGAAATCAATAGTAAAATAAATTAAAGAAAAAAAAAAAAGAATATGAGACGTTGTTCAAGAACAGCTCTGGCACTCCACGGCAATCGAGAGCCCACGAGCTTCTCTCTTCTGTCAATGATGTCGTCATTAAAAATTTAATTTAACTAAACAGATTAGTAAACAAATTTGTAACGTTTAATCATATCAAATTGCAAAGGTTTATGAAAAGATGAGAAACTAAAAATTAAAGATCGTGTCAATACTCGTTTGTTCCCTTATGTGCTTACATATTTTAAAACGGTATCAACTTAAAAGATTTAATATACTACTACTCACTATCCACACACACTGCACAGTTTCTCAGGTGTTTTTGAGTTTCGGAAGTACTAAATTCTAGAGATAACATTTTTCATTCAATTTTGAGAATAGTAATATTTGTTTTTATTTATTTTTTCACCGTGGACGGTTACTAAGTAAGTACAAAGTGGTAACCCCCCCCCTTGCGAAGAAAAAAACAAAAGAGGTAAAAAAACAACTACAAAAGGTAAAAAAAAGAAGGGAATATATAGTAAATGTTATATAGTACTTTTATATATTTTTTTACCTTGGGAAAATTAAGGAAAATTAGAAAGAAAGAAAAAAAACTCCAAAATTTTTTATTAGGGCTTATCCTTAAAGAGTGAAGCCAATCCGGTGACAACCTTCACTTCTCTCTCCACCGCCACGTCATCATCTCCGTCGTAAAGAAACGGAAGAGGAGAGGAGGAAGAAGAAGAAGAATTAACAACTACCGGAGATAAAGATTTCTCCTCGAAAATCAGCTCAAGCTCTACACAATCCACCTCAGGCTCCACCGCGGCCACCGGGGCTGGCGGCTCTTCGGCTTTTTTACCGGAGGAGGCTCGAATGTAAGAAGATAGCCATTTAGATCGCATGTACTCTGCTTTTCTCCATGGAGGCAAATGCATTCCTTTCTTCTTCAAACTCTGTTTCGCTGCTTCAGAGATCAAATACACGATCTGACTTAACCGATCAGATTTTCCGACGAAAATGAACGGTAGAGATTGAAGTAACGCCTTGTAACCACTTGTTTGTCTTGCTATATCGAACTCTGATCGGAAATCTACATCGATTAGTAATCGTTCTTCTCCAATAATCACATCTATGTACTCATATTCACCTGAAAATTCGGTGTGTTGTTTTAGTCACATAGATTTCGTGAAGAGTCAATAACAAAAACAAAAACAAAAAGTTGTTTACCAGCTGGGAAAGAAGGAGATTTATCCCATTTGGATTTGCAGATTGAAGAATTGTAATTGAGAGATAAGAGTCCTTCGTTGACGATCTTCTTCATATCGTCTTTTCGTTTTCCAGATTTGTTGTTCTTCTCTACAATCTTCGCTGCGTCGGCTAATAGATTCCTCTCAGCGACGGTTGTGCACGGGATCAAGCTCTGATTATAGATCGAATTAGTGATAATCAAAGAGAAAGAGAAAAGGTGTTTTGTGTTGTGTTGTATAGTACCTTGAGATGATCGGAAGCGTCGCAAGGAGATCCACCATCGAACAGATCTAATTCATCATCGGAAGAAGTATCGTTGTTTCCATTGAAGCAATTACAACGATTACGTCCACATTTCGCTTGCTTGTCATTGTTTTCTTCTATGAAATTCTGAACCATCTTCGCTAAACAAACGGAACTCGGCTCGAACTCAGTCACGGCGTTGTATTGAACTACTTCACCACCGGAGACGAATGGTTTCTCGGAGGTTGTGGTTTTTGTGAAAGGACGATCAAACAAACGCTTGAGACGAGATTTAAGCACTGGTTTGCCTGATTCAGCTCGAGCTACGGTATGTGAATCGATATCAATCGGATTGATCTTCATCGTAAATGGCATCGTTTACACCAAGATCTAACTTCTCTTGTCTCTTTCTCTTCAAGTCAATTCTCGTTCAAATTTACAGTCAAAACAAACTCAGATCTCTCGAGAAAAAAAAGAATTCCAAAATTGGTACCTCTACGGATTCAAAAACAAGCAAAAACCTCTCAGCTAAAAAGCAGAAGAAACCTACACACTCTTCTGAAATCAGCGGATCATTTTTCACAAAAACGAAGCAAAGAATAATACTACTAGACAAGGAAAAAGGAAACTAAAAGACGGATCGGCGACGATGTTCACGGAAGACATGACGGCGATGGTCGGAACTAAAAACGGAAACAGAGGACATAACTACCGGAATATTCATTTTCCCGGCGAGATTCATCGCCGGAAAGGTAAGAGACAAATCTAGAGAGAGAGAGAGAGATTATTAGTTATATAAGAAGAAAACGTATAATAGTGTATATGAGTTTTCTGGTGTGTGGGTGGATGGTGTGGGTAAACAGAGGTTGGCTTAATCTTTATAAAGGAAGCAAAGAGATCCCAAGCTGAAGAAGCCCAAAGATCAATGCTGACGTGTCTCTCTAAAATGCCATGTCACATATTACGTGGTAATTTTCTTTTTTTACTGTTTTAACTTTCTTTAGTGGGACGAGTACGACGAAGATGTTTTACTTTTTTGTCGTTTTTCATCTCAGCGTGATGGTGAATCCTTTTTACGGGAGACGTGTCAGTAATTGGTAATTCGTAAATTACGTTTTTATCCTTCTCCACTACTGTGGAATATCGGGCATATCCGGAAATGGATTGTTTCTTTTAATAGTGGGGAAACTGAATTTTAACCAATAAGTAACCAACACGTGTTGGAAGTATATCTTATACTCCTTGTTCTGGACCGTAATTTGATAAAAAGTTGAAAAAATAAAGTTTAATTGAGAGTTTTAATACATCATTGTATGATCCGCTTATTTAACTAATAATATAATGTCAGTAAATAGGGGAAAACAAATATTTTTGGACTGACCACTAAAGGACAAAAGAAGAAAAAGGCTGAGAATTTTGTTTTTTTTTTAAAGAAAAAGTAAGTTATGGCAGTAATTATCTGAATGTGAAATGATAACAACATACTATAAGTTATTTAAAGATTTTTTAAACTTTATCCCATGCTGTAATTATGAGACTTTAGCTCTTTCTTTATTAACCGCATTTAAATCACAAACCTTTTTAATTGAAATTACTAAAAATCATGCAAAAGAAGAGGGGCCCAAATATTTGACCGTTTGGTCTATTCGTATAAAGAAAAGTAAAAGTTTAACAAAGGAAAAATAAAAGTTAAATAGAGTAAAAAAAAGAAAAGAAAAGGTGGAATCGAGAATTTAAAACAAATGTACGGTTAAAAAACGAATATAAAGAAGATGACTCTTCCTTTGTACGCATGTATGCAATTATCCTAGCTGCTGGTAAATTAGAGGACAACCCCATATTTCATAATGAGTTTGAAATAGTGACGACTCGTTCGTATGTATAAATGTGTCCATTTTTTCATGTTCAAAACTGTATCACATTTAAAAAAAAAATAGCCACTTATAGATTTATATTGGTTGTACTTAACATACATATTAATTGTATATGTTTTACTCATTATTACATTGTAAATGTTTATTTTGGAGACGGAGTATATATTTTCAAATTTTGTGGCATTTATATTTTATAATCAGCATTTTTTCAGTTTGTATATCTTTGCAATTAATTGGGTATCCGTTAAAATCTTGTATAACTAAATATTCATTCCATTCTATAATTTATTAATAATAATAACAAATACATACAAAGACAACTCTGAATTGGACACGAAAATATAATACTTTGTTAGGTCAAAAACAAAAGTTAACAATATTCTACAGAAATTCTTTTTCTTCTTGTTTTTTTAGAAAATAGTATTTTAATAATTAATTTGATGAACAAAAATTCCTAAAATTTACATATATATATATATATAAAATTAATTTTACTCTTTTCTTATGAAAATACTTAATCTTTTACATCATTACCACGTCATATATTTTGTTTAGTTTTTCCAATTTCAAATTTGATACACTATTTATTACAAACTTAATACACATACTAAATTTTTTTCAACCCAACTATTAATGAAAACATACAACTCGAATTAGAAGTCCAAGTCGACAGATTGTTGCTTAATACACATACTCATTATATATTTGATTTTGATATTATGAAAAAAATATGAAAAGTCATTATTCATATTCTAAATTAAACAAAAAACTTATATGAATATAATTCATTGAAAAAATAACAAGTTTAATAAATATGGCTATTCTAATATACTTTTAACTTTATTAAATATTCAATTAGCTTAAAAAATTCAAAAATATTATCAAAACTAAAATAAAAAAAGTCTTAAAAATTAAAAAAAAATCATTTTATTTAGAATCATACATAGAGTGAAATACAAATCAGTAAGTATTAATAATATATATATATATATATATATATACTTAAAACAATAATTACAATTATACATAACAATGTGAAAAGCGAATAAAAGCAATTTTTTTAAAAAAATAGACTAAAAGTATTAATACAAAATATAAATAATTTTTAAAAATTGAATTGTATCTATAAAATAAAATAAGATAAAAGATTAATAAATGCAAAACTATATTTCATGTGATGTAAATATAATTAATATATTTATCAAATATATAAAACTATTTTGTAAAAATACGAGGTAAAATTACAAAAGCGATTAGAGAAAAATTCGATACATTTTTAATCTTATAAATAATTTAATATTTTAAATTTTTTTTTTAAATATGATTTTTGTTCAATAAATAGTTTCATGTATAACAAATTTTAAATCTTATAAGTTAATATGGAATGAAATATTCATATAGAAGAAAACATATAGATATTGTTCTTTACTTAATTTTTTTTGAAATAATTGAAAGAATTATATTTTAAAGTAAAAATAGAAACAAAATATAAGCAAATAAAAATGCAACGACTCATACTTTCATTTGATTGATCATGATTAAGTCTTAGATTCAATGTCTATGACATTGTTTCATAAATTTAGGAATCACAAAAACAAATGAAAATATGAGGTATTCATTTTCATTTTCTTTTATGATTAAAAAATGTGTATGTTTTTCTATGATTAGGAAACCTAGGTAGCACATAAGCTTCGTCGGAGGTCCGCTTCCCGCTTCGGAATTGGAATCGGCATCGGAATCTCTCGGAAGCTTTTGGAAATTCTTTTCCATGTCGCTTCCAAAAAACTCCCTTGAAAACACGTTGGAAGCTTGCGCTTCCGTTTTGGAAGCTTGCGCTTCCGTTTTGGAAGCTTATGATTTCGTTCTAAAAATATTGTATCGTAAATAAATAGGGTTTTCTGCAAATAAACCCTCGAAATGGCTAGGTTTTGCGACTTTACCCTGCAAGTCAAAAACCAACAAATCAACCCTTAAAGTATGAGTTAATCCACAATATAACCCTCGACCGTATATAGAGTTTTCAATCCGTATAGTACAAACATGTTTATTTATAAACTTATTATAAAGAACGAATTTCTCTTAGAAAAAGATGCAATCGCTTATATACGGATTGAAAAATTTATATACGGCCGAGAGTTATATTGCGGGTTAACTCATACTTTAAGGGTTGACATGTGGGTTTTTGACCTGATGGGTAAAATCGCAAATTTTAGCCACTTCAAGGGTTTATTTGCAAAAATCCCAAATGAATATGAAGAGAAATTTTATTTTTGATGTATCCTTTGTTATAAAACAAAATAAAGCCGAAAATTAATCTCATACTTTGACATTAACGCACACTAATTTTTATCTTTTATCTATAAATTAATCTCTCGTCTAACATATATGATGTTAAAAGTGGGTAATTTAATTAGTTGAATGAGATTATTTTGAAAGATTTAAGTTTGGTAATTACATCATATAATTTGAATCAAACTAATTTGATGGAATTGAGAAAATTGAGAATGATGGTGGTTTAGAATTTTGATTTTAAATCCTATTAATTCTAATTATTCATATTGAGTTATATAAACAAGAAGTAAATTTGTTTTCTTAAACAATTTAATATCATATAATAGTTACATATATATATATATATATATAAATGTTTATACGCTTCCAACACGTACCCGCTTCTAAATCTATGTAACCTACTAGGAAACTAGAATGCCGTACACGTTGCATAAATTTAAATATTGCAAAAAGAAAAGAAAAAATTTGAAATTTGAATGTTGATCTTCATTTTCTTGTCTTACGTTATCTAATAAGTTTATAAAATAATCAAACTGAAATTAGTTATGATAGTATTATATGTTATAAACATTAGTGATAAAAAATCATTGTAAACACAATATCATTAAAAAATAATTAAACTTAGTACATACCAAAACCATCAACTCCATCGATGGAGCAATCGAGTATGCTTGCGGTTATGACCCTTGTCAAGACTTCCGTGTGAAAAATCACTTTACTAAAGCAGCATTAGTTATGAATGGATACCAGATAAATCATCGAAAAACTATAATTTGGGAGGGGGTTCGGAATGGTTGTTACAACCAATCTAAACCTTAGGAAATGTAACTATGCAACATGAGGACGAAATGCCAATGCCTGGTAGTGACATTCCAAATAGTCGTCGTTTTAATATTCTTACAAGGGTTGTAAGAATATAAAAAATTGTAAGCAGTTCAAAATTATATTATTGTATTCCACCATACTTAAATTCTAATGATTTTTCAGAAAATATAAAAAAACACTACACAATATATATATTAAAAGTTGGATATTAAAAATATTATATTAAAAATTAACATTGTACACAAAAAATACAATATTCCAATGTTGGTAAAAAAAAAGTTACAATGTACTACTATAAAAAGTTATCTTCTTATTTGTTTTTTTTAAAAAATTGAGTATTTTATAATTAAATTGATGAAAAAAATTACATCTATAATAACAATTATACATTTGTATATCTTATTATATAATAACCATTAAATCATGCATGTCGAAACTTTAGAGAAAAACGAAATCACAAACTTTTATTTTATTGTTGATGTGGAACCCTATTTCAATAGTAATACAGTAATAATTTGTGTGTGAGTGTTAATAACAGTACTGATTTATCAAAAAATAAAATAAATGATAACAGTAATGCTACATTGTTACCGAAAATATATACTACTAAAATGGAATTAATGTAACATTGATAGACACGAAAAAGAAAGAGCTAGTTGGGTTCGAGTTCTTCTCCCCAAAACCAAAAGCTGATGATACTTTCCCTCTACAGCAATCAAGTTATCAAAACACTTTTTCTATCACTTTATTTCCCTTTTTTCCCCTGTCCGTGATATATATACATATCACCTTTTCTTGTATATATAGCTAACTAAGTGGAATATAACAAAGTAACATAATAAATTTTTGAAATTTATTTTTATTTTAAAAATATATATTTTTAGTAACATTTAATTATTAGGCATTCCTCAATCACAATGTAATACGTAGATTTCAGTTTATATAGTGTCTCTCGAATGAAATTTTTTTACATTAAAACTATCTAACGAGTTTTAAAAATTGATAAATATATGAAAAATATAATTACGTCAGTCCATCAAATATATTATCTTTGATGGCGTGTTTTAGTAAATATTTTCCACATAGTTTTTACAGAAGATCGAAAAATAAATTATTTATTTGCTTTACAACAAAGTGATTCGGTACCTCAATATAGTCTCAACAACGTACTGATATATACAAAAAGAAACTTCAAAAATTTAAGAACAACTGCGTGTCATCTCCATGCAAATGCTTCCTTGACGCTATTTATAAGACTTTTTCTTTTGCGTTATAATGTTATTCGAAGATACCACATTTGTGTTCTAAAAGAACTTGATGTATACTTTTGTAGTGCATGTTTATTTACTGCCTACTGGTCATTTTTAGTAATATTCAAAAACAAACAGAAAAATAAAATATTAACCAAATTTCTACACAAATCAAGGATGTGGTAAAATAGTGGTTAGCACATTGAGTTAGTTTTATTGTGCCCGTAATTTTTTTTTTTAAAGATGTGTATTCTTATAAAAAAAAACTAAAGATTGTTGGTTCATAGAAATTACGGCTTAGGTTTGAACATTTCAGTTATAGAACAAAAGAAAAGATATGCACAAATTATTATTTTTAATATTCCTTCCGTTCATTTTTGTTTGATGTTTTAGATTTTTTACACATATTAAGAAAACACATAAATACATAGTTATAAATGTCTTATTTTTTGCATTAGAACAGTTTTTCATAACTTTTAGCCAATAGTAATTTGATAAAATGAATTAATATGTCTTGAAATCAACAATTATGCATTATGCTTTCATGAAAATTGCATAGAAAAGAAAAAGGATTAATCGTATGAAAACATTTTTTTTTAAACATGAATCATAAGAGAACGAAGGGAATATGTTTTAAACAAAATTTAATTTATGAACTATATGAATTGATCCAATTTGTCATTGTTCTTTCCTAATGACACATCTTTATTCTTTAGTAGATATTAAGATATACTCCATCTGTTCCTAAAAGATAAAAACTTTACAAAAAAAATTTGTTCCAAAAAGATAGAGGTTTTTACTGTTTTCTATGCACTTTTACAAACTTCAAGACAAATACTAAAACACTATTGGTTAAACTTTATTGAAAACTGTATTTCGTAGAAATCAATGCATTATCTTAATAAGTATGCATAACCTTAAACATCTATCTTTAAGGAACGGAGGGAGTAAAAGTTATTATTGCAATACTACATAATTTTTACCAAGTTAAAACAAACACCAATATAAACAAACATTACTTAAAGAATATCATATATACACTTCAACTCTAACTCTAAGAATCATACAGCTAGATTTAATTTTCTGTATATTATTAAGGATTATTAACAGTATTGCAAATTATTTATGTTCAAATATGTTACTTAAACACCTCCCTAGTTTTTTGTTCCTACCTTTCTTTTTTCCTTAGATTCCCAAATAAACTTAAATTAAGAGGAAACAGTAATACAACCTCTGGGACCTGACAACACTAATTATTTCCACTCCCCTTTTACCTTTTTTATCCTCTACCTTTTGGCTTTTTCTTTATAATTTATTTTAATCCCTTAATCATGATTTTCAGGCAATTAATTATTATTTACCCAACCTTTGGTTTCAAAATCAACGACTTTGTCATACCTTAACCCAACCACCGTATCGAAATTTATTTCCCAGATGACGTATTTCTCTACTACCAATAAAAACCATTGTGTTTTCTGAAAAAAAAATGTAAATAGTTTAGTATATAAATATTGCCAATAATGCAATTTATTAGATTGGCCGTTCTTGTTTCAAAGAGAATATTACAAAATCTACCACTTTATTTAAAATCTCTTATACAATCTACCACATTCCAAAACCTTTTATAAAATCTATCACAACCTTCATGTAAAAAGATTATTTTATCTTCTATTATATATTTTTTTTTTCTTCTCCATTTATTTCTTTCTTTCTTTCTTTCTTTCTTCCTCTCTCTCTCTCTTTCTCTCTCTCTCTCTTCAAAGAAGATGAGGATGATGATGAACGGAAAAGATGGTTGACTGTGGTCGGAGACCGAGACGGTGGTGGTTAGAGATGACGGTGGTGGTGGACAGAAACAGAGAAGAGACGATGGTGACAGACGGTGGACAAAAACAAAAGCATTATGAACACAAATCTGACAATGGTTGATGGCGGTGGTGGACCAGATCGAGGCGGTGATGGACAAGATAAAGATGACGGTGACAGAGACGAGAGTCGTGGACCAAATATGACAGAAACGAAAGCCGTGGACCAAATATAACGGTGGTTGATGACGGAGACAATAGTGACGGACCAAATATGACGGTGGTTGATAACGGAGACGATATCCGTGGACAAAAATATGACGGTGGTTGGTGACGGTGGTAGATAAATACATTGGTCGTGGACAAAAATGACGACATTTATCTGAACAGAGACGGGGGACAAATGTGTTATAGACAAAAACGACGACATTTGTATGAACAGAGACGGGGACAAATGTGTTGTGGACAAAAACGAAAATAAAAGTGGATGTAACTCAGGGGTAATTGAGTAAATTATCAACCACTACAATCCAAAAATGTGGTAGATTTTAAAAGAATTTTTCAATTGTGGTAGATTTTATAAGAGATTTTTGAGAAAGTGGTAGATTCAAAAATATTCCCTGTTTCAAATCCAGTTGATCTGTTTTTCTTTCATTACATTATAATTCTAATATTATTTTGGAAAAAAGCACAATTGATGCTTCCGCTTTAGAGACCTTCTTTCATGAATTGCAATTATTCTATTTTGAAGTCCATCATTAAGTTCCCCTCTAAACATTTTCTTCTAGTTAAAAAAAAGGTTTACAAACAACTCAAGTCATGATTGTAATCCGTATAAACATTCCCTATTCATATGTCTAATTTTTTGTGTATAATTTAGTTACGTGGTGCAAATTTAAGGATTCTGTAAACTCAGCTAACAGATTTATTCGAATAATGTTAATCTTGAATCATAGCAATATTTGAACTTAGCTATTTCCAAGCCCCGAATATCATAATTAACACCTTTTTTTTTCCAATGAATTAAGAGAAAGTTGCAGCCTTTGAGTTTTTTTTTTCCTTTTGCTTGATAGGCTCTGGGAATTACAAAATTTAGGCCCTACCATTGATGAATTTTATGAGTTTGTCCATATTTTTCCATACTAAACCATAGTAAGAAACATCCTATTTTAACTACTAGTGTTGTTGTTTTACTAACTGAGAGTTCATAATTTTATGATTTCCAAATATCATTTAGTTAATTTAGTGCAATTTCTACCATGTCTTGGAATGTAGTTCTAAATATATAAAAATGTTTTTATCATTTTTTCATGATTTACTAAATTTATTATTTCAAGACATGTTGGTTAGAAGCTGCACCCTATTTTCTAAGTGAACTATAATTTGGTAATAACGACATTTTTCTCCTCACAAGAAAATATGGAGACTATTTTTTTCTACATAAGAAGTTGTGGATCTCGTGGAGTCCATGATTTTTATTGGATAACATGATAATTTATTATAGTTTTTAATAATTTAGAGGAGATATTGGTCCTTACATATCACTGTACAGTATAAGATATAAATTTTGAATTTAAAATAGATATTTGTTTTGAGAAAGCTATTTAAGCATCACCACGATAGAGCCTAAACATCATTATTGGTGATACAGTTTTGAGCATCACTAACATTATTTAATATTAATTCTATTAGTTGAGACTCAATCTGATACTTCTGTTTTTTTAGTGTTTATTGGTGATACTTAAAGTTCATAAGAAAAAAAAACTAATTTATGTTTACAAAAAAAAAAAAAAAAAAAATTAAAATCAAAGAATAATCAAATTACTATGGATAAATATAAAAGATTTTATAAAAACACAAATTTATTATGGTTCATAACCTCGTAACGGTGAATTACAAATCGTAAAAACAAAATAAAACATAAAATCACATATAGTAAAATACAAAATTGGGGATAGCTTACTACTTGCAGTGCAGTTTTGAAGAATGGTTAAGATCTCTGGGCGTCTTCCAGCCGCACGAGAAATAAGACCAATTTACCAAAGTCCAAGAAAAATGATGTGGAAAACGAAAAGGAAGACTACGGATGATATGTAAATTGTTAGAAACAAGGACAAATTCATCCTCAAATCCAAACCCATTGACTGAAAACTTGGCAGATGGTACAAAGCTGCTACTGAAACGACCCGACCCGTTTTTTTTTTTAAAACATTACACCCTTGGTCTCGGACTAGCATCCCATAAATGCTATCCTCAACAACCAAGCAAACGACACAAGAAACAGCGGATAACAACATAATCAATTAAGCCAAGCATTTCACTAAACCAGATAATTCAATTCGACAATTCCAGAACTACACCAACAACCTATGGCAGTTCTAAATAGCAAATAACAAAAACCACACAACCGAGATCCCAGATCATCTCCCTCTTCGTAGCCGTGATTCCACGATCACAATTTGCCTCACCTGCATCACATGGGAAAAAGAAATGCGTGAGTATTATCACAAATACTTAGTGAGGCGGTCATCCCATCTACTCGGCCAATTACCAAGGTAAATGAAACACCAGGCAAACACACAACACAACAAACAACAAGCAAAACAACATCACATGAGTGTCGATTGACACCACCTCGCAGTGACGCTAGGATCGAGCCATCTCCTCTCTGGCTCGATTCCAAGCCTGCGGAAACACGATCACCTACAATAAAATGTCAACAAACACACAGAAACGATTGCACCACACAAACATCTCAATCAATCAATAATCTTACTATCAATCAACCTAACACCAGGAATCCTAATATTCCATCCACTTGGGACCATGGTCACGCACTCACCTTAGTCTATCAGTTGCCTCATACCTCAACCTTTGGCAACTCTCCTCATTTGCCTGATGAACAAGGCAAACCAAACCAGTCGGTTAAACCAACCAACCAAACCTATCCGGTTAACTAAACCAATCTGGTTAACTAAACCAAACCAAACCAATCTGGTTAACTAAACCAAACCGGTCAACTAAACCAAACTACACCAATCTGGTTAACTAAACCAAACCAATTGGAGGTTCTCCGAAATCGGATTAGGGTTTTCTAAAAACAGAAACGACATGCCGACTTCGAAAGCACACTGAGAACGGAGATTACGTCATAACTCTCCAATTGAAACCTAATCTGGAATCGTGAGACCGAGGCCTTTCCAACGATATGCAGATCGTCTCCTAACTCCTTCTGGTTCGACGGTAAAACACCCACGAAGTGGACTAATCGCAGATCCAATTCTACACGAACCTCTCTCGGGAAAACAACAATAAATCTCAGAATACTCATCCAAAAGACAATCCGATTTCGCCTAAAGCTAGATATAAGAGTGGAGAACTTACCCTAAAAGTTTCACTCCAATCGAAACAGATTAGACTATTCGATCCTCTATTCTTCTAAAACGCGTCACAACTGTCTTCATCTCATTCTTTTCTACAAACACCAAAACGAATCCTCTTCTCTTCTCTTCCAAATTTTCAGCCTCTATCACGTTTTTCTGCACAAAAGGAGGCTGATCTCTCTTATAAACGAGCCCTAGGATTCCCTTAACCCAAACCATCCAAACCGAACAATTAAAAATAAACCATTCGGTCCAATTCAATTCCCTTTTCTAAATTTTTGGTTCACGGGCGTTACAATTCTCCCCCACTAAACATGGATTTGTCCTCGAATCCACAAAACACAGCCACATGGCTAACCACCTGGCCAACCTGCCAGTAACACCGGAGACTACATCTCCCAGACCCTCTCGAGGCTCACATCCGTCCTATGCATATAGACCCATCTACGACATTGATCGCTCATAGCTCATAACCACACCCTCTAACTCTCAGGATCGCCACCCCTTGAGTTCTCAGTGCCACATATCAACCCACCTCAGTCCACGCAGTCCTGACGGTGTTTGATACCAACTATCTCCATACCCCCACTTTCAGAACACATAGTCCTTCAAGCTCTCGGTATGCAGGGAACCCACACATCCCCTGGAGAGACACAACTCTCAAAGATCTGCCAGAGATCACAATCTCCATGAACTATCTCCATACCCTCACGTCCCCAGTCCACGCAGTCCTGGCGAACGATCGGTATGTAAGGAACCCACACATCCTCTGGACGAACCAACTCTAGACGTCTATAATGCACCTCTGACCGGAACTACCTCTCAAGGTCTCTACATGATACTCTCAACCCGGAATACCATCACAACCGTGATCATCACAGATCACCCGGACCATTCCTCTCACCGGATGTCCCTGCAGAGTCTCTCCGGAACTAGACAGTTCTACCCACAGTAATACTTCTATCCCGAGACTCTCCAAACGCATAACACATATGCGTCGTTAGAGTTCCACCGAAACTGGCAAGCTCTACTCACTATAAAGCTTCCATTCCGAGGTTCTCTAATCACAACACACACCTAACCCGTTAAAGTTCCTCCGAAACTGGCAAGTTTTACTCACTATCAAACTTCCATTTCAAAGTCCTCTAACCCCACACTCATGACCAATACCCAGGTCATCTGGACAACCCATCACACAGGGTGCCCCTGCTAAAGGCTCTCCGAAATAGACAAGTTCTAACCACTATAAAACTTCTATTTCGAGATCCTCCAACCACCTATTCAAGGCAACTAAAGCCAAAACCCAAGAACCTCATGGCTACCACAACCACCACAATCACATCATAAGAACTACACATCTTATGAAACCGGAAGAATGTCATAATCGTTTCACTCAAACAAAAATACATAATTCCAACCACATCACCACACTCGGTGATCACTACCAAACCAGACATTCGAACCCATGAGACCCAGTTCACTTCCCGGCTTGCTTCACAAACCCCAATTGAACCTTGTCTCATTTTAACCTCTGGTTCTCAAGTCTTTTCCTGGACACCGTCACAATCCCACAAGACTCTGGACAACGACACCTTTTTCCGGCGCAAGATCCTGACACTTCTCTCAATGATCCTTACCGGCCTCAACTCAACCGCCAAAAACTAAAGATCAGCAGGAGTCCTCACCACTACCTCCCAAGACCCATGTAGACACTTCGTGAGCTTCGCCACATGGAACACTCAAGAAAGTTCTGCATGATCTGAGGTAGCTCCACACGATAACCAACTGGCCCCACTCGCTCCAACACCTGGAGCGAGCCCATAAAACCAGCGGCTAAGCTTATCCTCTGCAATGGATCTGTTAGAACCCTGCAACATCTCCACTCTGAGATACGCTCTATCTCCCACCTTAAACTCTAACTCATTTCTCCTCTCATCGGCACAACTCCTCGGCCGATCAAGAGCCTCTTTCATGTTCAGTTCATAGCACGGATCTTCTCTGTCGTCTTCTGAACAAGATCTGCACCATATATGCTCCTCCCCCCCACTTGGGTCTAGCATAAAATGTGCCACATGGCCTCCCATACAAAACTCAAAAGGAGCCATACCACGATTGGCCTGAAAGCCCTCACAGACCCAGAAGTGCACCTCAAATCTCTGTCTGACACAAAACTTGCTAGCACTCCAAGCCACCGCACTAACTCACTCACATATTTCATAACCAGAACCGCTGCTCCCTCGGTTTTCCTCATGGTCAGAAAATGTGCTAACCAAGACAGACGATCTGCAGTCACTCAAATAACAACATGAGTCCAAGAAACCGGCAACCCTGCCGCAATATCTAAGGAAACATGACCACTTCCCCTCTGGAATGGGAAAACGGCCCCCACCAACTAGCAACTTATCGCAAGCTGCGACCTAGTTAGCGACGTCCTTCTTCATCCCGACTCAGAGATAGTACCGTTTCCGATCACTATGCCTCTTTGTCGCTTCTGGATGAATAGAAAAAACATGCTCACATGAGCCTCTCACCGAAATCGCCTGCCTCAACCCTCATCTTTAGGCACACTGACTCACCCGTGCCCTAAGATAGTTCCAATCGCCAAAACCTAATAACCAGAAGCTTCAACCTTAGAAGAATCCACCAACCCTGATCCTTCTCCTGAGCTACTCGAAGCCTGCTCAAAAGGTTTGCCTGATTAATTGTCTCCAGTCCCAACGGCTCTCGTGAGATAACGCACAACCTCAACCTATCAATCTCACTCACTATACCTCCACATCCTGCACTTCAGCGAAAGCATACCGCCTCCGACCAAGAGCATCCACCTCCAGCTAATGTTCACCACGATGGTAAACTATAACAGACCCAAATATGCTACAACTCCCCACGTCACTTCCGTCTCCTAATCTAAAGGCCACACAAAAGAAACCTCATTCTCAAGTCCGCTCGGTCATAGACTGACCCATACTCGCAAAG
This sequence comes from Arabis alpina, assembly GCA_900128785.1. Lineage (NCBI taxonomy): Eukaryota > Viridiplantae > Streptophyta > Magnoliopsida > Brassicales > Brassicaceae > Arabis > Arabis alpina. The sequence goes on from LT669790.1 coordinate 21,078,947, forward strand.
CCTTTTGATGCAACTCCTGAAATAACCTGCCAACCCGAGAAAACTACAAATCTTAGTTGCATTCCTCAGTCTAGGCCAAATCTCAGCTCGATTGCATCTTAACTGGATCCACAGAAACTCCACCTGCATAAACAGTAAGACCCTAAAAAACTCATTTCCCTTGCCAGAAACTGCACTTGCTCAACCTAGCAAACAACTTCTGCTCTTGCAACTTCCTCAAAACTGCACTCTCCTTACTCATGCTCCCCAAGACTCTTTGAATACACCAATATGCCATCAATGAAGTTAATCACGAACTCATCCAGATACTCCTGAAAGGCTTCGCTCATCAACCTCATAAACGCAGCTAGTGCATTCGTCAACCCGAAAGGCATCACCATAAACTCAAAATGCCTATACCGAGTCTTGGAAGCCGTCTTCGTGACATCTGCCTCATCGATAAAAATCTCGTGGTAACCGGATGCCAAGTCAACCTTGAAGAACCAAGTAGCCCCTCTCAACTGATCCAACAACTCATCAATTCTCGGAAGAGGATACTTGTTCTTCACAGTGACTCGGTTAAGCCCTCGATAATCGAATCACAATCGGAAACTACCACAATTCCTCATCACAAATAACACCGGTTCTCCCCACGGTTAAGTACTCGACCGAAAGAAACCCTTAACTCAACAAACCCTTATCTCGACCCGAACAGCGAGCCAATCCAGCACCAGCTCGAGTACCAGCCCTAGCCCCACAGCCCTCACACTGGCTCTCACACAGGCACTCCCACTAGCACTCGCACTAATACACAGACCCTCCTGATACGTCTACGGATCTGTCACAGTGTCAAACGTGGAACCCTGAGCCGTATCCCCAGCCAACTCACTCACTGGTCCCCGACCACAATCCTGACCTCCACGGTCACCCGACCACCAAGGCCACATTCTCTAGTGCCTCTAGCCACACACTGTTCTACCACAACACACAAAACAATCAACACTTACCGTGGAATCTCTTTGAAGGCTCGAAGGAAGATGATACGGACCCCCAAACCCATAGAATTGTCAATTTAACCAAATTACAATCCTAGCAGTTCTAGCCCGTCCTAAAACCGTAAGGGCTCTGATACCAAACTGAAACGACCCGACCCATTTTTTTTTTAAAACACTACACCCTTGGTCTCGGACTAACATCCCATAAATGTTATCCTCAACAACCAAGCAAATGACACAAGAAACAGCGAATAACAACATAATCAATTAAGCCAAGCATTTCACTAAACCAGATAATTCAATTCGACAATTCCAGAACTACACCAACAACCTATGGCAGTTCTAAATAGCAAATAACAAAAACCACACAACCGAGATCCCAGATCATCTCCCTCTTCGTAGCCGTGATTCCACGATCACAATTTGCCTCACCTGCATCACATGGGAAAAAGAAATGCGTGAGTATTATCACAAATACTCAGTGAGGCGGTCATCCCATCTACTCGGCCAATTACCAAGGTAAATGAAACACCAGGCAAACACACAACACAACAAACAACAAGCAAAACAACATCACATGAGTGTCGATTGACGCCACCTCGCAGTGACGCTAGGATCGAGCCATCTCCTCTCTGGCTCGATTCCAAGCCTGCGGAAACACGATCACCTACAATAAAATATCAATAAACACACAGAAACGATTGCACCACACAAACATCTCAATCAATCAATAATCTTACTATCAATTAACCTAACACCAGGAATCCTAATATTCCATCCACTTAGGACCATGGTCACGCACTCACCTTAGTCTATCAGTTGCCTCATACCTCAACCTTTGGCAACTCTCCTCATTTGCCTGATGAACAAGGCAAACCAAACCAGTCGGTTAAACCAACCAACCAAACCTATCCGGTTAAATAAACCAATCTGGCTAACTAAACCAAACCAAACCAATCTGGTTAACTAAACCAAACCAAAAGAAACCAAACCGGTTAACTAAACCAAACTAAACCAATCTGGTTAACTAGACCAAACCAATTGGAGGTTCTCCTAAACCGGATTAGGGTTTTCTAAAAACAGAGACGATACGCCGACTTCGAAAGCACACTGAGAACGGAGATTACCTCATAATTATGATCGGAAACCTGATCTGGAATCGTGAGACCGAGGCCTTTCCAACGATATATAGATTGTCTCCTAACTCCTTCTGGTTCGACGGTAAAACACTCACGAAGGGGACTGATCGCAGATCCAATTCTACACGAACCTCTCTCGGGAAAACAACAATAAATCTCAGAATACTCATCCAAAAGACAATCCAATTTCTCCTGAAGCTAGATATAAGAGTGGAGAACTTACCCTAAAAGTTTCACTCCAATCCAAGCAGATTAGGCTATTCGATCCTCTGTTCTTCTAAAACGCGTCTGAACTGTCTTCATCTCATTCTTTTCTACAAACATCAAAACGAATCCTCTTCTATTCTCTTCTTATTTTTCAGCCTCTATCACGTTTTTCTGCACAAAAGGGAAGATGATCTCTCTTATAAACGAGCCCTATGGTTCCCTTAACCTAAACCAGCCAAACCGAACAATTAAAAATAAACCTTTCGGTCCAATTCAATTCCCTTTTCTAAATTTTTGGTTCACGGGCGTTACAACTACTAAAATCCAAGCAATGTACCTAGACAATAAAACAAAGAATCAAAACATTTGATATATGCGTAATGGAAGACGGAATAAAGGATTTACTTACCACCAACTAAAAGTTGAGTAGCTTGGTCGGATAGTTTTTCCGATGAATGGAGAAGAAAAGAAATAGAAAAAAGCCAAGCAAACAAGCATACATGGACCACCACTTGAAATTGTCATCCCCTAAAAAAAACACGGGTCACTAAAACGCTGACACGTATCCATGTCTACTATTCATTTCAGATCACTTAAGTGATACAAACTGAGTTTAATTGAAACTCAAATAATGTTTAATAATCCAATTTTCCAACTGATACCCAACATGTATCACCAATATTGATGCTCTTATCTTTGAATTTAAGATGTCACACGTCATCTTCACTCCTCAGCCAATGATATTTGATTTTCTTCTTAAGAATACATGACAGATGTTGTAGAAAAAGAGCCGTAGTTTTAAAAAAAAAATTATATTCAGTAGTTTTGTTGACAGAAATCGGCATAAGAAATAAAGAGAATGCCAATCTATATTATGAAGCACCATAACTCTCCAGGAAATGCTACATCAACATATGAGGAGAGGTCATGTGTCAAAACTACAGATTTAGGCCTTGAATGGAGACTGCGTTTTTGACGAATGCGGGACCGTTTTTGTGGATCGCATTCATATGTTACCAATCAACTCTAATTTACAAGTGCACTGTGTTTTTGAGTTTTTCATTATAAAAAATTAAAACTTGAAGTGCGGTTTATATTTGTGAAGAAACTGTCTAATGCATCCTCATAGTAATACCACACGGTACAAGGTGTGTTTTGTGTTTCTTAGTGCGGTTTAGTAATTATATTTTTTTTTAATTCCTATTTTTTTAAAGAAAAAATACACAAAATTACTTTATAAATTGAATCATTTTTCTTCTTTTTCGAATAATTATTTGTTCACTCAAATATTAAAATTAAATAATGAATTTTAAAATTATTAAATCCACATTATTTAACCAATCAAAGATTTTTCCGTCCCGCCTTTTTTACATAAACCGCACTTGTTCCGCAACTATATTTTTCCGCCTGATCTGCAGTTGTACCGCACCGCTTAATTTAGTATCTCCAATCGAAGCCTTAATCGTTTTCCAAACATTTTTATCTTTTAGAGTCGCCAATTTTTTTTATCTTCTCCGCTGCGTAGGGTTCAAAAGACAAGGTTCTATGTTTACTCACTCTCTCAAACGGAAGTTTATGGTAATTATATGTGATTAAGAAAGAGATTTTACCACAAAAGTTTTTATTAGTCCAAATGATGTGATCTTTGTTAAGCTTATATTAGTCTATTTCTTAATTCTTGTTTTACTGCTTTGTATTGTATTTTCTTATTTCTTTTTTGCTTTAAATTAAATAAAACCCCAAAAACATTTGATATGAAAGATTTAAACAGTTGGAGGCTCGATGAAAGACTTTCAAGAGTCAATCAGAGCAGAAACAATAGATTAGATATGTGAAAAAATCCGAGACCACGACCCGCACATAGCAGTAGGAATTGCAAACAAGCGAATGAAATGTCACTCGAGAACAGAAGAAATTAACCGCAAACCCAAATGGTTTTGTAATCGGTGAGTTTGAGATTGAAGTCGACAGCTGAGATAGAGGGTATGGGTCAGGTGGAACCGGCAGATCCGGAGGCTCTAGCATGTGATTTCCATATAGTTTTACCGGAAGGATCGCCACCCTATGGTGAGAAATGGTCTTGAGTGTGTCCCTTTGTGATGTTATCGCGGAGGGGAAGAGATGTCGTTGTGAAACAAGCCTTGACATACATTCCAGCAAATGAGAGAAATCGAAACGTAATGGAAAAACTCGGTTAAAAATTCACTGACAAAAACACACCCACCAGCAGGAAGAGGAAGCATATCTTCTGTGTGGATATGGTTGAGTCCGAGGAGGAAAGGAGGCGGTCAAAGAGAGCTCTGGTAGGAGGGTAGGGCTCATTCTTAAACAGTTGTGCGGCTCCTCGGGACTCGGACATGGACATGAAAGTAATTACAGAGAATTAGGGAGAACTTGTGTATAGCCGACGAACGAAAATAATTTTATGAGGTAAAATTGTATATTAATATGATCAAAATAAAATAAAATAAATCTTTATTTTTATTTGATCTATTTTGAAAATCTTTGATTTTTTGTTTATTTCCAAAATTCAAACTTTCAACTTTGAGTCTTGATAAAACCACCAATATGCATGCACAATGTTAAAAAAAATCGATTTAGATGATATTATTTTATATGGTTTAATTTGTTTTAAATTTGTGAAGAAATAGCCAAATGGATTAGGTTTCAATTGTAACAAGTCAATTAATTGGTTGGATGAAAAAAATAGCACACTATAATGATTAAACAGTTTGTCAGACGAATATCTGGAGAAGACTTTTTGCAATAAAACAATCTCATTCAAAGGAATTTCATTTCATTTGAAAGGTAACTTCATTAGCTATATCTCCCTACAACTTCCAAAAAAAATCTTATAGAAAACTTATCATGATCATCTAAACTAAAATTTGAAACGTTATAAATGATTTTATTAACAGGGACACAGTGAGTGAAGGGTTTGAATTCTTTTTCAAAAAAAAAAAGTTTAATTTAAACTTAATCACATCAAACTTAAAAGAATTTTACAACTATTTAATTATTGTGTATGGAAATACAAAAAAATCTTTGCATAAAAAATTATAACATACTATTATTTAATTGATTGGGCAAAGACAATGATGTGAGAAAGCGAAGGTTAGACAATTCAACACGGTTTATTGTTCACCTATATGATGTATGTATGTATTTTCGTAATAAACATATTTAACCGTAGACTTCTTAACTATCAATGAGTAGACTCTACAGAATAATGTTGTATTAAACATGTTTGGCCTACTTTGAATGCAACATATAGATGTAACGTAACTTGCGTTTGAGATCGAAGAATACAATATACATAAATAACTAGACATATCAATCAATAATATTAATTTCCTTTTACTCTTGCCATGTAATTTGTACGTAATTTATGTTGACAAAATGTAGCCTGGTGATAGTATTAGTTTATGTTGAAATGTAGCCTGGTGATAGTATTAGTTTATGTTGAAATGTAGCATAATGATCCATTTTATTGTTAAGTTTATGTTGAAATGTAGCATAATGATCCATTTTATTGTTAAGTTTAATTTGCTTTTTGTTATTTATGTATATTCACTACAAAATAAAGGACATAAAGCATCACTTATTTTAATTGTTTACATCAATTTGCATCACTTATAAAAGTGATTCTTCACGTGTTGATGCAAATATATTATGTCTATTTAAACAAGTGATGTTAACATTTTTAAATTAGTGTCAATTTTATAAGTGATTCAAATAATTAACATATTATTTTTATTCATTAATAACAAAATCTTATTAATTAACGTAATTTACGGAAAAACACATTGATTTGCATTATTTTATTAATTAATTATTATTTTATTTACAAAAATAGCTATTAACATTTAACAATACATCACTAAAAACTAATCGTCATTCACAATAACAACAAAATCATAAATCAAACCCAACTAATATTCACTTCCATCGACAATTTGATAACAAATAAAACCAAAATGATATGATATAAATTCACAACTGAAGAACATATATTGTTCATCTTGAAACCTTCAAATCAGCATCCATGCTCTGTCTCTTCCACTTGTAAATTGCTCATGACCAGGGATTCTTTGAATAATCATCAAACTTGAAACCACTTTTATTCTACAAAACTAAAACAGTAGTTCTGTCGGAAATTATTGAAAAAAGTTGTTTGAGTAATAATCATTTGTAAGTATAACTATAAAAGGTTGACGTACCTTATACCAAATTTCTCCAAAACGTAAGTACACACTTCGAAAAGATGCATCTTCGAATTGATCTTGTAGTTCATCAACATTTGTGTATATTTTTAACTTATGAAAATCAAAATAGGGAAATAAAAAATCATAAGTTCTGCGTTTGAAAGTTTTTGAAAAAGTGAGAACTATCAAATCTCAATTATAAAAACTGTTTCTCAAATATATTTAGCACCAAAATAAAAGATTTGGGCGTAAAAGAGGGATTGTGGGTGAGAGGAAAAGATACTTATTTGTTGATTTTTGAGAATAAAAGTTATAATTTGGTTACTTTTTCAACAAATACAAATATTTTATAGTTGAAATGAAAAATCAGAAGAAGAAAAATCACAATACTAATAAAAGAATCCACCAATCGAAGGAAATTAAAAACTATAAAAAACAAAAAATAATAAGATTTCCCTTCGGCCGTAATATATTTAAAGAGAAAGTACAATTGGAATAAATTAAAAAAAACCAACATATATGATTATCTTTTTATGGTTAAGCTTTGTGAAAGCAATATATTTTTGGCAGCAAATTTTGCTATTTTTTTCAGCGTCAAACCATTAACAAAAAAATAGTTACATATATTTATTGTGGTAAATTGGTTTGATTAGGTCAGATAACATCAATTTTATTAAATTAACGTAAAAAATGAGTACATAGTATCAGTTTTAGTTGATGTAAATTTTGTATCATTTTGTTAGGTGGCTTTAACCCAAATTCGTATCCGAATCAATTACTAAATTGATATAAATTTTAATTTTAATATCAATTTTGTTAAAGTGATGCAAATTAATAGAGACTTGTATCAATTTTATTGAAACGATGTCAATAATAACATCATTTATTCTAATTGATGTTAAATCACAAATTTTATATCACTTATTAATAAGTGATTTAAAATAGTATCATTTAACTTTGTGATACTATTTAATTGATACAATACACCCCTTTTTTGTAGTGATTTAATATTAGGGTTGGATCATTCATACAGCTTTTGTACATAAACCCTTTTTTTTTGCTTGCTAACTTATGATCATTAATTATGTTATTCGTTTTTTTGTTTAATAATACAATAAAACCTGTATAAATTAATTATGTTGAGACTTTGAAAATTTATTGATTTAGAGAGATACTATTTTATCGATAAAATTTACAGAAAAAGTTTTTACCATACTTAATCTTTAAAACAATTTCTCTATTTAAAACAAGAAATTCACTTTAAAATTCATATTCTACAAAAAGAATTTTATTTAATCCATAATCTTAAAAAAACTCACTTGTTTAACATAAGAAATTCCCATTAAATTTTACTTTCTACTAAAATTTTCTTTATTCAAAATAAAAAAATTCGCATGAGAGTCATATTTTACTAAATTATCTTAGATAGATATAGGAGTTAAGAGAAAAATATTATCTTATAGTTTTCTTGAATTTTGTTGATTTTTACATTGACCCGACTTGAGATCGAAAAACTTTATTAATTTATGGTAAATGTTAATTTAATTTCTGGAGGTTCTACTGTGTATGGTTATTTGTTTGTCTACGGTGGGAGACTCCAACACAATTATATATTTTTAATAAAAAGAATAAAACAATTCTCAACCGGAGCCAATACCATAGGTTGCATGGAAACTCCATGTAAGGTTCGTTTCCTATTTCATAAACGTTTTAGAATTGGAAACGCGATGGATATGCGTTTTTAAAAAATATTGATTTGAAAACGTATTAGAAACATAACTCTTCGTTTTGGAAACATGCTTTTTGATACTTTGAAAACATATAGATCTATATGTTATTTTTAATAAGTTTAGAAACCTAATATGAAACACTCATATATTCTACTTTCTCTAATCACTCACTATCGTAACCTAGACATTTCGAAGAGTCGAAGAGATAAGTATCTAAACAAGGTACTTTTTCCATTTACAGTAGATTTCTTAATGGTTCTTGCAATCATATATATAACGAAGTGATTTTTGTTGGAGTCGAAGATTTTATTCTCTTTTCAATTGAAAATTAAGTTTACAAATAGAAAATTTTGTTCAATTTGAAGTGGAATATTTTGTCAAAAGTCAAAATTACGTATACATAATGATATTTCTGCTATCTCTAATCACAACACACACCTAACCCGTTAAAGTTCCTCCGAAACTGGCAAGTTTTACTCACTATCAAACTTCCATTTCAAAGTCCTCTAACCCCACACTCATGACCAATACCCAGGTCATCTGGACAACCCATCACACAGGGTGCCCCTGCTAAAGGCTCTCCGAAATAGACAAGTTCTAACCACTATAAAACTTCTATTTCGAGATCCTCCAACCACCTATTCAAGGCAACTAAAGCCAAAACCCAAGAACCTCATGGCTACCACAACCACCACAATCACATCATAAGAACTACACATCTTATGAAACCGGAAGAATGTCATAATCGTTTCACTCAAACAAAAATACATAATTCCAACCACATCACCACACTCGGTGATCACTACCAAACCAGACATTCGAACCCATGAGACCCAGTTCACTTCCCGGCTTGCTTCACAAACCCCAATTGAACCTTGTCTCATTTTAACCTCTGGTTCTCAAGTCTTTTCCTGGACACCGTCACAATCCCACAAGACTCTGGACAACGACACCTTTTTCCGGCGCAAGATCCTGACACTTCTCTCAATGATCCTTACCGGCCTCAACTCAACCGCCAAAAACTAAAGATCAGCAGGAGTCCTCACCACTACCTCCCAAGACCCATGTAGACACTTCGTGAGCTTCGCCACATGGAACACTCAAGAAAGTTCTGCATGATCTGAGGTAGCTCCACACGATAACCAACTGGCCCCACTCGCTCCAACACCTGGAGCGAGCCCATAAAACCAGCGGCTAAGCTTATCCTCTGCAATGGATCTGTTAGAACCCTGCAACATCTCCACTCTGAGATACGCTCTATCTCCCACCTTAAACTCTAACTCATTTCTCCTCTCATCGGCACAACTCCTCGGCCGATCAAGAGCCTCTTTCATGTTCAGTTCATAGCACGGATCTTCTCTGTCGTCTTCTGAACAAGATCTGCACCATATATGCTCCTCCCCCCCACTTGGGTCTAGCATAAAATGTGCCACATGGCCTCCCATACAAAACTCAAAAGGAGCCATACCACGATTGGCCTGAAAGCCCTCACAGACCCAGAAGTGCACCTCAAATCTCTGTCTGACACAAAACTTGCTAGCACTCCAAGCCACCGCACTAACTCACTCACATATTTCATAACCAGAACCGCTGCTCCCTCGGTTTTCCTCATGGTCAGAAAATGTGCTAACCAAGACAGACGATCTGCAGTCACTCAAATAACAACATGAGTCCAAGAAACCGGCAACCCTGCCGCAATATCTAAGGAAACATGACCACTTCCCCTCTGGAATGGGAAAACGGCCCCCACCAACTAGCAACTTATCGCAAGCTGCGACCTAGTTAGCGACGTCCTTCTTCATCCCGACTCAGAGATAGTACCGTTTCCGATCACTATGCCTCTTTGTCGCTTCTGGATGAATAGAAAAAACATGCTCACATGAGCCTCTCACCGAAATCGCCTGCCTCAACCCTCATCTTTAGGCACACTGACTCACCCGTGCCCTAAGATAGTTCCAATCGCCAAAACCTAATAACCAGAAGCTTCAACCTTAGAAGAATCCACCAACCCTGATCCTTCTCCTGAGCTACTCGAAGCCTGCTCAAAAGGTTTGCCTGATTAATTGTCTCCAGTCCCAACGGCTCTCGTGAGATAACGCACAACCTCAACCTATCAATCTCACTCACTATACCTCCACATCCTGCACTTCAGCGAAAGCATACCGCCTCCGACCAAGAGCATCCACCTCCAGCTAATGTTCACCACGATGGTAAACTATAACAGACCCAAATATGCTACAACTCCCCACGTCACTTCCGTCTCCTAATCTAAAGGCCACACAAAAGAAACCTCATTCTCAAGTCCGCTCGGTCATAGACTGACCCATACTCGCAAAGCCTTTTGATGCAACTCCTGAAATAACCTGCCAACCCGAGAAAACTACAAATCTTAGTTGCATTCCTCAGTCTAGGCCAAATCTCAGCTCGATTGCATCTTAACTGGATCCACAGAAACTCCACCTGCATAAACAGTAAGACCCTAAAAAACTCATTTCCCTTGCCAGAAACTGCACTTGCTCAACCTAGCAAACAACTTCTGCTCTTGCAACTTCCTCAAAACTGCACTCTCCTTACTCATGCTCCCCAAGACTCTTTGAATACACCAATATGCCATCAATGAAGTTAATCACGAACTCATCCAGATACTCCTGAAAGGCTTCGCTCATCAACCTCATAAACGCAGCTAGTGCATTCGTCAACCCGAAAGGCATCACCATAAACTCAAAATGCCTATACCGAGTCTTGGAAGCCGTCTTCGTGACATCTGCCTCATCGATAAAAATCTCGTGGTAACCGGATGCCAAGTCAACCTTGAAGAACCAAGTAGCCCCTCTCAACTGATCCAACAACTCATCAATTCTCGGAAGAGGATACTTGTTCTTCACAGTGACTCGGTTAAGCCCTCGATAATCGAATCACAATCGGAAACTACCACAATTCCTCATCACAAATAACACCGGTTCTCCCCACGGTTAAGTACTCGACCGAAAGAAACCCTTAACTCAACAAACCCTTATCTCGACCCGAACAGCGAGCCAATCCAGCACCAGCTCGAGTACCAGCCCTAGCCCCACAGCCCTCACACTGGCTCTCACACAGGCACTCCCACTAGCACTCGCACTAATACACAGACCCTCCTGATACGTCTACGGATCTGTCACAGTGTCAAACGTGGAACCCTGAGCCGTATCCCCAGCCAACTCACTCACTGGTCCCCGACCACAATCCTGACCTCCACGGTCACCCGACCACCAAGGCCACATTCTCTAGTGCCTCTAGCCACACACTGTTCTACCACAACACACAAAACAATCAACACTTACCGTGGAATCTCTTTGAAGGCTCGAAGGAAGATGATACGGACCCCCAAACCCATAGAATTGTCAATTTAACCAAATTACAATCCTAGCAGTTCTAGCCCGTCCTAAAACCGTAAGGGCTCTGATACCAAACTGAAACGACCCGACCCATTTTTTTTTTAAAACACTACACCCTTGGTCTCGGACTAACATCCCATAAATGTTATCCTCAACAACCAAGCAAATGACACAAGAAACAGCGAATAACAACATAATCAATTAAGCCAAGCATTTCACTAAACCAGATAATTCAATTCGACAATTCCAGAACTACACCAACAACCTATGGCAGTTCTAAATAGCAAATAACAAAAACCACACAACCGAGATCCCAGATCATCTCCCTCTTCGTAGCCGTGATTCCACGATCACAATTTGCCTCACCTGCATCACATGGGAAAAAGAAATGCGTGAGTATTATCACAAATACTCAGTGAGGCGGTCATCCCATCTACTCGGCCAATTACCAAGGTAAATGAAACACCAGGCAAACACACAACACAACAAACAACAAGCAAAACAACATCACATGAGTGTCGATTGACGCCACCTCGCAGTGACGCTAGGATCGAGCCATCTCCTCTCTGGCTCGATTCCAAGCCTGCGGAAACACGATCACCTACAATAAAATATCAATAAACACACAGAAACGATTGCACCACACAAACATCTCAATCAATCAATAATCTTACTATCAATTAACCTAACACCAGGAATCCTAATATTCCATCCACTTAGGACCATGGTCACGCACTCACCTTAGTCTATCAGTTGCCTCATACCTCAACCTTTGGCAACTCTCCTCATTTGCCTGATGAACAAGGCAAACCAAACCAGTCGGTTAAACCAACCAACCAAACCTATCCGGTTAAATAAACCAATCTGGCTAACTAAACCAAACCAAACCAATCTGGTTAACTAAACCAAACCAAAAGAAACCAAACCGGTTAACTAAACCAAACTAAACCAATCTGGTTAACTAGACCAAACCAATTGGAGGTTCTCCTAAACCGGATTAGGGTTTTCTAAAAACAGAGACGATACGCCGACTTCGAAAGCACACTGAGAACGGAGATTACCTCATAATTATGATCGGAAACCTGATCTGGAATCGTGAGACCGAGGCCTTTCCAACGATATATAGATTGTCTCCTAACTCCTTCTGGTTCGACGGTAAAACACTCACGAAGGGGACTGATCGCAGATCCAATTCTACACGAACCTCTCTCGGGAAAACAACAATAAATCTCAGAATACTCATCCAAAAGACAATCCAATTTCTCCTGAAGCTAGATATAAGAGTGGAGAACTTACCCTAAAAGTTTCACTCCAATCCAAGCAGATTAGGCTATTCGATCCTCTGTTCTTCTAAAACGCGTCTGAACTGTCTTCATCTCATTCTTTTCTACAAACATCAAAACGAATCCTCTTCTATTCTCTTCTTATTTTTCAGCCTCTATCACGTTTTTCTGCACAAAAGGGAAGATGATCTCTCTTATAAACGAGCCCTATGGTTCCCTTAACCTAAACCAGCCAAACCGAACAATTAAAAATAAACCTTTCGGTCCAATTCAATTCCCTTTTCTAAATTTTTGGTTCACGGGCGTTACAACTACTAAAATCCAAGCAATGTACCTAGACAATAAAACAAAGAATCAAAACATTTGATATATGCGTAATGGAAGACGGAATAAAGGATTTACTTACCACCAACTAAAAGTTGAGTAGCTTGGTCGGATAGTTTTTCCGATGAATGGAGAAGAAAAGAAATAGAAAAAAGCCAAGCAAACAAGCATACATGGACCACCACTTGAAATTGTCATCCCCTAAAAAAAACACGGGTCACTAAAACGCTGACACGTATCCATGTCTACTATTCATTTCAGATCACTTAAGTGATACAAACTGAGTTTAATTGAAACTCAAATAATGTTTAATAATCCAATTTTCCAACTGATACCCAACATGTATCACCAATATTGATGCTCTTATCTTTGAATTTAAGATGTCACACGTCATCTTCACTCCTCAGCCAATGATATTTGATTTTCTTCTTAAGAATACATGACAGATGTTGTAGAAAAAGAGCCGTAGTTTTAAAAAAAAAATTATATTCAGTAGTTTTGTTGACAGAAATCGGCATAAGAAATAAAGAGAATGCCAATCTATATTATGAAGCACCATAACTCTCCAGGAAATGCTACATCAACATATGAGGAGAGGTCATGTGTCAAAACTACAGATTTAGGCCTTGAATGGAGACTGCGTTTTTGACGAATGCGGGACCGTTTTTGTGGATCGCATTCATATGTTACCAATCAACTCTAATTTACAAGTGCACTGTGTTTTTGAGTTTTTCATTATAAAAAATTAAAACTTGAAGTGCGGTTTATATTTGTGAAGAAACTGTCTAATGCATCCTCATAGTAATACCACACGGTACAAGGTGTGTTTTGTGTTTCTTAGTGCGGTTTAGTAATTATATTTTTTTTTAATTCCTATTTTTTTAAAGAAAAAATACACAAAATTACTTTATAAATTGAATCATTTTTCTTCTTTTTCGAATAATTATTTGTTCACTCAAATATTAAAATTAAATAATGAATTTTAAAATTATTAAATCCACATTATTTAACCAATCAAAGATTTTTCCGTCCCGCCTTTTTTACATAAACCGCACTTGTTCCGCAACTATATTTTTCCGCCTGATCTGCAGTTGTACCGCACCGCTTAATTTAGTATCTCCAATCGAAGCCTTAATCGTTTTCCAAACATTTTTATCTTTTAGAGTCGCCAATTTTTTTTATCTTCTCCGCTGCGTAGGGTTCAAAAGACAAGGTTCTATGTTTACTCACTCTCTCAAACGGAAGTTTATGGTAATTATATGTGATTAAGAAAGAGATTTTACCACAAAAGTTTTTATTAGTCCAAATGATGTGATCTTTGTTAAGCTTATATTAGTCTATTTCTTAATTCTTGTTTTACTGCTTTGTATTGTATTTTCTTATTTCTTTTTTGCTTTAAATTAAATAAAACCCCAAAAACATTTGATATGAAAGATTTAAACAGTTGGAGGCTCGATGAAAGACTTTCAAGAGTCAATCAGAGCAGAAACAATAGATTAGATATGTGAAAAAATCCGAGACCACGACCCGCACATAGCAGTAGGAATTGCAAACAAGCGAATGAAATGTCACTCGAGAACAGAAGAAATTAACCGCAAACCCAAATGGTTTTGTAATCGGTGAGTTTGAGATTGAAGTCGACAGCTGAGATAGAGGGTATGGGTCAGGTGGAACCGGCAGATCCGGAGGCTCTAGCATGTGATTTCCATATAGTTTTACCGGAAGGATCGCCACCCTATGGTGAGAAATGGTCTTGAGTGTGTCCCTTTGTGATGTTATCGCGGAGGGGAAGAGATGTCGTTGTGAAACAAGCCTTGACATACATTCCAGCAAATGAGAGAAATCGAAACGTAATGGAAAAACTCGGTTAAAAATTCACTGACAAAAACACACCCACCAGCAGGAAGAGGAAGCATATCTTCTGTGTGGATATGGTTGAGTCCGAGGAGGAAAGGAGGCGGTCAAAGAGAGCTCTGGTAGGAGGGTAGGGCTCATTCTTAAACAGTTGTGCGGCTCCTCGGGACTCGGACATGGACATGAAAGTAATTACAGAGAATTAGGGAGAACTTGTGTATAGCCGACGAACGAAAATAATTTTATGAGGTAAAATTGTATATTAATATGATCAAAATAAAATAAAATAAATCTTTATTTTTATTTGATCTATTTTGAAAATCTTTGATTTTTTGTTTATTTCCAAAATTCAAACTTTCAACTTTGAGTCTTGATAAAACCACCAATATGCATGCACAATGTTAAAAAAAATCGATTTAGATGATATTATTTTATATGGTTTAATTTGTTTTAAATTTGTGAAGAAATAGCCAAATGGATTAGGTTTCAATTGTAACAAGTCAATTAATTGGTTGGATGAAAAAAATAGCACACTATAATGATTAAACAGTTTGTCAGACGAATATCTGGAGAAGACTTTTTGCAATAAAACAATCTCATTCAAAGGAATTTCATTTCATTTGAAAGGTAACTTCATTAGCTATATCTCCCTACAACTTCCAAAAAAAATCTTATAGAAAACTTATCATGATCATCTAAACTAAAATTTGAAACGTTATAAATGATTTTATTAACAGGGACACAGTGAGTGAAGGGTTTGAATTCTTTTTCAAAAAAAAAAAGTTTAATTTAAACTTAATCACATCAAACTTAAAAGAATTTTACAACTATTTAATTATTGTGTATGGAAATACAAAAAAATCTTTGCATAAAAAATTATAACATACTATTATTTAATTGATTGGGCAAAGACAATGATGTGAGAAAGCGAAGGTTAGACAATTCAACACGGTTTATTGTTCACCTATATGATGTATGTATGTATTTTCGTAATAAACATATTTAACCGTAGACTTCTTAACTATCAATGAGTAGACTCTACAGAATAATGTTGTATTAAACATGTTTGGCCTACTTTGAATGCAACATATAGATGTAACGTAACTTGCGTTTGAGATCGAAGAATACAATATACATAAATAACTAGACATATCAATCAATAATATTAATTTCCTTTTACTCTTGCCATGTAATTTGTACGTAATTTATGTTGACAAAATGTAGCCTGGTGATAGTATTAGTTTATGTTGAAATGTAGCCTGGTGATAGTATTAGTTTATGTTGAAATGTAGCATAATGATCCATTTTATTGTTAAGTTTATGTTGAAATGTAGCATAATGATCCATTTTATTGTTAAGTTTAATTTGCTTTTTGTTATTTATGTATATTCACTACAAAATAAAGGACATAAAGCATCACTTATTTTAATTGTTTACATCAATTTGCATCACTTATAAAAGTGATTCTTCACGTGTTGATGCAAATATATTATGTCTATTTAAACAAGTGATGTTAACATTTTTAAATTAGTGTCAATTTTATAAGTGATTCAAATAATTAACATATTATTTTTATTCATTAATAACAAAATCTTATTAATTAACGTAATTTACGGAAAAACACATTGATTTGCATTATTTTATTAATTAATTATTATTTTATTTACAAAAATAGCTATTAACATTTAACAATACATCACTAAAAACTAATCGTCATTCACAATAACAACAAAATCATAAATCAAACCCAACTAATATTCACTTCCATCGACAATTTGATAACAAATAAAACCAAAATGATATGATATAAATTCACAACTGAAGAACATATATTGTTCATCTTGAAACCTTCAAATCAGCATCCATGCTCTGTCTCTTCCACTTGTAAATTGCTCATGACCAGGGATTCTTTGAATAATCATCAAACTTGAAACCACTTTTATTCTACAAAACTAAAACAGTAGTTCTGTCGGAAATTATTGAAAAAAGTTGTTTGAGTAATAATCATTTGTAAGTATAACTATAAAAGGTTGACGTACCTTATACCAAATTTCTCCAAAACGTAAGTACACACTTCGAAAAGATGCATCTTCGAATTGATCTTGTAGTTCATCAACATTTGTGTATATTTTTAACTTATGAAAATCAAAATAGGGAAATAAAAAATCATAAGTTCTGCGTTTGAAAGTTTTTGAAAAAGTGAGAACTATCAAATCTCAATTATAAAAACTGTTTCTCAAATATATTTAGCACCAAAATAAAAGATTTGGGCGTAAAAGAGGGATTGTGGGTGAGAGGAAAAGATACTTATTTGTTGATTTTTGAGAATAAAAGTTATAATTTGGTTACTTTTTCAACAAATACAAATATTTTATAGTTGAAATGAAAAATCAGAAGAAGAAAAATCACAATACTAATAAAAGAATCCACCAATCGAAGGAAATTAAAAACTATAAAAAACAAAAAATAATAAGATTTCCCTTCGGCCGTAATATATTTAAAGAGAAAGTACAATTGGAATAAATTAAAAAAAACCAACATATATGATTATCTTTTTATGGTTAAGCTTTGTGAAAGCAATATATTTTTGGCAGCAAATTTTGCTATTTTTTCAGCGTCAAACCATTAACAAAAAAATAGTTACATATATTTATTGTGGTAAATTGGTTTGATTAGGTCAGATAACATCAATTTTATTAAATTAACGTAAAAAATGAGTACATAGTATCAGTTTTAGTTGATGTAAATTTTGTATCATTTTGTTAGGTGGCTTTAACCCAAATTCGTATCCGAATCAATTACTAAATTGATATAAATTTTAATTTTAATATCAATTTTGTTAAAGTGATGCAAATTAATAGAGACTTGTATCAATTTTATTGAAACGATGTCAATAATAACATCATTTATTCTAATTGATGTTAAATCACAAATTTTATATCACTTATTAATAAGTGATTTAAAATAGTATCATTTAACTTTGTGATACTATTTAATTGATACAATACACCCCTTTTTTGTAGTGATTTAATATTAGGGTTGGATCATTCATACAGCTTTTGTACATAAACCCTTTTTTTTTGCTTGCTAACTTATGATCATTAATTATGTTATTCGTTTTTTTGTTTAATAATACAATAAAACCTGTATAAATTAATTATGTTGAGACTTTGAAAATTTATTGATTTAGAGAGATACTATTTTATCGATAAAATTTACAGAAAAAGTTTTTACCATACTTAATCTTTAAAACAATTTCTCTATTTAAAACAAGAAATTCACTTTAAAATTCATATTCTACAAAAAGAATTTTATTTAATCCATAATCTTAAAAAAACTCACTTGTTTAACATAAGAAATTCCCATTAAATTTTACTTTCTACTAAAATTTTCTTTATTCAAAATAAAAAAATTCGCATGAGAGTCATATTTTACTAAATTATCTTAGATAGATATAGGAGTTAAGAGAAAAATATTATCTTATAGTTTTCTTGAATTTTGTTGATTTTTACATTGACCCGACTTGAGATCGAAAAACTTTATTAATTTATGGTAAATGTTAATTTAATTTCTGGAGGTTCTACTGTGTATGGTTATTTGTTTGTCTACGGTGGGAGACTCCAACACAATTATATATTTTTAATAAAAAGAATAAAACAATTCTCAACCGGAGCCAATACCATAGGTTGCATGGAAACTCCATGTAAGGTTCGTTTCCTATTTCATAAACGTTTTAGAATTGGAAACGCGATGGATATGCGTTTTTAAAAAATATTGATTTGAAAACGTATTAGAAACATAACTCTTCGTTTTGGAAACATGCTTTTTGATACTTTGAAAACATATAGATCTATATGTTATTTTTAATAAGTTTAGAAACCTAATATGAAACACTCATATATTCTACTTTCTCTAATCACTCACTATCGTAACCTAGACATTTCGAAGAGTCGAAGAGATAAGTATCTAAACAAGGTACTTTTTCCATTTACAGTAGATTTCTTAATGGTTCTTGCAATCATATATATAACGAAGTGATTTTTGTTGGAGTCGAAGATTTTATTCTCTTTTCAATTGAAAATTAAGTTTACAAATAGAAAATTTTGTTCAATTTGAAGTGGAATATTTTGTCAAAAGTCAAAATTACGTATACATAAATGATATTTCTGCTATCTCTAATCACAACACACACCTAACCCGTTAAAGTTCCTCCGAAACTGGCAAGTTTTACTCACTATCAAACTTCCATTTCAAAGTCCTCTAACCCACACTCATGACCAATACCCAGGTCATCTGGACAACCATCACACAGGGTGCCCCTGCTAAAGGCTCTCCGAAATAGACAAGTTCTAACCACTATAAAACTTCTATTTCGAGATCCTCCAACCACCTATTCAAGGCAACTAAAGCCAAAACCCAAGAACCTCATGGCTACCACAACCACCACAATCACATCATAAGAACTACACATCTTATGAAACCGGAAGAATGTCATAATCGTTTCACTCAAACAAAAATACATAATTCCAACCACATCACCACACTCGGTGATCACTACCAAACCAGACATTCGAACCCATGAGACCCAGTTCACTTCCCGGCTTGCTTCACAAACCCCAATTGAACCTTGTCTCATTTTAACCTCTGGTTCTCAAGTCTTTTCCTGGACACCGTCACAATCCCACAAGACTCTGGACAACGACACCTTTTTCCGGCGCAAGATCCTGACACTTCTCTCAATGATCCTTACCGGCCTCAACTCAACCGCCAAAACTAAAGATCAGCAGGAGTCCTCACCACTACCTCCCAAGACCCATGTAGACACTTCGTGAGCTTCGCCACATGGAACACTCAAGAAAGTTCTGCATGATCTGAGGTAGCTCCACACGATAACCAACTGGCCCCACTCGCTCCAACACCTGGAGCGAGCCCATAAAACCAGCGGCTAAGCTTATCCTCTGCAATGGATCTGTTAGAACCCTGCAACATCTCCACTCTGAGATACGCTCTATCTCCCACCTTAAACTCTAACTCATTTCTCCTCTCATCGGCACAACTCCTCGGCCGATCAAGAGCCTCTTTCATGTTCAGTTCATAGCACGGATCTTCTCTGTCGTCTTCTGAACAAGATCTGCACCATATATGCTCCTCCCCCCACTTGGGTCTAGCATAAAATGTGCCACATGGCCTCCCCATACAAAACTCAAAAGGAGCCATACCACGATTGGCCTGAAAGCCCTCACAGACCCAGAAGTGCACCTCAAATCTCTGTCTGACACAAAACTTGCTAGCACTCCAAGCCACCGCACTAACTCACTCACATATTTCATAACCAGAACCGCTGCTCCCTCGGTTTTCCTCATGGTCAGAAAATGTGCTAACCAAGACAGACGATCTGCAGTCACTCAAATAACAACA
Source organism: Arabis alpina (assembly GCA_900128785.1). Classification (NCBI taxonomy): domain Eukaryota; kingdom Viridiplantae; phylum Streptophyta; class Magnoliopsida; order Brassicales; family Brassicaceae; genus Arabis; species Arabis alpina. The sequence continues at coordinate 21,099,458 of LT669790.1, forward strand.
TGAGTCCAAGAAACCGGCAACCCTGCCGCAATATCTAAGGAAACATGACCACTTCCCCTCTGGAATGGGAAAACGGCCCCCACCAACTAGCAACTTATCGCAAGCTGCGACCTAGTTAGCGACGTCCTTCTTCATCCCGACTCAGAGATAGTACCGTTTTCCGATCACTATGCCTCTTTGTCGCTTCTGGATGAATAGAAAAAACATGCTCACATGAGCCTCTCACCGAAATCGCCTGCCTCAACCCTCATCTTTAGGCACACTGACTCACCCGTGCCCTAAGATAGTTCCAATCGCCAAAACCTAATAACCAGAAGCTTCAACCTTAGAAGAATCCACCAACCCTGATCCTTCTCCTGAGCTACTCGAAGCCTGCTCAAAGGTTTGCCTGATTAATTGTCTCCAGTCCCAACGGCTCTCGTGAGATAACGCACAACCTCAACCTATCAATCTCACTCACTATACCTCCACATCCTGCACTTCAGCGAAAGCATACCGCCTCCGACCAAGAGCATCCACCTCCAGCTAATGTTCACCACGATGGTAAACTATAACAGACCCAAATATGCTACAACTCCCCACGTCACTTCCGTCTCCTAATCTAAAGGCCACACAAAAGAAACCTCATTCTCAAGTCCGCTCGGTCATAGACTGACCCATACTCGCAAAGCCTTTTGATGCCAACTCCTGAAATAACCTGCCAACCCGAGAAAACTACAAATCTTAGTTGCATTCCTCAGTCTAGGCCAAATCTCAGCTCGATTGCATCTTAACTGGATCCACAGAAACTCCACCTGCATAAACAGTAAGACCCTAAAAAAACTCATTTCCCTTGCCAGAAACTGCACTTGCTCAACCTAGCAAACAACTTCTGCTCTTGCAACTTCCTCAAAACTGCACTCTCCTTACTCATGCTCCCCAAGACTCTTTGAATACACCAATATGCCATCAATGAAGTTAATCACGAACTCATCCAGATACTCCTGAAAGGCTTCGCTCATCAACCTCATAAACGCAGCTAGTGCATTCGTCAACCCGAAAGGCATCACCATAACTCAAAATGCCTATACCGAGTCTTGGAAGCCGTCTTCGTGACATCTGCCTCATCGATAAAAATCTCGTGGTAACCGGGATGCCAAGTCAACCTTGAAGAACCAAGTAGCCCCTCTCAACTGATCCAACAACTCATCAATTCTCGGAAGAGGATACTTGTTCTTCACAGTGACTCGGTTAAGCCCTCGATAATCGAATCACAATCGGAAACTACCACAATTCCTCATCACAAATAACACCGGTTCTCCCCACGGTTAAGTACTCGACCGAAAGAAACCCTTAACTCAACAACCCTTATCTCGACCCGAACAGCGAGCCAATCCAGCACCAGCTCGAGTACCAGCCCTAGCCCCACAGCCCTCACACTGGCTCTCACACAGGCACTCCCACTAGCACTCGCACTAATACACAGACCCTCCTGATACGTCTACGGATCTGTCACAGTGTCAAACGTGGAACCCTGAGCCGTATCCCCAGCCAACTCACTCACTGGTCCCCGACCACAATCCTGACCTCCACGGTCACCCGACCACCAAGGCCACATTCTCTAGTGCCTCTAGCCACACACTGTTCTACCACAACACACAAAACAATCAACACTTACCGTGGAATCTCTTTGAAGGCTCGAAGGAAGATGATACGGACCCCCAAACCCATAGAATTGTCAATTTAACCAAATTACAATCCTAGCAGTTCTAGCCCGTCCTAAAACCGTAAGGGCTCTGATACCAAACTGAAACGACCCGACCCATTTTTTTTTTAAAACACTACACCCTTGGTCTCGGACTAACATCCCATAAATGTTATCCTCAACAACCAAGCAAATGACACAAGAAACAGCGAATAACAACATAATCAATTAAGCCAAGCATTTCACTAAACCAGATAATTCAATTCGACAATTCCAGAACTACACCAACAACCTATGGCAGTTCTAAATAGCAAATAACAAAAACCACACAACCGAGATCCCAGATCATCTCCCTCTTCGTAGCCGTGATTCCACGATCACAATTTGCCTCACCTGCATCACATGGGAAAAAGAAATGCGTGAGTATTATCACAAATACTCAGTGAGGCGGTCATCCCATCTACTCGGCCAATTACCAAGGTAAATGAAACACCAGGCAAACACACAACACAACAAACAACAAGCAAAACAACATCACATGAGTGTCGATTGACGCCACCTCGCAGTGACGCTAGGATCGAGCCATCTCCTCTCTGGCTCGATTCCAAGCCTGCGGAAACACGATCACCTACAATAAAATATCAATAAACACACAGAAACGATTGCACCACACAAACATCTCAATCAATCAATAATCTTACTATCAATTAACCTAACACCAGGAATCCTAATATTCCATCCACTTAGGACCATGGTCACGCACTCACCTTAGTCTATCAGTTGCCTCATACCTCAACCTTTGGCAACTCTCCTCATTTGCCTGATGAACAAGGCAAACCAAACCAGTCGGTTAAACCAACCAACCAAACCTATCCGGTTAAATAAACCAATCTGGCTAACTAAACCAAACCAAACCAATCTGGTTAACTAAACCAAACCAAAAGAAACCAAACCGGTTAACTAAACCAAACTAAACCAATCTGGTTAACTAGACCAAACCAATTGGAGGTTCTCCTAAACCGGATTAGGGTTTTCTAAAAACAGAGACGATACGCCGACTTCGAAAGCACACTGAGAACGGAGATTACCTCATAATTATGATCGGAAACCTGATCTGGAATCGTGAGACCGAGGCCTTTCCAACGATATATAGATTGTCTCCTAACTCCTTCTGGTTCGACGGTAAAACACTCACGAAGGGGACTGATCGCAGATCCAATTCTACACGAACCTCTCTCGGGAAAACAACAATAAATCTCAGAATACTCATCCAAAAGACAATCCAATTTCTCCTGAAGCTAGATATAAGAGTGGAGAACTTACCCTAAAAGTTTCACTCCAATCCAAGCAGATTAGGCTATTCGATCCTCTGTTCTTCTAAAACGCGTCTGAACTGTCTTCATCTCATTCTTTTCTACAAACATCAAAACGAATCCTCTTCTATTCTCTTCTTATTTTTCAGCCTCTATCACGTTTTTCTGCACAAAAGGGAAGATGATCTCTCTTATAAACGAGCCCTATGGTTCCCTTAACCTAAACCAGCCAAACCGAACAATTAAAAATAAACCTTTCGGTCCAATTCAATTCCCTTTTCTAAATTTTTGGTTCACGGGCGTTACAACTACTAAAATCCAAGCAATGTACCTAGACAATAAAACAAAGAATCAAAACATTTGATATATGCGTAATGGAAGACGGAATAAAGGATTTACTTACCACCAACTAAAAGTTGAGTAGCTTGGTCGGATAGTTTTTCCGATGAATGGAGAAGAAAAGAAATAGAAAAAAGCCAAGCAAACAAGCATACATGGACCACCACTTGAAATTGTCATCCCCTAAAAAAAACACGGGTCACTAAAACGCTGACACGTATCCATGTCTACTATTCATTTCAGATCACTTAAGTGATACAAACTGAGTTTAATTGAAACTCAAATAATGTTTAATAATCCAATTTTCCAACTGATACCCAACATGTATCACCAATATTGATGCTCTTATCTTTGAATTTAAGATGTCACACGTCATCTTCACTCCTCAGCCAATGATATTTGATTTTCTTCTTAAGAATACATGACAGATGTTGTAGAAAAAGAGCCGTAGTTTTAAAAAAAAAATTATATTCAGTAGTTTTGTTGACAGAAATCGGCATAAGAAATAAAGAGAATGCCAATCTATATTATGAAGCACCATAACTCTCCAGGAAATGCTACATCAACATATGAGGAGAGGTCATGTGTCAAAACTACAGATTTAGGCCTTGAATGGAGACTGCGTTTTTGACGAATGCGGGACCGTTTTTGTGGATCGCATTCATATGTTACCAATCAACTCTAATTTACAAGTGCACTGTGTTTTTGAGTTTTTCATTATAAAAAATTAAAACTTGAAGTGCGGTTTATATTTGTGAAGAAACTGTCTAATGCATCCTCATAGTAATACCACACGGTACAAGGTGTGTTTTGTGTTTCTTAGTGCGGTTTAGTAATTATATTTTTTTTTAATTCCTATTTTTTTAAAGAAAAAATACACAAAATTACTTTATAAATTGAATCATTTTTCTTCTTTTTCGAATAATTATTTGTTCACTCAAATATTAAAATTAAATAATGAATTTTAAAATTATTAAATCCACATTATTTAACCAATCAAAGATTTTTCCGTCCCGCCTTTTTTACATAAACCGCACTTGTTCCGCAACTATATTTTTCCGCCTGATCTGCAGTTGTACCGCACCGCTTAATTTAGTATCTCCAATCGAAGCCTTAATCGTTTTCCAAACATTTTTATCTTTTAGAGTCGCCAATTTTTTTTATCTTCTCCGCTGCGTAGGGTTCAAAAGACAAGGTTCTATGTTTACTCACTCTCTCAAACGGAAGTTTATGGTAATTATATGTGATTAAGAAAGAGATTTTACCACAAAAGTTTTTATTAGTCCAAATGATGTGATCTTTGTTAAGCTTATATTAGTCTATTTCTTAATTCTTGTTTTACTGCTTTGTATTGTATTTTCTTATTTCTTTTTTGCTTTAAATTAAATAAAACCCCAAAAACATTTGATATGAAAGATTTAAACAGTTGGAGGCTCGATGAAAGACTTTCAAGAGTCAATCAGAGCAGAAACAATAGATTAGATATGTGAAAAAATCCGAGACCACGACCCGCACATAGCAGTAGGAATTGCAAACAAGCGAATGAAATGTCACTCGAGAACAGAAGAAATTAACCGCAAACCCAAATGGTTTTGTAATCGGTGAGTTTGAGATTGAAGTCGACAGCTGAGATAGAGGGTATGGGTCAGGTGGAACCGGCAGATCCGGAGGCTCTAGCATGTGATTTCCATATAGTTTTACCGGAAGGATCGCCACCCTATGGTGAGAAATGGTCTTGAGTGTGTCCCTTTGTGATGTTATCGCGGAGGGGAAGAGATGTCGTTGTGAAACAAGCCTTGACATACATTCCAGCAAATGAGAGAAATCGAAACGTAATGGAAAAACTCGGTTAAAAATTCACTGACAAAAACACACCCACCAGCAGGAAGAGGAAGCATATCTTCTGTGTGGATATGGTTGAGTCCGAGGAGGAAAGGAGGCGGTCAAAGAGAGCTCTGGTAGGAGGGTAGGGCTCATTCTTAAACAGTTGTGCGGCTCCTCGGGACTCGGACATGGACATGAAAGTAATTACAGAGAATTAGGGAGAACTTGTGTATAGCCGACGAACGAAAATAATTTTATGAGGTAAAATTGTATATTAATATGATCAAAATAAAATAAAATAAATCTTTATTTTTATTTGATCTATTTTGAAAATCTTTGATTTTTTGTTTATTTCCAAAATTCAAACTTTCAACTTTGAGTCTTGATAAAACCACCAATATGCATGCACAATGTTAAAAAAAATCGATTTAGATGATATTATTTTATATGGTTTAATTTGTTTTAAATTTGTGAAGAAATAGCCAAATGGATTAGGTTTCAATTGTAACAAGTCAATTAATTGGTTGGATGAAAAAAATAGCACACTATAATGATTAAACAGTTTGTCAGACGAATATCTGGAGAAGACTTTTTGCAATAAAACAATCTCATTCAAAGGAATTTCATTTCATTTGAAAGGTAACTTCATTAGCTATATCTCCCTACAACTTCCAAAAAAAATCTTATAGAAAACTTATCATGATCATCTAAACTAAAATTTGAAACGTTATAAATGATTTTATTAACAGGGACACAGTGAGTGAAGGGTTTGAATTCTTTTTCAAAAAAAAAAGTTTAATTTAAACTTAATCACATCAAACTTAAAAGAATTTTACAACTATTTAATTATTGTGTATGGAAATACAAAAAAATCTTTGCATAAAAAATTATAACATACTATTATTTAATTGATTGGGCAAAGACAATGATGTGAGAAAGCGAAGGTTAGACAATTCAACACGGTTTATTGTTCACCTATATGATGTATGTATGTATTTTCGTAATAAACATATTTAACCGTAGACTTCTTAACTATCAATGAGTAGACTCTACAGAATAATGTTGTATTAAACATGTTTGGCCTACTTTGAATGCAACATATAGATGTAACGTAACTTGCGTTTGAGATCGAAGAATACAATATACATAAATAACTAGACATATCAATCAATAATATTAATTTCCTTTTACTCTTGCCATGTAATTTGTACGTAATTTATGTTGACAAAATGTAGCCTGGTGATAGTATTAGTTTATGTTGAAATGTAGCCTGGTGATAGTATTAGTTTATGTTGAAATGTAGCATAATGATCCATTTTATTGTTAAGTTTATGTTGAAATGTAGCATAATGATCCATTTTATTGTTAAGTTTAATTTGCTTTTTGTTATTTATGTATATTCACTACAAAATAAAGGACATAAAGCATCACTTATTTTAATTGTTTACATCAATTTGCATCACTTATAAAAGTGATTCTTCACGTGTTGATGCAAATATATTATGTCTATTTAAACAAGTGATGTTAACATTTTTAAATTAGTGTCAATTTTATAAGTGATTCAAATAATTAACATATTATTTTTATTCATTAATAACAAAATCTTATTAATTAACGTAATTTACGGAAAAACACATTGATTTGCATTATTTTATTAATTAATTATTATTTTATTTACAAAAATAGCTATTAACATTTAACAATACATCACTAAAAACTAATCGTCATTCACAATAACAACAAAATCATAAATCAAACCCAACTAATATTCACTTCCATCGACAATTTGATAACAAATAAAACCAAAATGATATGATATAAATTCACAACTGAAGAACATATATTGTTCATCTTGAAACCTTCAAATCAGCATCCATGCTCTGTCTCTTCCACTTGTAAATTGCTCATGACCAGGGATTCTTTGAATAATCATCAAACTTGAAACCACTTTTATTCTACAAAACTAAAACAGTAGTTCTGTCGGAAATTATTGAAAAAAGTTGTTTGAGTAATAATCATTTGTAAGTATAACTATAAAAGGTTGACGTACCTTATACCAAATTTCTCCAAAACGTAAGTACACACTTCGAAAAGATGCATCTTCGAATTGATCTTGTAGTTCATCAACATTTGTGTATATTTTTAACTTATGAAAATCAAAATAGGGAAATAAAAAATCATAAGTTCTGCGTTTGAAAGTTTTTGAAAAAGTGAGAACTATCAAATCTCAATTATAAAAACTGTTTCTCAAATATATTTAGCACCAAAATAAAAGATTTGGGCGTAAAAGAGGGATTGTGGGTGAGAGGAAAAGATACTTATTTGTTGATTTTTGAGAATAAAAGTTATAATTTGGTTACTTTTTCAACAAATACAAATATTTTATAGTTGAAATGAAAAATCAGAAGAAGAAAAATCACAATACTAATAAAAGAATCCACCAATCGAAGGAAATTAAAAACTATAAAAAACAAAAAATAATAAGATTTCCCTTCGGCCGTAATATATTTAAAGAGAAAGTACAATTGGAATAAATTAAAAAAAACCAACATATATGATTATCTTTTTATGGTTAAGCTTTGTGAAAGCAATATATTTTTGGCAGCAAATTTTGCTATTTTTTTCAGCGTCAAACCATTAACAAAAAAATAGTTACATATATTTATTGTGGTAAATTGGTTTGATTAGGTCAGATAACATCAATTTTATTAAATTAACGTAAAAAATGAGTACATAGTATCAGTTTTAGTTGATGTAAATTTTGTATCATTTTGTTAGGTGGCTTTAACCCAAATTCGTATCCGAATCAATTACTAAATTGATATAAATTTTAATTTTAATATCAATTTTGTTAAAGTGATGCAAATTAATAGAGACTTGTATCAATTTTATTGAAACGATGTCAATAATAACATCATTTATTCTAATTGATGTTAAATCACAAATTTTATATCACTTATTAATAAGTGATTTAAAATAGTATCATTTAACTTTGTGATACTATTTAATTGATACAATACACCCCTTTTTTGTAGTGATTTAATATTAGGGTTGGATCATTCATACAGCTTTTGTACATAAACCCTTTTTTTTTGCTTGCTAACTTATGATCATTAATTATGTTATTCGTTTTTTTGTTTAATAATACAATAAAACCTGTATAAATTAATTATGTTGAGACTTTGAAAATTTATTGATTTAGAGAGATACTATTTTATCGATAAAATTTACAGAAAAAGTTTTTACCATACTTAATCTTTAAAACAATTTCTCTATTTAAAACAAGAAATTCACTTTAAAATTCATATTCTACAAAAAGAATTTTATTTAATCCATAATCTTAAAAAAACTCACTTGTTTAACATAAGAAATTCCCATTAAATTTTACTTTCTACTAAAATTTTCTTTATTCAAAATAAAAAAATTCGCATGAGAGTCATATTTTACTAAATTATCTTAGATAGATATAGGAGTTAAGAGAAAAATATTATCTTATAGTTTTCTTGAATTTTGTTGATTTTTACATTGACCCGACTTGAGATCGAAAAACTTTATTAATTTATGGTAAATGTTAATTTAATTTCTGGAGGTTCTACTGTGTATGGTTATTTGTTTGTCTACGGTGGGAGACTCCAACACAATTATATATTTTTAATAAAAAGAATAAAACAATTCTCAACCGGAGCCAATACCATAGGTTGCATGGAAACTCCATGTAAGGTTCGTTTCCTATTTCATAAACGTTTTAGAATTGGAAACGCGATGGATATGCGTTTTTAAAAAATATTGATTTGAAAACGTATTAGAAACATAACTCTTCGTTTTGGAAACATGCTTTTTGATACTTTGAAAACATATAGATCTATATGTTATTTTTAATAAGTTTAGAAACCTAATATGAAACACTCATATATTCTACTTTCTCTAATCACTCACTATCGTAACCTAGACATTTCGAAGAGTCGAAGAGATAAGTATCTAAACAAGGTACTTTTTCCATTTACAGTAGATTTCTTAATGGTTCTTGCAATCATATATATAACGAAGTGATTTTTGTTGGAGTCGAAGATTTTATTCTCTTTTCAATTGAAAATTAAGTTTACAAATAGAAAATTTTGTTCAATTTGAAGTGGAATATTTTGTCAAAAGTCAAAATTACGTATACATAATGATATTTCTGCTATTTCAAATATTTTACTTCATATTGTTTTGATTTTTGTTATTTTTAGTTTCGTGATATATATATTTATGTAAATATATATGCTTTTTTATGTATGTTTCCAAAACGTATTTTTTTCTTCTTTCTTTATAAATACTCGTTTCTACGTTTGCAAATGTTTCGCTTCCGCATACCCGTTTCTGATTTCATACAACTTAGCCAGTACGGCTATACCAGACAATTGTATATCCTCAAATTTTCAGACAAAATACTAATACATTCGCAATTTTGTAGGTTAATCCTTGGTCAAAAAATTTAACTGAATTATGTAACTGAAGTTGTCTGATATAATACTGATTATATATTTGTTGACTAATAATTATTAAAAGTCTTCTTGCTTTTTTATCACGACCAAATAGCATACACATGGAATTTGTTCACAACCAAATTAATTTAAAATACTTTTAGAAGAAAATTAGAAAAATACCCTATATTACTTTTGATCAGTGTTCTAAACTGCGGCTTAACCGGGTGCCTAGGCGGCGTCTGGGCGCTACGCGGATGTCGGACGACACGATTTTATATTATACGGTGATTTATGCGCTTCTTAAAAATACTGATGTTTATGCGGTTTAGGCGGACGTTTACGCGGTCTACGCGGATGTTTACGCGGCCTACGCGGATGCCTAGACGGCCATATAGAAAAATAAAGGAAAAATAGGATTTTTATTATTAGATTATAATCTAAATTTTTTTCATAAGCTATATTTTTTTTAGTCTATAAATATTAAACCTATTAGTTAAATTCATTTAAAACATAAGTTTATAAATTGTATATTTATCAATTTATACATATTTTATGACTCTACCTTTTTAATTTATATTTTGAGATTAATTGTATATTAAAAATATATGTTTTTTACATAAAATTTTATTTAATTTTATATTTGAGACTATTTTTAGACTCATTCATTTCTAAATAAGATATATTCATGTTTATAGATATATCTATACCTAAAATATAATTACCCGCCTAGACCCCGCGTATACTCCCGTGTATACAGGTAGGCGGTAGGCCCTCATTCGCCGCTTAGCAAGTGCCTAACGCGTTTTAGAACATTGCTTTTGATTTTTTGAAAAATACACCTTTATTTTATTTTTTGAAAACTACTATTTCTAAAATAATAATTTACTAAATTATTCTCAATAATTTTTTTTAATAAATTATACACAAAAGATATAATTTATAAATAAAACCAGTTGTTTTTCTCTGGTAATAAACTTAATCTTTAATTTTATACCATTACTATAACGATTCCAAAGATTCCATATATATATTTGATAATTGAAGCAATCAAATATTTAAATTATATATGTGGTTAAGAACAAACCATATGTTTGGAATATTATACAAATCGTTGCTAAGGAATATGCCCATTTTTTCTGTTTAAGTTAAACCAATGGTTGTTTAAATAAAAGTTGACATTGTAAACTGTCGAAAGAAGCTCTATTATGCAGTGAATCATATATGACCAATTTGTTACATTTTTAAAAGTAATTCGATATCTCGTTTACAGGATCACTAAAATTGAAGGTTACAAAACTGAAAATCCTCATACGACTGAGCTAATGTTAATGACCACAAACCGATACTAATGATACCATAATCTGAATTAAACAGAATTGCTTAAGTATATGCTGGTTATCAAAAACAAATAAATCCTAACTCATCATGCCGTGTTAATATGAGATAATAGTTTCAACTTTTCTTCAGTAATTAAATGAGAAAAGCATGCAACTTACCTAATTAGTGATTCTGTTAAGATCTTTAAAAAATTGATGATGAACTTTGTAAATATATTTAATCAATAATACATATTTATTTCAAATAATAATAATCATATACTTGGAATTTTTAAATTTACTATTAAATATATAGGTTTTAAATTTAAAAATGGATAAAAATGTCTTATCACATTAAAAAGAGCTAGTTTAAAAAAATATATCAAATAAAGTGTATTTTTCAAATTTCTAAACCTAAATAGGGTATTTTTCCAAAAACCTCATAATTTTAATAATGATGTGGACACGGTAAATAGTAAAAAGATTCTCTAATTATAATTTTTTTTGTTACAAACGCACTTTCTATTACCAATTACAAAAATACATGAGTATCACTGAATCAATAAGAAATGGAAATGCTAATATAAGAAAAACTTGCAGTTCGGAGACGAGCATTCCTCGCGAAAAAATCTGTTTTTTCATTATTATTTTCGGAAGACAATACGCGAGGATAAAGTCCAGAAAAGAAACACGTAACTGCTTAAGTTAATCCAGTTCCGGTTAAACCAAAGCCAATTATTTAGGTCTCTTATCATGTTAACCAATTCTTGGGAATCAATTAGAAAAGTTGCACATTACCTCCTTTTCTTGCTGAGACTCTCCATCACCCAATTTATTGCATCTCCGTATGTAATGGAGATAAACCCCGGGCTAATTAGATATGATTTTGAGATTTTGATTATATTAAAAAAAATGATAAAAAGATTTTGTACCATATCACATAACTCATCATTCACTCATCACTCTCTCTCGTTGTTTATGTCCTCTAAATTTACGTTTTGACCATTTAAAGTTTTAAACAAATATAACATTTAATATAAATGTGTGTATCGTCTTTACGATCTAGTATCTCTCTATGAACAGTATAAAATTTTAAACTCATAATTTATAATTGTATATCTTTTAAATCTATTGCTGTGTGACAAAAAAATAATCTTGACCTAAAGATACTTTCGCATCTAAAATTGTTTTGAAACCCAAAATAACGAAGCTCATGTAAGAACTTTTTCTGGGGTTGGCAAACTCAATTTTAAATTTGGTGGTTTAGGCATAAGTTCAGGTATGACTCTTTTTCGTTTTGGGTGGATTGGGTTTTAATGGTTTTGTTCAAACCTAACAAATACTTCAATGCAAAAGCACACCTTATTTTCTCATCCTCAAAACATCGTTGTGTTTTATGTGAGATTTTATATCTATTGTATTGTTGTTTGTTAATGAAATCTACTCTATTAGTAACTGATCTATTGCTAAACAGTACTATTAAGTCAATACAGTATTGTTTGTTGTGTTGATTAGGTGATTTCTAGGTGTTTCACAATTTGTTTTAGGATTGAATGTTCATGAAAGATGAGTTAAAAAGAAGTTAATGCATATGTTAAAAGCTCCATGGAAATATCTATATGCTAGGAATATAGTAGTTACGGATCTACTCAGATAATTTAAATTGAAACAGTGTAACATGAGCATATATGACATATAAGTATGAATGAAAATTTCATATATTCGGTAATATCAAACCTATTCACTTGGATTTTTGTGTGTGTGCAATGGAGTATTTGCTACTAGTAAACTATTTTTCTTTTTCTTTTATGTAATTCAAAACAATTAAGTTTTTTTTTTTGATAATTCTAAAGTTATAACGTGATGATATATAACTCTTTGGAATTCTGAATTGTCATGGTAAGATTAATAAATTCTACGTATTTCATTTTTTGGTGCCGATAAATAAATGCAATTTTTCGGAGAATACAAATATATAACGTGAAAATGCCAAACAGAGAGATTAATAAGTTTGTTACAGTAAGAAATAAAAATGGAAAACGTCATCATCTTAAAATATGACCCCATTGGTTGGCCTACCCCATTTCATTTTTCCATAAGTTTAAATCTAACCTTATCTTTGTTATCATCTCTACTCACTCTTTGCAATTATTATATTCATTTCGTTAGTTTCTATACACTTATTATCATCTTTCATTATCTTAATTATTATGATGTTATACGATTTATTTATACTTATTGTTTCATTTCATGTTATTATATCCACGCACATGATTGACAACAAAAAATATAGACGTACATGTATGTATATAGATCTATAGGTATATAATAAGTTGTGATTTGCATAAGCATTCTCGAAGATGCTTTGAAACTGGAGGAATTTCAGTAAATACAAAGTCAATTAAATTTAGTATAAATAATTTTATATACATAAGTGATCAAATACGTTAGTACAATGGTTTCGTTGGAGTTACTCCGTCTGATCACAATATCTTAATTCTGAATCCGGATAAAATGCAATACACAATTTTTTTTTTTTTTTTTGCCGGGCAATACCCATAAATATTAAAACTATTTTATTTTCTTTTATTTGTATGTACGATTGCTTGCACACATGGATAAGAGAAAATTGAGTTTAGGGTTAGAGATCAGTGATCAGATCTGAATATTAAATTTAGCAAATCAGAAAAGGACTGAAGAAGACATAAAGGCTTGTGATAATGAAGGTCTTGTCCATACTTACATACATATGATATATATGTCAATTTGTGGATGTGTAGCATGTGAAATGTATGATACATTGATATGATGGTTATATATACACACATATATATACTGCTTTACATCATCATTGCCCTACCTGTTTTTGCTTCTTTTTGTTTTTGGAATTTTGTTGCTGTTTCTTTTGGGCATATTCCTATTTCTCTGCTAATTCAGATTTGTGCAGACAAAACAAAGCAAGTCTATATGCTAATTTAATGTAATTAGTTGTATTAAAGAATTTCAATCACCTACAAATAGTTAAATCGCAAATATAGAGAGACAGACTTTTCTCATGTAATGTATCAATTTAATTCTAATTAAATTAAATTATTATCGTAAAAGTGGGTGCTTATATAATAATGTACATACAGTGTGTAATATGTACGATGTTCATAATTTAGTAGTTGAAATTACAGCCAATAAGATGGATATAGGTTGTTAATTTATTGTTGTTATTGTTGGTGTTGTCTCTATTATTACATTGATTATTTCTTTGTATATATCTTAATATTTTGGACCCGTAAAGAATTAGCTAATTAATCAAAGGTCCCCATTCTGAATATACAATGATTGAATTATTGAACTGTTTCATGATTAATCTAAAAATTGTGTGTCTTTACATTAAAAAATATCGACAGGTCCCAGTTACTCCAATTTTAATAGAGATGGGACCATCGATTTAAGTGATGCAAACAATATAAGAAGAAGATATGATCAAATCCTCCAATATTATTTAATTTCTATTAATTTAAAGTAAACCAAATAAAATATGCGTGCTTTAGTCTCTAACTCTAGTGAATAAAAGAATAAGCTACATTTTTATTCTATACAATGGTTTCCTATATTCCAGTAGTAGACTAACTCGGAGAAAAAAACTTGACGAATTCAATAATGCATGTTGATATATATGATTTTTTCTTCGTAGACGAAGGCTTAAGATTCTTCAAGTGATTTTTGTTTTAACAATGGTAATTGTTACTTAAAGATTCAGTTTTCGAGTGTTAAATATAAATATAATGTAAACAAAAGTAATTTGAGGACTTTTTCAATTTGTTTATTAATACCTCTATACAATATAACAACTTTTTTCAATTGTGAAGTATTTGTGTCTTTCATCAGCTAAACATTTAGTTATATCCATAAACTATTATGTGAATACTTTTTTGTTGTGTTTGGTATTTGATGTGTAGTTTCATTTGTATCGTACTTTTCTTGACTTAAAATCTGATGATACCATTGAAAACTAAGAGACATTAAAGGGTCGTTGGATACATGATATGAGCAATTGCTGTAAGTAAGCTCGTGAATTGATATCAGATTTTTAGAAATTTGATCAAATATCATTTTTATGGATCCATTTTGAGAAACACCATTAAACAAAGAACCTTAGAAAAACACAAATAGAGATGTGATTTTTTATTTATTTAAATAGTATCTTTGTTTTTTTATCAACATACTTTTTATCAATGAGAAATTGGTAATTTTTTTATCTAAAATAGTGGTATTATCCATTCTCGTATAATAAAATAAAGCTTGATAGTATTTTTGGCTATATGCAGACTAGTAGTTTCTTTGCAAATTATCCCTTATGTGTTTTCTTTCATTAATTTTTGTTTGAAGGAAACTAATATCCCTCACCGTCCCATAACAATACATCAAGAAATTAAAGCCACAATGATGATTATTAGAATATGTGCTTAAGAGTCATATTCTATACTCTACTGAGTTTAATGTATAAGATAACTATGAAAACTGACGAAGATAAGCAAATGGCCATGGACATTTAGAGGCATTGAGTTTGTTATATGTTTATGGTACCAATTGCATGTGACTTCTTTAGTTTAAAAGATCATTAGTGTTCATAATCATTAAAGAAGTTTTCGTAAACATCCTAAACGCGTTTAATTTCTATACATCAATTGTACGAAAACTTCTAATTAGACTTCAAAGCTGTCCTAAGTATCTTTTACATGCCACCTTTATATGCATCTAAAATCAACCACAAGTTGAAATATCATACTTGGATTTAGAGACTCGAGTTAAACATAAAAGAGATTCATAATGCATCTAAAATTTTGCAGTTACTAATTCAATTATTAAGAAAAAATCCAAAACAAAACAATTTTAATTAACCAAAGAAAAGAAAAAAGCAGTACTCTCTATATCACTTGTTCATAATTTTCTTCGAGCCACACGACTACTTCTTCTTTTCTTCTTACTTTCTTTCGTCTCTCTCATCTCTCTTTCCATACTCTCCAACCTATGTAAAATACCTCGTACCGCAAGTTTCGGATCTGTCTTAAACATTTCTGGCATCTCCTTAGCTCCGTAATACCGTTTAATCACTTTATCAAATCCCACCGGTGGCTTCTCACGCAAGGCATCTTTCCCATACTCAATGACTGAAGTTAGGGTTTCCAAGAACATGTCCTCCTTGTACAAATCATCCTCAAGGTTATTCATTCTCGCATAGTGCGAAGGCAGTTCCTCCCTCTGAACAACTCTACCAGGATCAAAATTACCCATCGTCATGAAGATATCGCTTAAAACCCCATCAGATGAGGATTCCTCTTCAGCTTCAGGTCTAACATAATACGATGGTGTCACCTGTTCCCATTCTGCGATAATCTTTTGCTTGTCTTCTGGAATTGGTATATATGTCGCCTTTACATCGTGTTTCAGTTTGAGTAAACGAGAATCGATTAGGTACGTTATAAACTCCTCTTTTAGCAATGGGTGATCGCGTAAAACCACATCACAGTTTTTAACAAGAACCCCAAGACCACCGGGAGACCTAAACGCATTAAGAAACTCTTCGTATAAACTCTTGTCCAAAGCTTTTACTTTGTTTAAGAACTTAACCGTTCGTGCTCTGTCTGATTCCGCACTTTGAGTCTTCGCTTTGTTTGAGTTTCTACCACCGCGAGAAGCTAAATCCGACAAAAGCTGATGAAACTCTTCGACCAAACCCTCGTGATTACCAAGAATGGAAACGATTCTGTTTTTGAGATCGGTAGAGCTTAGAGAACCAGATTGATAAGACTTCATTGCATCGACATATTGATCAAAGATTCTCTTATCATCCATCGTCTTCAATCTTTTCACGAAGTCACAACCTCGTTGAATCTCTTCCTCCGAAGTATCCTTCGGGGTTTGATAAAAGTCTCTACCCTGATTCATCAGAGGTCTCCTGCGAGTTCTCATGCTCGTTGATTTCAGTTCTCTCTATTCTCCGCACGTTTTAATTATGATTAAGAAGAGCAATGTAATTGTACACTCTTATTTATTTATAATAAGGCTTAGGGTCTCTAAATTGGTAAATCCTAACTCTACATGACTTGCGTTTTGTTACAACTCCTTTTCCTATTTGAGTTAGAACTTTTGTCGTTGGAAAGTTCCATAAAATTTAGATTATTAAAGGATTTTGTGGGGGTACTAAGAAAAACAAAATCTTTTTTAAAAAGCTATATATATCTAAAAAATACAACAAACAAAATTTAAGGAAATATATAAGATTTTCAAGGTTCAAAATACTATTTTTAGACTAGGTTTTAGAATTTCGGGTTAAGGATATGATGATTACTGATATTATTGAAAGCCAAAAAAGGAAAAAACAGTACACAACAAACAAAGCTTACACTCATGGGCACGTCCACTGTTAATAGTTATTATACGGAAGAACAAACTGACAATGCCTCTGGAAATCTAATATAGAGTTGTCTAAACAGAAACAAAGTTGGAAACAAAACATTCTTCAAAAGGGATTGCGAAACTGTCGAAGACGAGAGAGAATCTATGGAACGTTCATTACCTGAATCGATTGCAACATGTCCGAGACTGCGATCACGAGATCACCGGATTTTATCATACCTCTTGATTTAAGTAACGAGAATGTTTTGTTCAAGTTGCTTTCCATGTCGTCTGAGAAGCTTAGACGGAATGGGATTAGTCCCCATTGTAGGTTTAAGCGTCTTCTCACCGAGGTTGTGGTTGTGAAAGCAAAGATCGGGCAGTCTGGGCGACACCTGGAGACTAAAGTAGCCATGTGTCCGTTCGTAGTGTACACGAAAACCGCGTCCACTCCAAGATTGTTAGCTGCAAGTTTCCGTATAATAAAATGAGAAACTAAAGACTGAGAAACAAACACTAAAGGCCGAATGCTTTTGAGGAGCAAAGAATTTTGATTTACCCATTTTAGCGGCAGAGTTACAGATTTCTTCAGAGATTTTGTCTGAAAAGGTAGAGCCTATGGCTTGAAGTGGCGTAGCCTCGTAGCGTTTCTCTTCCCTCCACCATCTTTCGATTCTTAGACTGACACTCCTTAGAACTGCGAGAGCCTTGTCTGGGAATTGACCCATAGCTGATTCACCAGAGAGCATCAATGCGTCTGATCTTTGCCTTACTGCTTCAGAAACATCAGCTACTTCTGCTCTGGTTGGAGTTGGGTATTCAATCATGGACTCGAGCAGCTGTGAAGCGACGATGACGGGTTTGTTAAGCGCTCTGCAAACTTGGACGATTCTCTGTTGAGCTGCTGGAACTTGCTCGAGAGGTATCTGAGCTCCCAGATCTCCTCTTGCAACCATGGCTCCATCTGATGCTAGAATAATTTCTTCCAAGTTTGTCAGTGAATCGATACTCTCGATCTTTGCAATCACTCCTATGTCCCTGCATCGTAAAGGAATACAACACCAAAATGAAACAATAACTTAAGACGCTGGATACAGAAGGCAAAGCCCAATTCTAAAATAGCCTGACCCCCAAAGTAGGTCATATGTTTCTTATACAATAGTATGATGTGTTGGAAATGAACATATTTACTTACCCTCCACGGGAACGAGCAGCAAGATAACTCTTAAGATGATTAATTACTTCAGCCGACTTGACAAACGATACAGCAATGAAATCCACACCTTCAGCAATTCCAAAATCAATATCCAACCAGTCCTGAAATTAAAGAATCGAGGAATCATCAGTGAAAATGCCTCTGCTTCCCCTCAGGGGAGATATTCTACATGTGCACATCATCAATTAGCATATAAAATCAGCACTCTAAGATTCACATGGACTCTAGTTGGATAGAGAAAGAACTGCTATTGTGACTCTTTTGTGGTTTTTCTAATTTCTTTTATCATCTGTTTTCTAACCTGCATGTATAGCAGAGAACTGCTGGTTCATGTATTTTCTCTCTTCAAAGTATACAAGACAGAACAAAAAGATACACATCTTCACACTGGTTAATTAACCAAGTAAGGTGAATCAAAAGTCAAAATTCCAGACCTTGGAAGAAATGGTTGGAAGCATAGCATTACGCTCTCGTACAAGACTTCCATCTCTCCAAAAAGTCAAGTTAGCTCGAGGAAGCAACAATCCAGGGTCAGTACATTTACACTTAACATCAGGACCAATCTTCTCAATCACTTCAAATCTCACCATCCCACCATCAACCAAAAGTTCATCACCAACTCTCACATCTACATCACAAACAAACCTCATCATAAAATATTCTTCACTATAACACCAAAAACTACATTTTCATAAACATCATTGCATGTATACCTTCAGCAAAACCATCATAGCTCACACTAATGGTACGTTCAGGTCGAGAAGAATCAAAAGCTCTTACAGTAAACGTCCAAGTCTCACCATCCTACAAATATACACACACCAAAATCTTAAAACACCTAATCATACACAGCAACAATGTCTACATAGAAGAGAAACAATCTTCTTCACCTCTGCTTTAGCTGAAGATTCACCACCAAGATCTCCCATATGAATCTCACTACCTTCAGTATCCATCATAATCGCAACTGCAAATCCTTTCTCCTCGTTAAGCCTCCTTACGCTACGAATAACATCACGGTGCCAATCACGAGTACCATGACACATATTGAGTCGCGCAACGTTCATGCCACCTTCAGCAAGCGTTTCCAATTGCTCAAATCCACAAGTCGCAGGTCCAATCGTACAGATCAGCTTCGTTCTTCTCGTACTTCTAAATCCATTCTCCTTAAGCTCAGCTTCCGTTACCGTATCAACCTCAATCCCTACCGTATCCGTTGAAATCGCCGTAGCTACAACGGATCTCTCGTCTGATGCGCCAGTGCCGTTAGGAGAGAGAAGGACTTGAGAAGATGAGGAGGAATCGAGATCCGGTGAAGGAGATGGAGATGAGGAGGCTCTGATTGGAGTGTATTTGGAGAAACGACGGAAGGAGAAGGAAGAGAGAGGACGGTGGAAACGTGATTGAGGGAGATGGAGGAGGTGAGGAGTGCGCGACGGAGCTGAGAATTGGATTGACTGAGACATGGTTTTCTCCGGGCGGTGAGGGAGATCGGAGAAAAGCCGTACAGGTGGATTTGAAGGCGGAGATATCGAAGTGAGAGTGTTGTTGAGTTGGATTTTGATTTTGTGAAATGATAGATAGGACTTTGGGAAGGGACAAAATTGGAATATTTATATATTCTTTTTGAGAGTGGCATGTTTTTATCTTTGGTGGCGTCGTCGCTGAAAAATATACAAGAAAAATATGGTTACCTACCTGAGTGATCAAATTACATTTGATTGGTTGTATTGTATCTACTATCTCCATTGGAATTATCATTTTTGTAAAAATTATAATATCAGTATTGTAATGAGTAAGTATTTTTAAAAGTAGAGAAATCAGCCAAAATTGGTATTTTTTTTAGAGAAACTAGGAGAGTATTCGCGCTATACGTGGAGTGTATTCCGTTAATCATTGACGAACTAAATTCATGTAATGATTAATCCCTTTATTTTTGTGCTACAATGGGTTTTTTGGTTTCTTGCGCTATTTTATTCATAAATGTTAGAGAATTTGCAGCTGATAGCAAGCGATTATAGCCAATTT